>JANAVB010022595.1:1776606-2202037 GCA_029216955.1 Iris pallida
TACAATAAAGTGGGAGAGCCAAAAATAACCCACTCGTTGCCCTGGTTACGCCTGGTGTTCCCAACGGGCTGGAAAAGCGGTAGATCCTCTGGAGCTGCTCCAAAATCTGGCCATACAAACAGCTGGGTCAGACCCAGAAAGAGCAAGTGCCACAAAGGAAGCTTCACTTAGGAACTAAAACCAGCAATCAGCACAGATAATAAAAGTAAGAACTGGAAAATAAAAGAAAATACATCAGGATGATATACGACGAGATAACCATGGAACTATTCAGATAACCAGGTTACAACCCGTAAACCAAACAAGGACCGGGGTTGTAACCCTTCGTCTGAACAGAACTTAGAATTTTACCATTTATCGGTAAAATAAATACAAGCATTTGGTCATGCAGTAGTCTAGAACAGGATCAGGGGCAAGACTAATGGTTAGACTCCATCCAATCATTTCACGGCCAAGCAAGAATTACGGCTTGATACTTTAACTAACTAGGGTTGTCACAAGACTAATACTAACAAGATGCAGTGAGATTATTCCACAGCCACAAGCCCTGCAGACCATCCAGGTTACCGGGTTAAAAGATTTAGAGTGAATTCAGGTGGGTACATCGTCCGGGAAACGAATGTACCCTTAGGTAGTTTGAAGGGTGCAACACATGACAGTGTGCTGAAAATGTGCCCTACTCGACTGCAGGCTACAGATCCCAAGCGTGCCCAGTAACGGGATTGCCTGTAGCTGGAAGATCTCTTTAGATAGTGTATTAATCTAGTTATTGGCCTTAGTCCATTTTAATGGGTACTCCTGACCGTGGTTCAGGAGTCCCACTCCTAGACATGATGCAAGACAGGACTGGATTATTTGTAAAGCACAATTGCCCAGGTGTCCAGGATTAATTATACAGGTATGTCATGTCAGGTAGCCGCCGCAACAGCTGTTCACGATAATCATGTCAGGTGACTTGTCAGGAGTGCGCCACGACGGGGCCACTATCAGGTCATGTCAGGTTTACTTGTCAAGAGTGCACCACTACGGGTCACTATCGTGTCATGCTCAGGTATCAATAAACATATTAAATAAATCCATGATTTTCAAGTTCATGACAAAGGCGTAAGGATATAAAATGGACGTAAAATATATAATAAAATATCAATATTCAGAACTATAGAAGAGCCATGCGGCTAAAGCATATGCGGCCAGGATGGATCTCATGCGGCTGGGAAGAAAATAGCCCATGCGGCTGGATGGTATCAGGCGCATGCGGCTGATAAGGGAAAAGCCCATGCGGCTAAGAAGGATTTCAGGTCCATGCGGCTGGAAAGTGTAGTATCATGCGGCTGGGTATAGAAGGAGGCACAGGGCTTATAGAAGCCCATGCGGCTGGGTCAACATGGTTGCTATACGGCAGGGAGTAAAGGGTGCATATGCGGCTGATAAGGGACTCAACCTCATGCGGCCAAGAGAAGGACAGGACACATGCGGCTCAATTAGGTGAGAGCATGCGGCCCGGGTCACTGGAACCCATGCGGCCAAGGCAAGGCAAGAAGGCGCATGCGGCTCAGGGGGACGAGGGCGCATGCGATTCAGTAGAAGCCCATGCGGCTCCGAAAATAAAGGATGCATATGCGGCTGGGATTAATCAGGGTCATGCGGCCCGGATTAAGAAGTCCATGCGGCTGGGTCGGGGGGTTCTCATGCGGCTCGAAGATCAGGGCCTATGCGGTCCGCAAGTGCTAGAGTTCATGCGGCTCAAGGAGATGGGCACATATGCGGCGGATGGGGAATGAGCCCATGCGGCTCAGGAAGTGAGATCCAGCCTATGCGGCTGAGAGTCTCATGCGGCCGAATCACTTGCCGGATGAATTGTCATGCGGTCAAGTCAAGTCTAAGCACAGTTCATCTTCTCCAAATTTCTGAGAGGAAGAACACCATGAGAGCCAAGTTCTCAAGCTCCACAACTCCATCATCCGGAGCCCAAATCCGAACTTCCATAGGTCAAAATAGGGTAGAACGAGATTCTCTACAACATAGAACCCTCAAAACTCAGAAATAACAGGATTAAGTAGATCAAAAACCATAAAATCCGAAAATAATGTAAATGTAGATCTACAAGAATCTAGCCATGGAAAGTGAAAATGCCAAGTACTAAAGTGCTTTTGAATGTAGTAAGGAAGAGAATGAAGTAATAAAATTGGAGTTCCTCCATGAAGCAAGTTGCACTTGCCTAGACCTCTCTTCTCTCTCTGGTAGGTAAGGAAGTAATGGGGAAGAAGAAGATGATTAATGAAGAGAGAGAATGGATTAATAAAAGGGTTGGTGGTGGTAGGTAGGGGGTTCACCATATAAAACTAATCCCAAACCAAACCCACATAAACCGAACCGAACCAAGCCAATGAAATGCGAATGCAAAAATAAACCAAGCTAGGAACAAGATAAATACGTACACGTATTCCAAAATACGTAATACGAACAACAGGCATTACACGCGAATAGCCAGGGATACTCCCTACCACTGGACGACCGCACGCGCCACCCTGTCTGGCCGTAGGCACCACCGCAGGGACGTCGACAACTACATGATGCAGGGCATGCTCCGACGCTGTTCATCAGTCCAAACAGGACCAGTCCAGTTTTGTTCCCAACTTTCAGGTGATGCCTTCCCTTTTATCTTGCCATGTTATTTCGAACCAATTGGTTCATTACGATCACAATATATACGTCTCCAACTCTTGTCTTTTAGTTTCTTTTTAGATAGAAGGGATCGATAAAAAAAACAGGGCCAAAGTTCCCGAAAAACTTCTCAGAAACAGAACATCTAGGACAGTCCAACCCCTCTTTTGGAAGGCAATTTGCAGCCAATCCATCGACCGTTTTGGGAATTCATTTGAATAGGTTTATAGACAACATATAGGAGATCAAAACCTATCTTGTATTTTTGAAATTTGCTATTATGCATGATGAAATCAGTTTCTAAAAATTACGAAAAACCTGTCAAAACTGTTTTCGAAAACTTAGAAACCTTACACACGACGTGCGTCCCGCCAATCTAGGCAACGTGGTCGCGAAACGAAGGCATCGAAAGGTGCATAACGGCTTCATGGTCGTGTGGGCTTTGACGAAATTTAAATTGGTCGCGTGTGCGCGACGAATTTGATCCGTATCCGTCGAAATTTACCGTATCGGCCTCTGTACAAATTCCCCAATTACTTTGTGTACGCTCGTCAGATCAAGACGAAACTTGCGCCAACAGGACCGTATCTTTTTTTTGGTCTTGTATGCCAAGTTTGGTCCAATTCTGAGACAGTTGATAGGATCGCCGTTTTGCGGGCCCCACGGTCCGACTCAACGGACGATTTTGTGCACGGCCAGCCGAAATCCAACTTTGGACATACGGTTGGGTTCGTATAAAAAAATCGGACCTGTTGATATGTAGTTTGATGACTTTAGAGACCGTTGACTCTGGCACGCATTTTGGTGCAAAGCGGGTCCAACGGCGGACATCATTTTTGTCCGAAATTACCGTTTTGCCCCTGTGTCCAGAATTGGACTTAAGGACAGGCAATCCTAGCTAATTTAACTATTCTAAGAATGTTGATACTATTTATTTCAGCATCTGGAGACTTCTGCATGTGTTGACTGATTGTGGCTCATTGAGTGGTATGATATTATTGGTTTCACCAGCTAAGGACCTCAGGCAAGTACACTTTCTGATTGCTTTCGATTCATAGTAGTCTTCTCATTTCATGTTTATACATATATCTTGCTGCTTGTTGACACGCTCGTCATACGGAGTAGTCGGGAGGGAAAATATCTTAGTATATATATGGACTACCCAGAACTATCCCAATATGTTTAATCATAACTGATAACAGCTGCACACGACATGTACAGGGTTCCGTATTTACCCCCTAGCCGTTCACATGTTGAAAATGATATTTTACACCACATAGGTAGATGTCTTTTATTTATTGTTTCCTTTTCTTCTCCACCGTGCCATGTCATCAGTACTTTCCAGTTTTCATATCTCATATGTTATTTTCATGTCTTGTTAATTCTATTATGTTTTCGCATTGCCGTTGGTTTGTGTACTTATTCCATTCCTGACTGGAAACTATCATTTTTTAGGTTAGCAGTGGCTTCACTTAGCTTGGGAGATTCGGATGTACTTGTAGACAGAAACCTAGAAATAGATAGCAGTTGTATCAATTTCATTAATTGTAAAATCTTGTATTTTATTCAATTATAAATGTTGTAAATGTTGTAACAAATTTAGAAATGTGAATAAGCAGCAAATGTTATATTTTGAGCATTTATTTCTTGCGGGCTTGACAGCGTTCTACCGTCGACTCTGCGGCGTAGGCTGGCTTGAACACTTCTCGTATCCGAAAAAGCGGGTGCGGGTCGTGACAATGTGATACACTATTGTGTGTGATACATGAATGTAGTGTGTTAGGAACATGAAAGCAGTAAGCAATGTGACAGTGGGGTGTACCATATATGTGTGTGTGTGTAGTGAATTTGGGAAAAACAGTTTTCAGATTTTGAGTGATGTGTGTGTGTTAGGGGATGAACTCAATGTCTCAGGAAATGTGATTAGAAATCAGTGAATGGGGGAACAAAATCTCAGGTTTATAGTGTTGTGCTAATATGTAACACTGTGTGTATAACTCAGGAGATGGTTCTCAGGAAAATGACATTTAACACTGTAGTGTAATAGGATGTGTGTATATGCAGGAAATCAGTGAGCAATGAGTGTACCATGTGAGTGTCAAATGTAACTATGTGTATACAGGAACTGAATCAGTGATGTGGGTGATGTGTATAATCTCAGGAAAACCTGTAGGAGTATGTGCTCAGGAATTCAAAGTTCACTTGACTGTTCATATAACAGTTAACAGAATTTCTATTTATACATTCAATCCAAACCAAATTCGAAATCCTATCACCCATCACCAACATGAACCTAACATGTAACCAAGATTCAGACATATGGATTTTAAATAATATTGCAATTAATCATCAAGAACAGTTTGAAATCTCATTTAATTCAGAAAAAACCCAAACAGTGAACATGAGTATCAGTTGAATTAGGTAAATTGAAATCGACAATTAAAAACATACTAATAAGACAATTTAATAGTTGGTAATTAAACCCCCACCTGTGCTCGTGTCCCTGGAGTCACATCGTGTCACCCTAGAGCCAGATACGGCGTGTCCAAGTCATAGAACATGCACAGACACACACGAGTGCACTGGAACTATGCACAGCATCGTGTACGCGTGTCTAGAACACGACATAGGCCACGTGGTAACACGTGGCCGTGCACACGTGTAGCCCACATGTCAGGCTACATGATCGACATCCTGCACCGTGTCTAAACCAAGTGTCGTGTCATGTCCAGCCACGTATCAGTGGCCAAAAACATACGTGTGCAGCATAGTGACGTATCAGTACACGTGTGTTTACTCTATTGATACGACATGACACAGGACAAGGTTTTAGGGGAGTCGTGTCAGACACTGCCCCTACCTCTGTGTCGAGTGGCACGTGTCCAAGTATCGTGTACAGTGCACACGACACAACGAATAGCAGGACAGTACGCGCGCGTCAGTACAGCGTGTTCATGTCCTCGTGTGGATACGACACGACTCCAAATCAACAAAAAAAGGACATGAATCTAAAGACAAACCCTGGATCTAGAAATTCAATCAAAAATATTTTCAAAATCAGCACAAAGAATTGGTTGTGACATTTCAACAAACCCCAAGTCTAAAAAATGGATACGTGTCCGATACGGACACGAAACCTAATGTAAATGACACCAAACTTTCACTATAGCTAGGGGACACCTAGATCTAGGCTACCATGCAAAAAAAAAAACAAAATTAAAATAGGATTAGAGGGGTTTACCTATAGGTTGCAAGGATAAAGAAAAAGTCCCAAATCAAACGGTTCCCGTTGCTATCCAAATCCTCCAAATTGCTCTAAAACTGAAATTACTCCTCATAAACAGCAAGTAGAGGTTGATTAGAATCATATGCAAAAGATTTGGGTCAAAAAGGATTAAAAATGGATTTAATAGGAATTTGGGAAGTTGGGGATTTATCTTTTCTTCTAAAAACTTGGTTGAGCACAAAAGAGGCAAGAACAAGGAAAGGGGAGTTTAAATAGGAGGGAAAACCTATTGTGGCGGCCATGTATGGGCTTGGGTAGGGTTAGGGTTCAAGTCATGGGCCATGGGCTTAATTCATAAGTCATGAAATAAAAAATCACAAGCCATGAAATTATTTCACCTATTCTTAATTCTTCCTATTGAAACTAGTTTCTAATGACTAAATGGAGGTTAACTTAAGTTAGACTAGAGTCACACCATTGCTAACCAAGTCACCATAGCTAGGGTTAACTTCTAGGTTAGTCTACAAAGTCTCAACTAGCTAAAGTCAAAACTAGAAATTACCAATTCAATAAATTAAAATAAATTCAAAAATTCACCAAATGGCCAAAATACCCTCAAGCTAAAACATGGTAGTGACAAATCTACCCTCCTTAAAATAATTTCATCCTCAAAATTAAAAGGCAAAACTAATCTGATGAGAAGGATAGACAATCATACCTCAAGGTCCAAAAAGATATGGGTATCGCTCGCGTATCTCATCCTCCCGCTCCCAGGTAGACTCTCTTGGAGAATGATGCCTCCTTGCGACATGAACCAAGGGTATTACCTAGTTTCTCAGTACCTTCTCTCGGCGATCCAGAATCTCCACAGGCTGCTCTGGATAACTGAGAGTAGGTCCCACCTCAATCTCCGAATGATCAAGTACATGGCTGGGGTCAGCCATATACCATCTCAACTATGATACGTTGAATACGTTGTGGACACCCACTAGTGCAGGTGGCAAGTCTAGCTTGTATGCCACGTCACCGACTCTTTCGCTGATCACGATAGGTCCGATGAAGCACGGCTAAGCTTTCCACCTCCACCAAAACGTATGGTACCACGAGTCGAAGATATCCTCAGAAAAACCATGTCTCCAACCTAATCACAAACAAGGTCTCTGATTACTAAATAATCAAACATGATCAAACAAACACAACGATAACCTGCTTCTAATCCTATCTCCTGTCAAACTAAGTCAAACATAGTCAATGGTCAACTACTTGTCAACAACTAGTCAATTTGTCAATATCCAAGCATTTGGTCAACAACTGGTCAACTTCTTAGGATTTTACCTATGTTAGCTATCTAGGTGTTGGCAACTGGAAATTAGCAAAGGAAAAACACAAAAATAGACTAACTCTTAACTTTCTAAATCCTATCAAGTCACCCATAACTAAATACCTATATTCTAAGCACGCAAATCCCAAATACCACATATACATAAGCTCAAGAACAACAACCCATTACATATATCCTAAGTATATCATCTATATATATACATATAATTGATCATCAAAGGGTTAAAATAGACTAAACTTATAAGGGACTGAAACTAATGCTTAGAATTTAGGCTAAGGATGAATGGTCTGAAACATTAATGTAGGCAAAAGGGAATGATGCTAAGGAGACTGAATTTATAAGAAAAAGGACAGGACATTTGGGTCCACTTGTAAAGTTAAAGTGAAAGGAACCTACATGGTGACTGAAACATGCCTTTAGATCAACCTGGCCTCTCCTTTCTATCTGGACTGAACACCTACTAAACTATATGCAGGATAGTGGTCTACAAAAAGTGAGCCAAACTGGTGTGCAGGGAATGCAATAGGCAGTTTACTGCAATGAATGCAGGCTACATGCAAATAAAATACATTTATATATATACAAGCTATTATATACTTAACCCTCATCACCTCAACTCTACTCAAGGTCTAATAACACAAAGTCCTTACCACATGCCTATTACTCCAAAGAAGGGGTCAGATACTGTAGAGTGCTGGGACAGAACAGTAGTGTAGCATTGCTGCACATGAAGATGCAGAACAATCATATGTAGGACAATGCTATGAAGGACACATACATATGGAAAATGAACTAATGCTCGGGTAGAGGCTTGAGAAGACTGAACCAACAATAAAAGAAAGGGTTCGGTCATGTATCTGGACAGATGGGCTAACAGGTACCATCTGTATCTAAGAATGAAAGAGGGACAAAACAAATGATCAAGGAAGAACTCTTATTAACAACCCACATTATATCCCCAATGTATTCAACTGTCCCAAGTGGACTGAACAACCATGCCCAAGAAAAAGTTTAAACTCCACTGTAGGACAGGTACTGCAGGTTATAATAAAGGGTATTGCAAGGCTATCAAGTAAGGTAAAATGCTAAGAGATACAGTAGGTCACCATGTACAGAAGTAAGGATGAGTGCAGACCTCTAATATGCATGATACTAACTCTCCAGATATGCAGAATAAGATAAGGGGTTGACGGTTATATTGGTGAGTCAATAATTGGGGTCTGAATAATGGTCTAGTGAAATATATGATGCAATATGGTAGGTAATGAAATATTGAGTGCAGTGAATAACTTGAAATAGTATGAACCGAGGGAACAGGGTCTCTAATGAAGGGTCTGCACACTGCCTATAAAGGTTGATCAAACATGACTGAACTCAATACAAAGAGAACTTAACTAAAATAGAAAACTGAACCAAATATAGGCTAAACAACATGTCTATAACCCTATACAACCATGACCTATAGGTACTAACCAACCCATATCCATATGCCAATATTATCTGTATCTATCTATACACATAGACCTCTCAGTATTAGGTGAAACTACAACTATACTCTAGGACAGGCTTTGGTCATGGGTGCCTTACTGGAAAGGATAAGGGAAAATAATAGTAAATCATCAAGGCTGTAGAGCAGGCTAACATCCTCTATAGAAACTGGTAGGTGTTATAAATAACAAGGGAATCATCTACAGGTTATTATTCTAATACTAATGCTAACTATCATCTCTAGGATACATACACTCTATAAATCATCATATCATTACACTATGAAAGAACTACATATGAATAAGCTCTACAAAACTAAAATATTCCTACTCTTTAAGTTATTTGATGACGGAATACAATTTATAACAACAGAAGGGTACGATAGAGATGATATATTTAAAAACCTTTTCAAGATATAATCTGATAATCATATACGTCTGTCCAAAATCATGTTACTCAGAGTCCTCGCCCTGCCAGTAAGCAAGGCTGCAATAAACGATAGATTCCATAACTGGGGTATGCACCTCTATAATCATGTCGTCTGGAATTCTCGCTATACCGACTAGTATAGCTATGAGAAATTCCAAATCTCATAACCAAGATACGTACATTCGAAGTCAGGTCTCTATGTTCTTGCTACGCCAGCTAATATGGCTGCGATAAACTACAGGTTCCATAATCAAGTAGACTTTTTACCATCCCTGTATTCCTGTCAACATATGTTATCAGAAAATATCGTAACTCAGGCCGCAAAATTCATCTCTATAGGAAAATCAAAATCAACAACGATCCATCAAAATCAAATTCAATAATCAAGGAGTGAGAGCGAACAAAACAAAGAAAGGGATTTCAAATTGAAGTTTAATAAGATTCTCAAGGGTCATCCCAGGAATCTCTTAAAGAATCCTAACTGGGATTGAGTACCTTCAACAATATATCATAATCCTACTGCAGGCTGTAGTGATACTCTAGTTCGAATACCACTACATTAACTCGACCTGCATGGGCCACCACTAAAAATGTGTCACGACCCGCACCCTAGAGTAAGGGCACGAGAAGTGGGTACGTCCAGCCACGCCACAATGTCGGCGGTAGAACAATGTCCTAGGTCAATCATCTAACAATATATAAGATACATGTACAGTATATACACTCCGAATGGAGGTGACATAGCAGAATACAGTCTTAATCACATCTAAGGTAGAATACGATAAGATAGATAGATATAAACGAATACACACAAGAGATACATTAGATAGAAGTCTAAGTGTCTATGATAACATCTCCACAAACATCCAGATAAAACAAACTCCCAATATATATACAATAATGTATCAATGAGAAAGACAAGGTAAGAGTCTAAGCTAGCAGTCTAAACCACTGGTGGCAGATCCTCTACTGCAAGTGGGTCCAAGTCACAAGTATTGTTTATAGCTGCACCGTAATAGGTAGACACCAGAGCCTCATCCTCGTCCTCTGTAATATTTATAACAGGTCCAGTCAGGACAGGAGCGAGCACAATACATCTCAATAAATCATAACAGGTTAGAAAATATAAACATGCTAGAGAGTAAGATACATGAAACTGAAAGAACAACATGATATAAAAGATAGACTGTAAGTAAATATCTACAATATATAAGAGAACTAATCAGTGCTAGTGATTCAGAGTACAAGATGGTTATATAAACGGCACGATGTTGTACACGAGTAATCTACAGAGTTTATACACGAGTAAGCTACAAGATTGAGTACATAACCACTTCTACTCCCCCGCCCCCAATCAATACACAAGGATCTAGTCAAGTTATGTTATTGCACACGATGAGGAATATACACAAAGATCATGTGAGCACATGAGAGTACACAATTTATACACGAATGTCACGAATATAAGGAGTACACGATGCTCACGATAAAGTACATGAACATAAAATACCCGATGTACCCGCTAAGGGGATAACATCGTACGATAAGATCCATATAGTACTAATCCGTCTTACCAACGTGTCAGCATCAAGTAAAGTAATCTAAAGCAGGAAATATAATCCTAAATAAGATATAAAATGATCAGAGAATGTACTCGCCTGGTATCCTGAATATCTGAAGAGAATATACTGTTCGAGGAGTGGTATCTGGCTCCTATAGAACAGTACAAGTCACTACATGTCTAAAATAGTAAAATAGACTGCTACAATGCACCTACATGATATTTAGGGTCAATCTAGGCTAAAGTCGACATTTGGTCAACTCTAGTCAACTACACTAGTCAAACTAGGTCAACTAGGTCAAGCCTAACCCAAACAAGTCTCACTAAGCCTAGCCAGCCTATTCTATCAAGCACACATCAAAACAAGGCTATACAAGTTTACCAACACACAATCACAGGTGTATACATTCTATATACATAGGCTATATCACATAGAAATTACATAGATTATGTGATATAGGCTATAGGCCATAGGCTATAGACCATGTAGTCTATATCACACATTTCACACAGAATACATACACTAAATCAATATAAATATCATACACATATATATGTATATACCACATTATTATATCAAGCATATAGAATATATTTATATTTACTTATAGGCTATTAACATATATATTACATATAGAGAGATAGAGAGAGGATACATGTGTATGTGTTTACAAACTAACTTTTATGTGTGTACATGTGATACACTATTGTGTGTGATACATGAATGTAGTGTGTTAGGAACATGAAAACAGTGAGCAATGTGATAGTGGGCTGTACCATATATGTGTGTGTGTGTAGTAAATTTAGGGAAAATAGTTTTCAGATTTTGAGTGATGTGTGTGTGTTAGGGGATGAACTCAGTGTCTCAGGAAATGTGATTAGAAATCAGTGAATGGGTGCATAAAATCTCAGGTTTATAGTGTTGTGCCAATATATAATAGTGTGTATATAATTCAGGAGATGGTTCTCAGAAAAATGACAGTTAACAGTGTAGTGTAATAGGATTTGTGTATATGCAGGAAATCAGTGAGCAATGAGTGTACCATGTGAGTATCAAATGTAACTGTGTTTATACAGGAACTGAATCAGTGATGTTGGTGATGTGTATAATCTCAGGAAAACCTGTAGTAGTATGTGCTCAGGAATTCAAAGTTCACTTGACAGTTCATATAACAGTTAACAGAATTTCCATTTACACATTCAATCCAAACCAAATTCGAAATCCTATCACCCATCACCAATATGAACCTAACATGTAACCAAGATTCAGACATATAGAATTTAAATAACATCGCAATTAATCATCAAGAACAGTTTGAAATCTTTTTTAATTCAGAAAAACCCAAATAGTGAACAAGAGTATCAGTTGAATTGGGGAAATTAAAATTGACAATTAAAAACATCCTAATATGACAATTTAATGGTTGGTAATTAAACCCCCACCTGCGCTCGTGTCCCAGGAGTCACATCGTATCACTCTAGAGCTGGATACGACGTATCCAAGTCATAGAACATGCACAGACACACACGAGTGTACTAGAACTGTGCACAGCATCCTGCATGCATGCACGCGTGTCTAGCACATAACACAGGCCACGTGGTGACACATGGCCGTATACACGTGTAGACCATATGTCAGGCTACACGATCGACACCCTGCACCGTGTCCAAACCAAGTGTCGTGTCGTGTCCAGCCACGTATCAGTGGCCAAAAACATACGTGTGCAGCACAGTATCGGGTCAGTGTACGCATGTTTACTCTCTCGACACGACACGACACGACACACGACAAGGTTTTAGGGGAGTCATTTCAGACACTGCCCCTACCTCTGTGTCGAGTGGCACGTGTCCAAGTGTCATGTACAATGCACACGACACAACGAATAGCAGGACAGTGCGCGCGTGTCAGTACAGCGTGTTCGTGTCCTCGTGTGGACACGACACGACTCGAAATCCACAAAACAAGGACATGAATCTAAGGACAAACCCTAGATCTAGGAAATGAATGAAAAACATTTTCAAAATCAGCACAAAGAATTGGTTGTGGCATTTCAACAAACACCTAGTCTAGGAAATGGATACGTGTCCGATACGGACAGAAAACCTAACGCAAAAGACACCAAACTTTCACTATAACTAGGGGACACCTAGATCTAGGCTACCATGCAATAAAAACAGAATTAAAATAGGATTAGAGGGGTTTACCTATAGGTTCCAAGGATCAAGAAAAAGTCCCAAATCAAACGGTTCCCGTTGCTATCTAAATTCTCCAAATTGCTCTAAAACTGAAATTACTCCTCATAAACAGCAAGTAGAGGTTGATTAGAATCATATGCAAAAGATTTGGGTCAAAAAGGATTAAAAATAGATTTAATAGGAATTTGGGAAGTTGGGGATTTACCTTTCCTTCTAAAAACTTGGTTGAGCACAAAAGAGGCAAGAACAAGGAAAGGGGAGTTTAAATATGAGGGGAAACCTATTGTGGCCGGCCATGTATGGGCTTGGGTAGGGTTAGGGTTCAAGTCATGGGCCATGGGCTTAATTCATAAGTCATGAAATAAAAAATCACAAGTCATGAAATCATGTCACCTATTCTTAATTCTTCCTATTGAAACTAGTTTCTAATGACTAAATGGAGGGTAACTTAAGTTAGACTAGAGTCACACCATTGCTAACCAAGTCACCATAGCTAGGGTTAACTTCTAGGTCAGTCTACATAGTCTCAACTAGCTAAAGTCAAAACTAGAAATCACCAATTCAATAAATTAAAATAAATTCAAAATTCACCAAATGACAAAAATACCCTCAAGCTAAAATGTGGTAGTGACGTATGGAGTGGAGAGGTTTGGTTCACGAGGAAGATTTTGCTTGCAAAAATAGTATTTTCCAGAAGAACATGCATATATCATATGGCGTTGTTTAAACTCTGATTTTTATTAATCTTAATTTGATTTCGAATGAGATTTGATTCAATCTCGTGGAGAATGTGATAGAGATTTTATAGGAAAAGATTCGGGTCAGAACGATCAAAATTTGAGGGATTTTGGTCGAGCCGTATTCGGATTTCCATCCGCGACTGTGTATACATACAATCGGGTTTTGGTTAATAAGCATATCGCGAGGTTTGAATATCTCGCGATAAATGGAAATTCAATTCTTTTTTTCCTTTTATAGCTATATGTTTAAATGACTTAATATAAAAATCTTGAAAATTCAAAATAAAATTGTAAAAATTTCCTAAAATATACAATGTTATTCTACAACAATATAAGATTTTATTTGTGTCAAATTGCTTATTCACCAAGCCATGCACATCTAATTGTTACATATTCCTTTAACTAAATAAACTAATATTTAAATATAAAATTCTGAGAAGTAATAATATTAATAATAAAAATAATAATAATAATATTTGTGGGATAACAATTAATCAGTAAGTAACATTACTACAATTGTTATTATTATTATTATTATTATTTACCAAATATATTATTTTTCCCAAAAATAGTAGATAAATAAATATTAAAATGGAAGTATAGCCGTATTATGATTTAATAAGCTTGAACAACTAAATATTCAAGTAAAATATTTCTAGTGACACTTACAACTTATATGCTAGTAAAAGCACTTGACGGTACTAGTCGTGACCTCTAGTCAGTGCACCTAACAAATTTTAACCCTGACTAAGATGTTATTTATAGTTAAATAACAAAATGATTCAAATAAATTTATTTAAGAATATTTAATGTAACAATAAATAAATAAAAATTTTAAATTTTGGGAGTTTACATCCCAGATGAGGGATCTAATAGGTATTACTCTAGATATACCATTTTATTATTTAAGTCAAGGCTTAGCATTACAATCATTCATGCACTAGCTTAGTCAACATGCATGAGCACTACCTTTGACCCTATTGGAAATCTCATGATAAAAGTCTAGCAAGCTCATTAATAGAAATTCTTGACTTAGTCATTAGAAATTCTTGCATGACGTGCCTTAGAATCTATGACACCCGTCGATAACCCTCGCATGTTATAGAAGAGAGAGAATCATTCAATCTCTACGTATAACATCTCAAACTTGGCATATTTTCTCCGATTGGGTTAATAAACCAAGTAGGTTATAACAATTATTTCCACTCGTGTCATTTCGATACCTTTACCGTGACTTTGATGTTTGGAGCACAACACTAGCCATTTTCTTCCAACAAATTTCACCTACATGAACGAGACAAGCCACTCTACGCATATAACATACATGTTCCAGATAAACATGCCATCTTGTGTTCCATTTCAATTACACCTCATGTATGACTTATTATCCCTTAGTACAGACCACGAATGCCCATTTTTGTCCCATGTGATCTCAACCAAGCAATACCAACCCCGTCCCTCAAACTACTGGATACCCGTGATCACGCAAGACTAAGAATACCCTATCTTGTAGAAAATGTTGTCAGTTCAGATGTTAGTATGACTCTCATCCCCTTTACGAAAATCGAGTACGATTAACGTACTTACTTATCCTCTGTATTCATCCTCGATATATTATATATTGAGTTTTGTTTTAATTTTGAGGATAAATTTTTTATAAGTTGGGTATGATGTAATCCCCCAAAATTTATATAAGTTGGGAGGATTTTTTCTCTTTTTTATTGCTTAAATAAACTTTTAGTATATATTTTTATTTTATTTTTATTTACTTATTAATATTATTGCTTCTCAAATTGTTTTATTTTTAGATATTTGTATTAATTTTGTTATAGGAATATATTGGAAATTAATTGTGCATGGCTTGGTAAATAAGAAATTTTTTACATAAATAATTCTTATATCATTGTAGAATAAAATTGTATATTTTTGGAATTTTGTGTAATTTTATTTGAAATTTTTAGGGTTGGTTATTAAGTCATTTAAGCATATATATAGGTAAAAATATACATTTATAAGTAAACAAACTTACTATTTCTCTGCCCCCTTCGCAGTACTGTTAATATAACAGTACAATGGCCTTCCCGAGCGCGCAGCCGCGTCGTAAACATGGATTTCAAAAATCCAACTCGACCAAATCTTGGTTAATCTTCAATAAATCTTGGCTGGCATAATCCTAAATAGATTCTCTGCTAATCTTACTAAATTTTAAATCCATCCGCAGATCTAAACCCGATCTAAATTCCTTAGAGAACTCTATACAAACTCGACCTATAAACCTTTCGAAAAACGATCTCTCGAGGAAAAACCTATACAAAACCCACGAGAACATTACCCAGGTGCAGTCTCAACATCCGTGACACCCTTGTGCACCTTCCCGTCCATCTGAACCGCCGGAGCAGCGTCGGTGAGCCGTCGCAGCCCGCAGAGACCGCCAGCAACAGAGCACATCTCTGCTACAGACGAACATAATGTACCATTTTCTTAGCGTTAAATGTCATTCGATTCAACATAAAATTTTAATCTAGTTAATCCTATGCAAACCCTATATGACCCTCTCGAGATCCCAGCAAATGGATCGGGATATAGTCCAACGATCGGTTGGAAAAATCGACACAAAGTTGAGAAAAAAACCACGTCAAGGCAGACAAAAAAACTAGTCCAACCACCCATGTTGACAGTCATATTATGATGTATCCTGTAGGAATTTCTCAAAACCTTCTGAACAGTATTTTAGAACACATGTAGAAATTCGAACGCTTTCTTCTAGTTTAAATTGTTATACATTGTAGATAAAGTTATTCGATCCCAAAGTTTATGAAAAATAGTTTATAAATTTGTAGAAAATTTCCCGATACGTCGTGCGCCCCGACAAATCGGGCAACTTGGTCACGTAGTGAAAGCATTGAAAGGTGCTATCGACTTCGCGGACGTGTGGGATTTGATAGAACTCAATTTCGTTGTGTGTGCACGACGAAATAGAAGCTAATCCGTCAAGATACCTCGTATCGGCCCCTTTACAAACTAGGCCATAACTTTGTGCATGTTCGTTGTATCTAGACGAAACTTACGCCAACAGGACCGTATCACTTTTGTAGTCCTGTATACCAAATTTGGTTTGATTCTGAGAAGGTCGATCGGAACGCCCAATTTGGCGGGCCCGTGACCCGATCCAGCGGGCGAAATTGTGCACGGCCCATCGAAATCTAACTTTGGACAAACGGTTGGGTTTGTCTCATCAAACTGGACCCGTAGACATGTAGTTTGACTACTGTAGGGTCCGTAGGTACTAGCACGCTTTTCAGTGCAAAACGAGTCTAACGGCGGACATCGTTTTGACCTGAAATCACGATTTTGCCCCTGTATCCAGAATTGGACATTTGGGCAGGCATTTCAAGACATTTCTTTGATACCAAAACCGTTCGTAATGTTTATTTCAGTATCCGAGGTCGTTCATAAAATTTGGCTTTCGTTGCCTCACTATTTTGACGATTTGATTCATCGGACGTTGCCATTCTACACACTACCTCCAGGCATGATACCTTGCCATTTGCTGTTTATTTATTTTAGCTCATAATTCATGCATTTACTTATTTAAGTTTTTTCTATATAAAACTATTCTTAATTAATATTTAAATGCAAGTACTATTTAAGTGTCTTTATTACTTTTTATTATTTTCTGCATGTTTGAACTAGAGTTAAGGGACCATCCTTTTGTTGTGTTGCATACATAGACCTTGACACATTTGTACTATAAAGTCGTGAGTTGCATATAGAACTCGGACATACGTGACTGGCTGGCCACCGATACGTATAAGTCGTGCTATAGGATTAACCGCTAATAGTATTGCATGATTAGTTTGACTTAGCGGTTAATAGAGTGTATACGTGTTGTGGATACAACATAGAAGGCATTGGGCGGGGATGACAGTTCCTTAGCGTATGGGCTACTATACACTTTACCTTTTGTGATCTGGATGCTCCGCTGGAGATACGGTGTGAGATGACCCTTTATTTACTGACGGCCACTGACGTTCTGTAAAATGTCATGCTCTTACTTATTGGGCCTCTGGTGCCCCAAGGGGGACCATGTCGATCCCATTTTAGCCAGGGCCCATGCGTTGGAGGATGTTCTTAAAACTGTATTCACTTAGATTGGTTAGGCTACCTTATCCGTTAGGTATGAGTACTCTTGGTTTGGATACTTGTATCTTACCGTAGCTTGGAACAGTAACTTGTCACAGACGAGTTTGCCACATCTTGTCCTTGTTTGGTTGTAGGTGTGGCTTACTGCTCCGATGAGAAGGTACTGAACCTTGTTGTGATACGGATACCATATTGGATTAATAGCATGAAAAGATACGTCATCGTGAATTAGGGTGGCATCTTCTGTCCTTATTTGGTTGGGGGGATGGTATGCTAATTCAATAGTGTGTATTGGACCATGTTATGATCTAATTGACTAATTTATTGAGCAATTTATATTCAGTTTTATGGCATGATATTATGTATCTTGTTACGTCCCTCTGAGGACCTGGTAATTTCTCCAGGTATAGATGTTCAGGACTTTTTGCAGGAGTATGGTTCTGGTCTAGACTCATCCTTCACGTTCGAACGAGTTGTACCTTCTGATCATAGCTGTCCCTATTGGGTCGAGGAGCCTATTTAGTCATCTTTTTCCTTATTCTGTTTATCGTGGAGGTTGGACTTTATTTCCTTTCAGTTCATTCTAGTACCGGTAGTAGATTTGTCTCCGCCCGACCAACAACTATATTTTGACATTTACTTTGATTCATGAGATACTATTTTCTTTATATTCTATTGTTGATGAAATGTAGCTTTTACCTGTGATTTCCTGTTATTATTTATTCACAATACAGCTTTTGTGTGTATTCGGGATTTCCATATATTGGAGTATATCTCGTATACTTGTAGCTGGCATGCCACGTTCCTAGTCCTATGTATTTTGGAACTGCGGCTTTACATATTTCACCTTTGTAGTACCTTCTTAGAGTTTTGGTATTTGCTATACAATTTTCTGTAGTCTTTTAAGAGGTAACTAAAGGCTTCACCTAACTGTTCAAAGGTAAAATCATCATATGTATCAAATAGGGGGTTAGTGTTTACCTGATCATATGCCATTAAGAATTGATTTTCAGCATCGTCTGATTATTCATCTTCTGAGTCGCTGGCTTCACTTTCATGCCTTATGCTTGTGTTAGCATATCTCCTTGAGGTAAATCTCTTCAGGTACCCTTTTTCATATTTATTTCCCTTCTTGGTTGATGATGAAGCTGTCGGACATTCCTTCTTGATGTGTCCTTTCTTCTTGTAACCGTAGTAGATTGATTCTTCTTTATTATTGCAATTGTTGTTGTTGTGTTCTTTTGTTCTTCGGTTGAATCTCATGAACTTTTTGAACTTCTTGACTATGAGAGCTTGATCATCAGAGTCAGAGTCACTATCGTCGAAATCATCTTCGACGGATCTTCTTTGTTGAGCTTTGAGGGTGATTGATTTCTTCTTTGGTGAGACTTCTTCAAAGTCTTGAAGTTCCAGCTTGTGAGTGAGTAGCTTACCCATGAGCGTTTGAAGAGACATATTAGTGAGGTCGTTTCCTTCAATAATTGCAGCAGTCTTTGGAATCATGTTTTTGTGAGAGCTCATAGTAGTTTGCAAATCTTCTCATGGTTATTTTATTCCTTGTCTTGGGATGACAAGGGGTTTACAATATCCAGAAATCTTGTAAATACTTGAGTGAGTGATTTGTTTGGCTTCATTTTGAATGCATCACTCTTGAGTAAGTCTACTATCTTTGACTCCTTGACTTATGTCGTGCCTTCGTGAGTAACTTTGAGAAGTTTCCACACTTCATTGGATATTGTGCATGTAGACACCCTGTTAAATTCAGTCATGTCTAAAGCACAAAACAGAGCATTAATAGCACGTGCGTCAAGATTGGCATGTTTCTTTTCAGCTTTGGTATACTTGTCATGGGATTTCTCAACCAATTCTCCATCAACAAGAATACGAAGGGGCTTTTTATAGCCATCAATCACAATAGGCTATAAGTTAAAATCTACAGATTTCAAGAAGAAACTCATACGTGTTTTCCAGTATGTGTAATTTTTACCCTCAAACAGTGGGGATCCATTTGTGGGTTGGCCTTCACTTTTGAATTTTACAGTTGCCATACGTAATATACTGATCTAAGTAATAGTAGTATAGATAAGAATATAATAACAGTATTATCTCGCTTTACCTGTGTAACCCGCTCTGATACCGATTGTAGGAACAAAATATAAAGCACTATACTCTAGAGGGGGTAAATAGAGTAGACGACGAAAAATTAACTATTTAAAAATGGTTACCAACAAGATCACATATATGTAAATATACTAGTAGAAATCAGAAAGCAAACACAAACACAAGGATGTATACTGGTTTCCCTTTTGTGAGAACTAGTCCAGTCAGAAGAACTCCAGCTTCCAGTTGAAATCTACTATGGAAAAATGTCCCAAGTTTTTATGCGAAGTTCTTGCAACTTCTACAACGCGAGCTTTGATCCGAAGTCCTCGACCAACTACAATTGTGAAGTGTCTTTCTTCAATCAAGCCCCTAATTATAATCACTCTGAAACTTCTAGACCATACCACACTGGCAAATCGACTAGAGGATTGCAACTGGCTTGGAATTTGAAGCTTAGAACACTTTGGAATACCATAGTAGGCTTAAAGAGAAGAGAAGATAGGTGTGTTAAAATGGAAGAAATTCTTCTATATGTATAGGTTTTCCAAAGGCAAAATTCGGCATAATTTGAGCAAAATTCGACAAAATTTTTTGAGAGAATCTCAGCAGATAGCCATTGCATCCGTAACTGCGAGAAGACTGAGTTTAAAAATCCAACGTCCAATAACCGAACTAGGGGCAAATTCGGGCAGAACTCGGGCTGAATTATGTTGGTCCAGAGTGATTTGGTTAGAGTTTTGCAAATTGGGTTTTGGGCTTTTCAAAAAGTCAATCAGTTAGAAGCTTTTGTAAATGAGTTTATTTTCAAAACAAATGATATTTTGGAAATATTTTGGGGTAGCCTATTTTCTATTACGACTCGGTGTACATCGTATTCCTATACTCAATAAATTTTGAAAATTATATTAAAAATGAAAATACAGACTCAATGACAAATCAGCTTCATGTCTTGAATGGTCGTAGTAGCAGTTTTCAGCAGTCGTCCAAGTAGCCCTTATATCGAGACATGGTTAGATCAATTATTAAATTTAGGTTTGACCATGACCAATGGGCTAACAATATCTAACTCTAGTGGTGAATAATGATAACTGGCAATGATAATCCTCAATCACAATATCTAAAAGCATGATATGATATGGAATGATAGAATATAAAGAGATGATAATCCAAAATCCAATGTCACTAGCTCTAGATAATTATAAAGAACAACAAAATCAAATCCAAAATAACATCACAAGAGATCAATAGTTGTCGAAGACAAATCTGGTACTACAATACTCATAAGGAAAACTAATATAACTAAATCATCCAGCTAGACCTCCCGGCAGTCACTCATCCACACCTGAGATACAGGGGTTAACTCTGGTCCTACATCCTCCTGGGATCCATAATAAGTAGGACATCAGTCCCCCAGATCGATCCCTAAAAAATGTTATCCAGTCATGATTGGAACGAGCACAACTCTAACAGCAGTTCCGATAATCATGATAAAGACTATAAAACTGTAATAGTAAAAGCAATTCATGATAAGAAGGTAAACTAATACATGCGATGACAGGTAATGAATAATAAGTAGGCAAGTACCAGAGGTAATAAATAGGATATAAACTGAAATGGGAAATAACTGCAACTATCTATGTGTCATGAAATACTAGATTAGATAGGTGATTGGTCTGGGAACTTGAACAATGTCTAATAAGATCTGGCTAACCATACGTGACATGTATTATTAGCACTCCCAATGTTTATACTATCACGATATCTAGAATATAATCACATATCTAAAAAGCATTTTACCACTCCGACCAGTACAATGGATCCAACCATAACACGTCACAATATGTGAATCACGAAACAATGTCTAATATGAACATGACGAACAATGTCTAATATCATCATAATGAACAATGTTAAATACAAATACGATGAACAATATCCAATATAGAGGTGACATCTCATAATTGAGGATCCATTATAAACTAATCCATGTACCATCGTGTCAAGAATCACGTATAATATCACTATTACATGTATCATAGTAGTCATCAAATAAAGGAAACTATCAGAGAATATACTCGCTTGTTGTCATGCACTGTAATACAAATCAATGTCTGAAATGGAGTCAAGTGACCTAAAGATGAATTTCCATATCAAAGAATGATTCGGAATCAAAAAACATGTTTTACCAGTCTCAAACTAGTTTCTAGGTCAATTTCTAGGTCAATTGGGTAAACTAGGTCAAACTAGTCAAGCTTGATCAACTAACTATTTTTAAGTTGTACTAACCTATATCCAAGTTATTTGGTCCTTAACTTGCTTATGTAGGTTGGACTAGCTAATACAAGATACTAAAGTAGCATATCTACCAAGTATCAGTATACAACATAGATATTTAAACTAATTATCTACTATCCACATTTACTTTCATTAGTATCTATAACTTATCCTAGCAATTTGCCCCAAATCTAACATACCCAATATTACCTACTCTTTTATGTATCCTTCTCTATTACCTTAACCTATCTCATAGGTATAACTAATTACCTATACTCCTACTATCTAATACCCTAGTACAAAGTAAATCCTATACTAAATTCACCATCACTCGATACCTTAAGCTTATTCTAATAAGTTCACTAAGACATTACCTATATGCCTTGACACACTCTCACAACACCTAATTGCAGACAAGAACCCCATCCATATTTCTCTTCTCAAACCAAACCATAGATGCACAAATGAGCACCTACAGACCCATAATAGTAGTCAAGCTATTGCACACTATTTTGTGCACTTTTGTACACATGTGCATAAATGCTAATTACATAAGTGCACAGATCCTATGCCCACAGTAGTACACTCCACTTCTACCATTTGTTGCTTCCCATCCTCACTTGTGCACATGTAATGACTGTTGTGCTTGTTAATCCCCCTTTTGCTGCCTTGTGCAGAGCTGATAACCTACCAAGGAAAATTGCTACCTGTCCAGTGCACTTGTGTGCACTGGTGCATAGGTGCGCCTACCCTCGGATGTGCAATCCCCTGTTGCCTACTTCAACAGGGTTTCTAACTTCCTGCTGCCACTAAACCCTTTACTGTTGCTGCTACATGTTTTTCACTTTTTCTCTTGGTCCCCCTGTTGTCCCTACCTATTCATACTGCTGCCATTAAGCTCCCTCTCTTTTCACTGCTGATATCTAATTTCATTTCTTCCTCAATCTACTGCTGATGTGCCTAAAGTTATCTGTACATTAACGCTACCCGCTTATACACACACACAAAAACTGATGAAATCTACTCACCGTTGAACACACATATAGCTAATACACGCATACTACCTATGAACTACATCACACACATAAGTTTCACAAATTGTTTGCTACCTGTACCCTTAAGTAGAAACCCCCTGCACATTTTTTTATACTTCTCTACTGCTCCTACTCGACCTTCACTGTTACATGCTATTGCTTATCTTCTTCTACTCTACACAAAAAGTACAATACTCACCCTACAAGACTTTTCTGTGTACAGACCTAAGTGCACAAGACTTCCCTGCTACTGTAGCACTCTTTTATGCCCTACATTGGCAGTGGCCAAGCCACCACTTGTTTCTAACCTACACAGGTGCATCCCAATCTGCTTTCACACCTTTTCATTGATTCCCCTTAACAGTAGTCAGTAAAGCAACTGCTTATTGCTTTATTACTTCTAATACATGAGACTGTTACTAATACATAGGAGTCCTTCCTGTAGATCTGTGGCTTTATATCAGTTTCCTCCAAATCTTGTCATCCCTTTAACACACACTCATCACACTAACTGATACTCCCTAATACCTATAGACACACACACTGGTAAGCAATGCATACAGTCGGCCTATCAACTATATTATAGGTACTTGCCTCCCCTCATGTCTGCACACAACCTCCGGTTGCCTGGTTCATGGCTGTACTGCTATTGATGCTCTGCCCATTCCTGCAAACATATAACACTCATCCAATCCTATAGAAAAATACAGACCATGTACCTATATACGCAGACAGTCACACACACAAGTAGCTTACCCTTACTGCATCGTACCCTTGTCTTTCATCCTTATAATTGCTCACCAATGTACATGCCTAAACATGCCCTCTCTTAATTCCTATCTTCACTAGGTACAACTCCCTATCTACAGGCAGGAAATGCTGCCCAATGCATGCTGCTACTTCCTACAGGTACAGCTTCTTACAAGCAGTCCCTAACTTCCTGCCATATACAAGCGTCACTCGGATTTGTGAGCGTTTATCACTGACACATCTAGGGAACGCGAGTTCCATGATGCCAGTCGGTTTTAAGCTCTCACTAATTCTTGTGCCAATCTTCGATTCGCTCAGACTGGGCATTATGCCAGTTCTCTTCCCAAAGATCCAGCTGTTTTAGGATACCGCTATGAGGATGAGGTGGTTCGTTCTTTCTTTCAGTCCGGTAACGCATATGATTGGTACCGTGGTTCTGGTGCTACTCCACACCCTTCTGGAGCTGGCACTTCTGGAGTTTGTCCATCCAAACATGGTGGCATTACCGGTGCTGATGATGATGATGACTCTGAGGATATGTGATTTAGACGTGATGTATTTTGTCTACATGTCATTTAGTGAGACTTTTATTTTTGTCTACGTTTGCACTGAGACTGTATTTGCACTGAGACTGTATTTGCTGAGTTGATGTACTAAACATCTTTATACTTTTCTTAGCATGTTTCTAGTTTTAGCTTAACATTATTCCTCATTTCATGTTATAGCACTATATTCTTTTTATGCTTCAACATATAAACTACCTATGAAATACATGTTTATCCCTATTTTTTGTATTTCTTCAACGTTTATTTCTTATGCATGAATTGCGGGGGAGCTTTTCTACTTGCAATTATTTTGCTAAGTGACAATGGGGGAGAAATAGGATCTAACATCTTTTGCAGGATACAAGAATTTTTTTCGGACAGTACAATATTTTGATTATTTTCAAATCTCAAACGATCGTGATGTTATATCGATCAAGGTTTGTCAATTATCAAAATAGGAGAGATTGTTGGCCCATTGGTCATTGTCGAACCTGATTTTAATAATTGATCAAACTTTGTCTCGATATAAGGGATACTTGGACTATTTGGACAACTTGGACAACTGTTAAAGAACTGCTACCTATCTGTTCAAAAGCAAAGTCAATTTTCTCGTCTGACTCTGTATTCAATGTAATTTTCATATTTATTGAGTCTAGGAATACTTTGTACACCGAGTCGTACTGGCAAATAGGCTACCCCAAAAATATTTTCAAAAATACCCTATGTTTTGGAAAATAGTCCATTTTATAAAAGCTCCTAAAGGCTTAAACTTTTCAAAAAGCCAAAACCAAAATCTGCTTTTTAAAATGACCAAAAATTCAAAATAACCCTAGAAGAATTCGGCTAGAATTCGGCCCGAATTCGCCTAGTGTACGTTGAATTTTGAACTTGGTCGTCCTGCAGTTATGGATACAACGACTATTTGCCGAGATTCTCTCATAGAGTTCTGCCCAAATTTTGTCAGAGTTCTGACTTTGGAAAACCTATAAATAGAGAAGGATTTCAATCATTTTAACTCACTCATTCACCTCTCTCTTCCTTTCTCTCTAAGCTTAATATGTTCTTCCAAAGTATTTCGAGTTATTCATTTTCAAATCTCAAGCAAGTTTCAGTCCTCTAGTCGATTTGCCAACTTCACAATTAAAGTTGGTCGAGTACTTCGGATCAGAGCTCGCGTTGTAGAAGTTACAAGAACTTCGGATGAAAACTTGTGGTATTTTTCAATAGTGAATTCAACTGGAAGCTAGAGTTTTTTCAACTGGACTAGTCCTCACAAGAGGGAAACCAGTATACATCATTGTGCTTGCGTTTGCTTTCTGATCTTTACTTTTCATTTACTTATGATATATTATTTGTGATCACTACAACAAAAAACCCATTTAATGACGGCTAAAAAGCGTCATTAATGACGAACCATGACGCTTTTTTTTTACAGCAACCGTTATGAAAACGGGTGTTATAAATGTTTTTTAAAAGCGTCATAAAATAACCGTCATGAATAGTTTCTATAAAAGCGTTATGAATAGTTAATATATAGTGCACAATTCAGAACAATTTTAAAACGTCATGAATAGATAATATGTATAGGCTCAATGCAGCACATTTATAACACTTTATACTATTCAAATTAGAATATTTATAATGCTCTATACTGCATAGTATATAATACATTCCAAAAACTTAACATTATATAGCACCATTTTTATTACATTTATCAAAATAGAGTATATATCAACATCTTTATTACATTGAATATCCAAATACAGAATGTACCCAAAAAATAGGAATAAATCTCTCTTTTGCTAACCAAATTATTAGAAATATTTACTTAAGTAGATTCTGACCATGGATCTTCTCTCTGCCATCTCTTGAAGATATCGGGAGTCCCAAAGAGAAGTAGTGTCGCAGCTGAGCGATGACTTGGTGCTACTGCAGCCGGCACCGTCGTGGGAGAGCCTCATCCTCTGATCCCTTACTCTCGCCTGAACCCTCACCAGCGCCTGCATGTACCTCAGCGTCACGTTGTGCCCTTTTTGCAAAAAATTGGAAATGCCAGCTTAGCACTTTAGTAATCAACGCTGAAATGTGAGCCTAGCAATCAACCTGAATTTTACCAAGCCAATAAATTAAAGAAAGTTAACAAATGAAACAACACTACCGAGTTATAAGAATAAAGTAGCAAAACTTGAATTTGCAACTGGATAGTTGATTCTTTATTAAAGGTTAACAAGAATACTTGAGGGACTGATGTGCATCTTACTTGTAACATTTGAGGATGCCTAACACAATTATCAAGTACCAATGTACCATCGAAGCTATCATGTAATGTAGATGACAATTTACCTCATTAAGCATCCTGTGAAGCTCATCCCTCGCCTCCACAACACGATCTCTGTCATTGCTGTCAACAACAAAAATGAGACCCTGTGTGTTCTGGAAGTAGTGCCTCCATAGAGGTCTGATCTGCAGTTTTCAATATAGTAAACCAACATTAGTTAATGGGAGAAACTGCAGTTCTTGTATGCTTCGAATATACGGGATATAATTGCATAAGACTAATAAGAAGTGCGGTTTAAAATGATATGAAATATCATTATTTTTAATGAATAAATATAAAATAAAACAACTAGCATATGCTGCATATCTAAACAGAAATCAAATGGTCTAAATGTGTTGACTTATAATTTATTTGCATTCGGAGTTCATAGCATTTAAGTCTTCCAGAATATGCAACCGGCATCATCTTCACCAATTTGCATAATCTAAGCAAAACAAATATTATCAGTAGCTTGTCCTGACCTCCGACATCCCAAACAGTGAAGCTAATGTTCTTGTACTCCACGGTCTCAACATTGAATCCTGCATTAAGCCCAATGTAACTTAGTGTACATATTAGCAAGCAATGTTTAGATCAACAGTTATATGGAGCTGCCTAATTGAAATAGAAAATCCAAATCATCCAAAATTATTGTACACTAAAAAACGGAAACTTATCCAGAATTTGCAGTCATTCACCTAAATTGACTTGGAAAAACACTTTGGTCTCAAAATCATTTAATATGCATAAACTAAAATTGTAATTTATATAGAAAGTCAGATTTAAAAGTTCAAAAAACTGTAAAGGAATTCAGAGTCTTTTATACCGATCTAAAACATGAGATACATACATACGACAGTAGAGAGCACTACATACCCCAAAAGATAGGACATAACAAATCAAAGAAAAACTAAGAATATAACAAATTTGCATATAATTTTGGTATACAAATTTTGTTTTATTGTCCCAGGTCTGATACAAACAACCAACATAGACACGAAATTCATAGACTATATCCAAAACCAAGAATTAGAGTGGAGTGTCAGAAATCATACCTGTGTCGGGACGTAGCTAACCGTGTCTTCGTGTCAACACTGAACCTTTGTGTCCGGAGTCTGATACCATTGTTATCGTGTCCAGAATTGGTGCCAAGGTTGGTTCAGTAAATTCATCAAACACCATAGGTACACAAGCAATAATTGAATATTGATGTTAATTCTTGATCAAATCGATCAAAATTTCAAAGAAAGAGGGAAATTCGATCAGAGAATCTTGGTTTGGAAATTCACCAGATTAATTTGAATGATCATCCCGTCTCTGCACGGATCGTTCGATCAATGACTACTGCTGCGACGGAGACGACACGGACACCCTAGCCTGCCAAGGAGAACCATCATCGTCCAGATGATAGCGATTGACTCCTGGTGTCGGTCCACCATGCGCCGCCGAGTTCGGCGGCCACCGCGAATTCGCCAACGCCTGATCGAAAAGAGGAAAAATGAGCATAGAGACCACAATCGGCTGTCCCGCTCTCTTTTTTCACCTAACATGACGTCGGCGTCAGAGAGGCCGTGCCAGAGCCGTCGGCCCGCCCGCGCCGCCAGCTCCCTCCCCATCTCCTCCTCCCTTTCTAACTAGGTTTAGGGTTTTGTATCTAGGGTTAGGGTTTTGGAGTTGGGGGAAAGGAAGGAGAAGAAGAGGAGAAGAGGAGGGTGTTGCTAAACTAGAGTTAGGGTTTTGGATCTATAGGATTTTGGAGTTAGGTGAGAGGAGGGAGAAGAAAGGATCGGAGAAGGAGAAGACCAGAACGAGGGGGGAAGAAATAATTTTGTTGAAGCGCGAGATTTTGTCAAAAAATGAACTTAAAAAATATTACAAGTTTGCCACCGCTCTAAAATATTCATAACGTTTTGTTTTATAAACGTTATGAAAAGTCCAGAATTAGCCCAAACCGTCATAGAAAAAAGGTATCTCGAACTTTCATAACGCTTTTTTATCAGCCGTCATGAAATCTACTTATCAAACGTCATTAATAGATCTTTTTGTTGTAGTGGATCTTGCTGCTAACATTTTTCATTAGCTAATTTTTGCTGCCTACTCTATTCACCCCCTCTAAAGTATTGTGCTTTACAATTCGTTCCTACACTCTCCTATGCTAATGTTACTGCTACTGTTACTAGACTCTCTTGTATCCCCAAACTAACCCACATTCATACTACTCAATCCCCTAAACTCCTTACCCTGCCTATACACACTAATGTCCCTAACCGGCCATATACTCAACACATATGACACAGCCAAACTCACACACACAATATATGACATATATACAAATATATATACACATATACATAGTTATAACCCTATATGTATTTTATTTTATTTTATAACCCTATATGTATATACATACATATATGTATATCTCTGGGCACACACACACACATGTCTAAATGTGACACATACCTATGTGTAGCCACAAGACACACATACACGTGCACAAACACAAACAATTGGCGTGCATCCACTACAACAGAAATACCCTTTAATGACGGCTAAAAACCGTCATTAATGACAAATCATGACGCTTTTTTTTCCAAAGCAAGCGTGATGAAAACGGGTGTTATAAATGTTTTTTAAAAGCGTCATAAATAAAAACGTCATGAATATGATGAGTTTTTGCTACACTTATTTTCAGCATAGTTTGAAAGCGTTATGAATAGATAATCTGTATAGACTCAATTCAGCACATTTATAACGCTCAATTCTGCACATTTATATATTACTTTCCAAAAAAATTTAGATCAATGCTCAATGTTGCTCAATTCAATTTCAAAACATTCATTTTGAACCATATTCACAAGAAAACATCTGAATGTTATAGAGTACCATTTAATCCATTTACAAATATATACATAATATATATCACCATCTTCATTACATTGTTTCAAATTAGGACATCCAAATACATATATTTACAACTACTACTAGTAAGTAGACCCTCAAAACTATTAGTACATTGGCTTCAACTTTGAGCACATCAAAACTGTCGGCATCACGTAGCAAAACCCTGAAAAAGATAAAAAAAATATTTAATTTTGAATGCTACATTCCACAGTTAAAAAAAAGTCAAGACCAGAAAATATAAGATCTATAATTTACTCGAGATAAATTCTAGGTTACATTAAAAACTCTGCATTTAATAATTTTAAAAAAAAACTGATGAAGATTACTGGCTAAACTATTTAATTTTGACCTCCAGAAAAAGTACACAATAAGACATGATTGATAGTTATTCTTAGACTTGTATGGTACTCACAGAAACAATGGAGCACCCAATAAAAGGACAGAGATTAGGATCAAACAGTATATCAGTTATTCTCTAGGCTTACCTTGATACAGACCAGATTGGATTCTACGACTCTGGGTGAACTACACGATAATAAAAATCGTATCACAAATTCAATTTCATGAAATCAAACAAATTGATAGCACATTGGAAACTTACAGTCACTCATAGATAAGCATATCTTTTTGTGTGGTGCAAACCTTCTATTAGGAGTAGTCATGCTAGCCCCAAAACATTAGAGTTATTATTTTCACATCAGTAGAAACAGTATACATTATCAATAGTCTGCCAAAGTATTTACTATTTACATTATGGAAATATCAGTACCTGATACTTGGAGGCTTGAATGGATATTCAGGAGGGAACTTGATCTTGCCGTAGTAATATCCACCTTCAGATTAACAAATATGGATAAACATGTAGTAGTTTTCATAAGAAAAGAACAAATTCATAAAGGCCAGAGAATGCACTCTACTGGAGCTATAGAACTAATCACTTCACAAGTGAAAAAATTGTAGAAGTAGCTAGATACTGCAGAAAGACGAACATTATGCAAAAATATACCTGCAAAAGGCAACCGCCGAACATTAAGTATATGTCACCTGGTGTAATTTAAGCACACACAAAAACATCCTTTATTAAAGATGCATTTGAAAATGCATTTTGCAACTCTTCTTTATTCTTATGTTGGTACATAAACAAAGATGTTATGGGAAAAATAAGTTTGATATAAATTTTTGGATTTTTGTGCATATCTGCGAAAAAGAGTGATCTTTGCAACATCTACTATAAAACATTAAGTATATGTCCTCACATAAAACAGATTCAAACATTTAGTAATGGACAGATCAACACCTACAAAGTAAAAGAAATCCGAGGACAATAAATTCACAACAGCAAACCTCTTCCAACATACACTAATGTCTAGGAAGCATCGGCACCCCGAAAACCAGTGCTATGTCCGTGTAGTATAAATGGACAGTCCAAAATATACCAGGACGAGCCAAAAAATGATGTTGAGTCCATGTCGCATCATAGCATCAAGACTTGGGTTTTCGACCAAGTTTGTTATGAGGAACCCGAACTCAAAAGCTTTTCCATGAGAGACTTCCCTTTCTTTAGGAGACCCCCAAGATGGAAGTAACTGGTTTCTTTCCTATTCATGTCCGGCAACACAGACTAATGTACATAGCATGAAACATTAAGTATATGTCCTCACATAAAACAGATTCAAACATTTAGTAATGGACATCTCAACACCTACAAATTAAAAGAAGTCCGAGGACAACAAATTCACAACAGCGAACCTATTCCAACATACACTAATGTCTAGGAAGCATCGCACCCCGAAAACCAGTGCTGTGTCCGTGTAGCGTAAATGGGCAATCCAAAATATGCCAGGACGAGCCAAAAAATGATGTTGAGTCCATGTCGCGTCATATCCGTGTATTCATGTCCAGCAACATAGGCTAATGTACATAGCATGCAATCAAGAAGTACCAAGTAAACATAACTCGGACACTAGCATCGACGAAAGAGTTCAAAAAGTTGAACCTTCAGCTTGGAAGTGGTGTCGGCGTGCTCCTTGATCTGTGATCGAAAGCTGCTCTTCATGTCGAGGAGGCCAGAGCGGGCGATTGCCTGTGCCCGCAGCTCGATCTCGACGTGTTGTAGCTCCTCCCGCTGCCTCGAGATCTCCTGCAGCCTCTGCTGCAGCATCTCCTCGCTCACGCCTCCGCCGTTGATAGCGATCGAGCAGAAGTCCATGCCGACCGGTCCCGCTCCCTCCTCGTATATCGTTCTCTCGTCGGATTGACAAAGCTTGAGATGTTCCGGATCCTGAAAAAAAATAAGCGACAAATTAGTGTAAAAATATATATAAAGACTCCTATTTGAGGAAAGGCAAAATCGGTAAAATTTACGGAGACAGCGCGCCATTCCTTCCTCGGAGGCTGGGAGGAGGAGGAGGTGAGGCTCGTGGCCCCCGGCGGGGCCGGCGGTGCCGGCGGGGGCAGGAACGAGCCCGAGAGCGATAGAATCTCGAACCTCCCGTGCAGCGTCACGACCGCGCCCGCGGCGGCGGGCTGGCGGAGGCTGACGTCGGATACGGCGTCGCTCCCGCTCAGAACGCAGACGCCGCGCTGGCGGAGGCTGACCTCCATCACCGGCTTCAGGTCCTCCGACGACCCCTCCGATATGGTCGAGATCGCACCTCGGCTAAGATCCATCGATCAGAAACCCTAACCTAACTCTTGAGGAAATTGGGGGAGAAGAGGTTTGGAGAGATGCTGCTCCTTAAAAAATGGATGAGAAATGAATTTTCTCTCAACCCACTTAGCTTTTATACAGTGAAAAATTTACAAGTTTGCCACCGCTCTAAAGTATTAATGATGTTTTGTTTTATAAACGTTATAAAAAGCCCAAAATTGGTCCAAACCGTCATAGAAAAAAGGTATTTTTTAACTTGATAACGCTTATGTATCAGCCGTCATTAAAACTCCCTATCGAGCGTCATTAAAAGGGTTTTTTGTTGTAGTGATCACCTCCCGTATCGTACTATTCTATGAAATGCTTGTGATATGGCCAAGATACCTATACTAAACCTTGTCTGAATCCTACCAAACTACATGAGCAAGTCTAAAATATATATTAAAATATCACTAGAGCATGGAAAGGCTAGTGTCATGTGTCTTGTGTAATAGGACATGTGCATCACATGTATAGGAGGCCAAAAACCTCCAAATTGATCCCGTATCCTACCGTATCATGACATGACCTATACATATCCATTTGTAGACTTTAATCTTGATAAACACAACCAAATCTACTATAAATATATCAAATAAACCTAATGACACTAGTCCATGGGTGAATTCCTAAGGGTTCAATAGTACAAATAGAGTCTAAATAGTAAGAAAAATAAGGTGTATTTCTATTGGGAGATGGATTCCCAATAAAAAACTAAATGGACATAATCCAGACACATAGCTCCTAGAAAATGGACTCCTCTTCTTGTGCTCCTAGTCTCGAAGCTTCTATTCTCCTTCTAGTGTAGAGAATGAGAGGAATAGTTGCGATTATGATTAGGATTTGAGAGAGATTGATAGAGAAATGGCTCTACATAGGAATAACACCAAATTAGGAAATAAAGAGGCTTAATGAAATAAAATGGACTGCATGGGAGAACCCCCCCCCCCCCCAACTTATGGCCAGCCATGTAACCTAGGTTAGAGCTCATACACTATGTCCAAGTTGCCCTTTAATTATTGTCTTGTGGATAATTAGTTGCATAAAAGAGTTTGGACCTATTTCGGTCAATAGTCTAATCTCTGTTCTAATTAATTGTTCATTACTAAAGAACTAATTGGGGCTAATTAAATGAGTGAGTCTATGAGTCATGTCATGCTAATTATTGGGCTATAGTTTAGTGTCTAGGCTAACTGATTCACTAACACAAGTCTAACAATTAGGCTAGCCACTAACCGCCGTAACTAACACAATATTAAATATGTATTTATACATAACATAAAATAAATAATTAGGCACAATAATATATAATATAAATTGATAAAAATACCCTTCTTTCGGATTTAGGTAGTTACTAATTTTCTCTCAAGGAACCACGTCTCATGAGTCTCTATTTATTCTCATCTTGATTTACTTAACCCTTAACCTTTTTTATTTCATGCGGTTACTAACAACTCTCATTCATTACCCAAACCCTTACCACAATCTTTGAACTCGACCATATGTAATTCTCTTTCCCCAATCTATTTACTCATTAAACACTTTCGTGATTTATACAGCCATGTTCCTTAAATATTTTTCTTGTACGAAGATGAAAATCGGATCATGACTCCCTTCAATTAGAATAGGGCTTGATTAGAAAAGACTATAGAAGAAGTTAATGGTACAGTTGGATAGTATGCCTTGAGATTATAAGGCATATATAAGATTGTATTGTATGTGAACACTAGTAGACATAATATTAGGGAATATTTTCATGAGATGATAAATAGGGTATTTTTAGTTTTCGAGGTTACTCCAGCCTTGAGGATGAAAATTCTTAAATTGTTGATGCTTTCAGGATTAAACTTTTATGCGAGTTACAAATATGAATTTCTTGATTAAGATGAGTATATTTTGCTACGACTAAATTGAGGTCAATAAAAGAAATTTCAAAGATGGAGATTTCTTGAATTTTAATTTGGAAAAAAATGGATTTTCCAAGGAGTTAAAATTTTTGAGTGTTAAATTTTGAGGATAAATATCAAATTGAATAAAGAAGAAAAGAAAAAGTGTTTTAAAGAATTTGAAATTTTATGCAATATAAATTTTTATGAGAAATAATAAAGATTTGAATATAGAAAGACATTGATAATTTTGGTTAAACCACAAATTTGAGGATTATGCGATATCAAGCGCAAATTTGATTATTGGGTTGTTGATTAAATTTTTTATGGAGTAAGTTCTAACCTATTTTTTTAGTTTTACGTTTATAGTGTGATGGTAGTGTTAATCAAATTAGATACTGATGGGTTGATGCATATGATCATCTCCTAAACTAGATCCGTTGATTTTGTTTACCTAGTTATCTAAATTATAATTATCTAATTGCCTATTTTTTTTGAAGGACATTTTCTATTACCTTGTCCAATGGTTTGATCGTATTTTCGTATCAAAAGACACTTCTACCTTCAACCCTACCTACCCTTATTATTTCATAATTTTGAGAACAAAATTCTTGTAAGTTAGGTAGGATGTTGTTCGACGTAACAAAAGGTTGAACGAACCTTTTTGCTTTATTGAACGTATAAGGTATCTGGGTACAAAGAAGGAAGTCATAAACAGAATATTCTAAGTACAGGTGTAACCACCACTTTTCAAAAATGAGGGTAATTTTGAACTTTTGTAAAATTGGCCATTAACTAGTAGGAATTAAATCATGTTAGTGATTTTTGGTGATTTTTAATTAATTTAATACTATTTAAATTAGTGAATTATGATTTGGTGTTTTACTAGTGTAACCCTAGAGTTACTTGACCTAGAGACTAACCATGACCATGGAGACCTAACCATGTGATTAGATTAACTAATTATCACTTTTTAGGTCAAGTATCTTTTGGTCATTTTTGACTTTTGGTGAAAAAGAATTTTGATTAATTAATATTGTGTTAATCTTTTTATTAGGCCTTAACCTAGAATTGCCCTAACCTAGATATTATTCATAAGCCTAGATATTAGATTAGAAGCTTCTATCATGACATGGTTAGTATTATCTAGATATTAAGTTAGGAGTAGGATATTTGTTAAGGATTAGATATTTAGCTAGGGCCTTAGCTAGAAGGCCTTGAATTGTATAGCTAGAAGGCTTTTAAACCCTAACCTAAGAGAAACCCTTGGCTGCGATTAAGCACCCCCTCCCCCTATATAACATCTCTTTGGCCTCCCCTTACCTCTTTTCATAGCCTCTGTGAACCATAATTTGTGTTCTTCCCCAAATCATCCCCCTTTCTCCAAATTACCTCCAAATTGAGCCTAGTCTTCTGCATCACACTCCCCTAGTGTAGAGAAGGTCTATTGAAGCTAGCTAGCAAGGATTTGGAGGATGTTGGACCATAGCAAGGTGGTGGAAGGATCTTATTCTAGGCTTTTCATTGAGATTCCAACTCTCAATAGGTAATGGCTCCTATACCTATTAAAATTCTAATTTCTTTCCATAGATGCATTCATTTAGGGTCCCCCTAGATGTTGACCAAGTTTGGTAGAATTTCGTATCCATTTGATACGCGTATCGGAGGCGTATCGGAGTGTAGTGTAAATTGTTTGGTGAACGCCTCTAAGAAATTTTCACGACCCGCACCCTAGAGTAAGGGAACGAGACGTGGGTACGTCCAGCCTATGCCGCAGTGTCGGCGGTAGAACGCTGTCCTAGGTCACAACATCTAACAATATAATACTGAACAGTTTATACTCCCCGAATGGGGGTGACATAGCAGGAAGTAAACTCAATCACAACTAAGACAGAAGATGAGATAGAAAGATAGATATTGCTGAAATGAAAGTAAATCCACAAGTACAAAGAGAGAGTCTAAGTGTCTAAGATAAGTACATATCCCAAATCCCAAATATCAATATATACAGTCATCCATAATAAATATAAAAGAAGACATCCTAGTCTAGAGGAGTGTCGTCCACAGCTAAAGGCTCCTGCTGCTGGTCCAAGTCTGTACTATCATCTAGGGTAGTCCCATAATAAGTGGGACAGCCCGCCTCATCCTCATCCTCTGTAATATTTCAACAGGTCCAGTCAGGACAGGAGCGAGCACAACACATCTCAACAAGTCATAGCAGGAAAAGAAAATATAATCATGCTAGAGAATAAAATACAGGAAACTAAAGAACATCATAATGTTAGAGAGAGACAGTAAGTAAATATCTATATATATAAAAGAGAGACAGTACTAGTGATTTAGAGTACAAGACGAACATGTGAATGGCTTAAGACTGATTCATGTCTACACTAAGAGTGATTCATGACTATACTACTTTTGGATATTTATTCACATGACCATTCATACTCCCCCGTACCCCAATCAATACACAAGGATCCAGTCAAGTTACGTTAAGATTCGTGACTAAACTACTAACCCATATAGGGTGGTTCATGAATTTATTCGTGAATGCTCGGTGATCATGAGAGTATATGAGTCACTAGCTGATTCCCGAAGATTCATGATAATAGAAGCATAAGATACGTGATGTAAGTGAAACACACTGGACAAAAGTATCTCATGCTCCCGAGAGGGATAACATCTCATGAAGGGATCTATATAGTACTAATCCGTGTTACCAACGTGTCAGCATCAAGTAAGATAATCTAATGAAGGAGATATAATCCTAAACAATATATAAAATAATCAGAGAATGTACTCGCCTCGTATCTGAATGTCTGAAGTAAATGTACTATCCGAGATGAGGTACCTGACTCCTAGTTAGAGCAACACAAGTCACAACAAGTCTAAAATGGTAAAATGAAACACTACAATGCATTCTATATGAATCTAGGTCAATCTAGGCCAAAGTCAACTCTTGGTCAACCATGGTCAACCAAAAGGTCAAACCTAGGTCAACTATGGTCAAACTAAGTCTAACAAGTCTAAATAGTCTATTCTAGACCTAATCAAGACTAAACAAGTCTAACTAGTCTCTCACTAGTTAACAGACACATCATAGGCCATACACCTATGTAGAGTCATAACCATGTAGGTCATGAGCTAATACAACAAAGCCTATAGGCCAACACCATATATATATATATATATCAATATATTCACATATATGAGTATATATATATGTCTACATATACAATAGGATATGTCTATTACTCTAGCTATCACACATATAGAATATGTAAATCCCACATGGCTTTACATTACACATTTACACATAGGCTATTTTAACTATTTATCCATATATATATATATATAATTACACACACATAGATTAGGAAATATCTAGATCCATAAATGTGTGTGTGTGGATATATATGTGTAGACATGTGTGTGTGTAGTATCCTGTGTACAGGAAAGAATAGGTGTGTGTGTGTGTGTATAAAAAAACAGTGTTGTGTGACAGGATATGTGAATGTGTAGGTTAGCATTCAATGTTCCCAGGTGGACTCAAGTGACAGTGTGTCAATGACAGTTCCACAACAGTGAATAACTCATGCATTTAGACATTTGAAGATTGACAGTTCAATGTTTGAACAATCTAAATTGAACTAACATTCAATCTAAAATCAGTTATGCATTGGTTCAGTGTCTTCATAAGAAATCTGATATTCCATTTACAATTGGAAGAAATGAAGGATTGACAATTACATATGTGTATGTGTGTAGGGGTATTTGTGTGTGACAGGAAAGTGCAAGGCAGTGTATAATGTGAACTATGTGTGTGAGTGTCAGTAGAATATAGAGGGTGCCACAGAATCTAAAAGAGAAGAACACATGTGTTGACAGAAAAATGTGACTGTGTGTGAAGGAATATATGTGAGCTGGTGATAGTGTGACTTCATATGGTTCTCAGATTTGAAGGAAAACTCAGGAATGTGTTCCCAGTAACACAAGCATTAACATAAGCTATGAAATCAGTCAACTAGTGTAATGTTCCAATTAGACATTGATTTAAATCCAGTTTCAGATGTCAAGGGAAGGAAAAACTCCTTCTAATCAGTGAAATCAATATAGCACAAAAAGTCAGTTAACAGCAATTCAAATTATCAGGTTTACCCAATGAATCTCAGGATAATCCCCAGGTCTTCACATTTCAAGTTTCATTAAACAGTGAAGCAAACTCTGTGTGTGTTCAGTCATAGGGAAAATTTGGAAAACAAAGTGTGTGTCAAGAGATTATGCAAGCGTGTCTCTGATTTGATTTGTGTGTGTACTAGGAAGCATATGACAGCCTATATGAAACAGTGAAGGAAATCAGAATCAATATGTTAACAGTTAACAGTGCAATGGGAAAGGAACCAATCCAGTTTTTCAAAAATGGGAAGGGAATCAGTTCCCAAGTTTTTATTAAGCCTCAAAAATTAACAACATTGCATACAAGGAATTCTCAGGATCCTTAAACAGTGTGATATGTCTCAAAAATCAAAACAGTGAAAATGACATGTAATAGGTTCTCAGGAATTGAATTTAATCTCAGGTTTTAGGACTAAACAGTGTATCAATGAACATTGCAAATCTCAATGAAATTGAACTTCTCCTTCATCAATTCAACACAACAATTAACCTTTACAACCTAAACTTGATATCTAATGTTCAAACAAATTAACCATAGTTAATCTACATGATATTAAACATTTAATGAAATTTGAAAATAGGGAAATCAGTGATACACTCACTGATACTCTAAGTATCAGTCAACTGAGCATTTCCCCAAATCCAACTCAATTATCCCATTCTAATAAATAAATTACACTAACAGAAATTAGGGAATGTGATTAGGACTTAATTTAGCAATCAATATAATCACTAATAATAGGAATTAAAATAGGAAAAGGAAGAACAGTGTATACACTGATACACTGCTGTATCAGTCGACTGCCATCCTAATTCCACATTTGATTTCATACTTCAAGTTAGCAATTCACGAAGAACATATAGTTGGTAATTAATGAGGGGTATTAGTGTGTGTCATATGCACAAAACAGTGTCCTAAAACATGACACACAAGTGTCCAAGACCACACAAAACACAAATACTCAGACTGGGTTCAGTCGACAGTTCCCGTGTCCAGTACGGGCTAGATTCCTCACCCGACACGAAACATTAGGACATGAAACTTCGGGGGTGAAACGATGGTCACTGCCCCTTGCTTCACATCCAGCCACGCGTGTCCACGTGTCCTGGATGGCTCGCACGAGCATGCGAGTAGCAGGGCATTCATGTACACGCACGTGCGGCCGTGTCCAAGGATCCCAAATGACACAAAAACGACACGAGACTCTCTCAGTCACTTAGAAACCCACAGACGACACCAAGACACGACTTTCTATTCAAACACATCTCAAAAACTCGATCGAAATGCCTTTTGTGGCATTTCGTCGAACACCTGCGCACAGCACTGATACGTGTCCGATACGGACACGTACAGGATACAAAATTTCATAAACCCTATTGCTAAAGAACCAGGACACCTAGGGCCAGGTGTTCATGCAAAGAAAACCTAATTTTAATAGGTGGATAGGAATTTACCTATGGGTGTTCTCCAACACAAAAACTTCTTCAAAAGGGGATCTCCAAAAGCCGCCCAAATTCTTCAAATTGATTCAAATCTGAGATTTGACTCCACAATCAGCAAAATAACATTGATTAGAATACAATGGAAGAAATCCCAATAAAAATGGAGTCCTATTGATTAAACTATAAAGAAAAATAAATAAAGGCTCACCTAGTCTTTAGGAAAAATGATGAACTAATGAAAAGAGGCTCAAATCCCTAAGAAGACATTATATAGGCAAGAGGGGTCTTGGCTGGCCAATTTAGCTAGGGTTAGGGTTTTTAGATTGCATCCTAGGGCTAGAAATGAATCAAGGGTAAAGAGTGGCCTAAAATCTAGGGCTCTTTCCTAGTCTCTTAGCAAATTACTCTACTTAACTAAACTTGACTTAAACCTATGAAGTCAATACTAACTAAAACTCAAAGTGGCTAACTAAATTAGTTATGACCAACTAGGTTAGTTCCAATCTAGGTTAGGCTAACCAAAATCACATGGCAATAATTAAACTAGTATTTAAATCACACCAGTCTAATGAATCATTTAAAATTCCTAATAAAATATATTAAATTCAAATAATTCAAAAAAAGTGACAAAAATACCCTCGGAGCTAAAATGACAAATAAGTATCCCAATAACATGGTTAGTCTCTAGGTCAACCAGTCTCCAAGGTTACACTATCAAAACACCAAAATCATAAGTCATGATTTAAAATAGTTTTGAATGATTAAAAATCACCAAAAATTATATTATTATTTAAATATCATAATTAAATAAATTAAAATATAAAATTTCAAAATTACCCTCATTTTAGAAACTGGGTGTTACAGAAATAAATTTCTGTAAATTGTAAAACTAATTACATGGATTTGTAGCTAATATAGTATAGATTATAGATCTTGTAGACTGAGCTGGATTTAGCATTGTTTTTGTGTTAAAAATTGACACAGGGACACATGCACGAGACTATGCCCAGTGTCCTACTACCCGGCCCCTAGATCTCCCTATACACGATACTTGAGGACACGAGATTTGACACAAATATGGGGGCCTTGACTGATAGGGTGTACCTAAGACTTGGGAGGATTTGGTTTAGTGATTGGGGACTAATCGAACCCACCGTGGTTTGACTGCACACACACACGCACATTGCTCTCTGTACGCACTTATAGTTTGGATAGGACACATTTTAGACATCATACATGTGCACACACAGGAACCCCTAGACCTAATCTACCCTCTGACATGACACCATGACACGAGGTTGGACACTTTGTGTCCAATTGCATTCGACATGAGTGCACGAGGCTTCCCACTGCCCCCTTTCTCTGATAAGCACTTCACTAGGGATTGGACACGAATTTGACACCTGTTTGGACACGAGAGCACCCCCCTTGCTAACACCTGTCTGAGCAAAATTTACCCCTTTTCCCTATATATATATATATATATATATATATATATATATATATATATATATATATATATATATATTTTACATACTCAAATACTTACCTATATATATATATATATATATTTTACATACTCAAATACTTACCTATATATATATATATATATATATATATATATATATATATATATATATATATATATATATATATATATATAGGTAAGTATTTGAGTATGTAAAATATATATATATATATATATAGGTAAGTATTTGAGTATGTATATTTAGGGTTCAGTTGAGAGCTGGGTTCTGTGAGTGGGGTTTGGGTTTTGGTGTTTGCTTAGAGGTTGGGCATTACCAGTTTTGAGAGGTTGGGTTTGTATAGTTTCAGTCGAGTGTATATATATATATATATATATATATATATATATATATATATATATATATGTATATTTGTATGTATTTAAGTATGCATTTAGAAATGTCTGTACAATGGTTCAACTTGGGAGTTGAGGTATCAGTAATTTTAGGTAGAGTTTTGGGTTGTTGAATTGGTTTTGTGATGTTATATATTGTGGGTTACAGTTGTGTGTTCATGTAGTTTGTGAGGGTTTGATGCAATCTCAAATATCTGAGATTGTTCTATATAGTTTATAATATATACTTGTTGTGGTATATATATATATATATATATATATATATATATATATATATATATATATATATATATATATATATATATATATATATATATGGATGGGGTATCCAGTTATATAGGTTGTCCTAGAGAGTGAGTGGGTTAGTGAGTCTGGGTTAGTTATAGAGTGTATATATGGATGGGGTATCCAGTTATATAGGTTGTCCTAGAGAGTGAGTGGGTTAGTGAGTCTGGGTTAGTTATAGAGTGAGTTTGTGTTGAGGGATTAGGCGTTAGCAAGGGCAGCCATATGCAGCAGTTGGCCTTGCCTTGGTTAGCTTGGCATGGCCTGGTTTTGCCTTAGCATTAGCTGTAGCAGAGGCAACAGTACCCTTAGTAGTAGGCTTAGGAGGGAACAGTAGTTGGGGCTGCTGTTGGCAGCCCTATGGCACCCAATTTCACCTCCTTGTTAGCCCCCTTAACCCCATTGTAATCTTTTTTCCCCTTTCATATTAGAGATATGTTAGAGTATTAGTTTGAGTTGATATATTACTTTGAGGGATACTTTGCATGTGATAACTATATGTGTTATATACGTATGTAATAAGGATACATATATAGATACTACATGTGAGTGTATGTTATATATATGTATGAATGTTTATAGATAGGTATTGTTTTGAAAATATATTGGTATAAAGGGTAGTTGGATAAGGTATGGGTTATACTTCATATAGAAGTGGGTTGGTATCCTAGAGTTAGTTGAGGTTGAGGGATAAGGTTTAATGTATGTATATAAGTATAATAGGAGGTTGTTATATGAGAGTTTGGGGTTACACTCTATATATATATGGCTATATATAATTTGTTATATAGTATTTAGTTAGTATATATATATGTGGTGTGTATCCCTATAGGCTAAGTTTTGCTTTTAGCTTGGCTATATATGTATATACATATAGACTGGTTACACTTGTTAGACTAGCTTGACCTAAAAATAGACTAAATAGGCCTAATTGGTATACTAGACTTGAGTTTGGCCAAGCCATAGACTAGTTGACTATTTTGACTAGAGTTGACCCAGTTTGACTAGATTGTTGACCAGAGTTGACCAAGAGTTGACCATGACATAGAATGACCTAGAATCACATAGAATGCATTGTAAACTTAAAATATTACCTTCTTGTATACATCATAACCTATATTGCTCTAAATAGGACTCAGTGGCTTCAGTTTGAACATCAATACTTGTTAATTGTTCAGGTTATCAGGCGAGTACATGCTCTGATCATTTTCATACTTGCTAGAACTTATATTCATGCTTCAGATAAATTACTTAATATTGTCACAATTGTTTTCACGGACCAGTACCCTATGGATCTTGCCTTGCAATGTTATCCCCCTCGGGTGCATCAAATACATATTGTCATGTGCTTTTCACGAACATATTATATTTCTTGTACACCCCTATTCATGTATACTCTTGTGCAATCTTGTACTCTCATGATCACATAAGCCCATGGATAAACTATTGTCCAGGTAACGTAATGTCACGACCCGCACCCTAGAGTAAGGGTACGAGACGTGGGTACGTCTAGCCTATGTCGCAGTGTTGGCGGTAGAACGCTGTCATAGGTCAAAACATCTAACAATATAATACTGAACAGTTTATACTCCCTGGGGGTGACATAGCAGTAAGTAAACTCAATCACAACTAAGGCAGAAGATGAGATAGAAAGATAGATACTGCTGAAATGAAAGTAAATCCACAAGTACAAAGAGAGAGTCTAAGTGTCTAAGATAAGTACATATCCCAAATCCCAAGTATCAATATATACAGTCATCCAGAATGAATATAAAAGAAGACATCCTAGTCTAGAGGAGTGTCGCCCACAGTTAAAGGCTCCTGCTGCTGGTCCAAGTCTGTACTATCATCTAGGATAGCCCCATAATAAGTGGGACAACCCGCCTCGTCCTCATCTTCTGTAACATTTCAACAGGTCCAGTCAGGACAGGAGCGAGGACAATACATCTCAACAAGTCATAGCAGGAAAAGAAAAAATAATCATGCCAGAGAATAAAATACAGGAAACTGAAGAACAGCATAATGTAAGAGAGAGACAGTAAGTAAATATCTATATATATAAAAGAGAGACAGTGCTAGTGATTTAGAGTACAAGACGAACATGTGAATGGCTTAGGACTGATTCATGACTACACTAAGAGTGATTCATGACTATACTACTTTTGGATATTTATTCACATGACCATTCATACTCCCCCGTATCCCAATCAATACACAAGGACCCAGTCAAAAGTTAAGAGTCATGACTAAACTACTAACCCGTATAGGGTGATTCATGAATTAATTCGTGAATGCTCGATGAACATGAGAGTACATGAGTCACTAGCTGATTCCCGAAGATTCATGATAATAGAAGCATAAGATACGTGATGTAAGTGAAACACATTGGACAAAAGTATCTGATGCTCTCGAGAGGGATAACATCTCATAAAGGGATCCATATAGTACTAATCCGTGTTACCAACGTGTCAGCATCAAGTAAGATAATCTAAAGCAGGAGATATAATCCTAAACAAGATATGAAATGATCAGAGAATGTACTCGCCTCGTATCTGAATGTCTGAAGTAAATGTATTGTCCGAGATGTGGTACCTGACTCCTAGTTAGAGCAACACAAGTCACAACAAGTCTAAAATGGTAAAATGAAACACTACAATGCATTCTATATGAATCTAGGTCAATCTAGGCCAAAGTCAACTCTTGGTCAACCCTGGTCAACCAAAGAAGTCAAACCTAGGTCAACTATGGTCAAACTAGGTCTAACAAGTCTAAATAGTCTATTCTAGGCCTAATCAAGACTAAACAAGTCTAACTAGTCTCTCACTAGTTAACAGACACATCATAGGCCATACACCTATGTAGAGTCATAACCATGTAGGTCATGAGCTAATACAACATAGCCTATAGGCCAACACCATATATATATATATATATCAATATATTCACATATATGAGTATATATATATATATGTCTACATATACAATAGGATATGTCTAGTACTCTAGCTATCACACATATAGAATATGTAAATCCCACATGGCTTTACATTACACATTTACACATAGGCTATTTAAACTATTTACCCATATATATATATATATATATATATATATATATATATATATATATATATATATAAAATTACACACACATAGATTAGGAAATATCTAGATACATAAATGTGTGTGTGTGTGGATATATATGTGTAGACATGTGTGTGTGTGTATAAAAAGAACAGTATTGTGTGACAGGATATGTGAATGTGTAGGCTAGCATTCAATGTTCCCAGGTGGACTTGAGTGACAGTGTGTCAATGACAGTTCCACAACAGTGAATAACTCATGCATTCAGACATTTGGAGATTGACAGTTCAATGTTTGAACAATCTAAATTGAACTAACATTCAATCTAAAATCAGCTATGCATTGGTTCAGTGTCTTCATAAGAAATCTGATATTCTATTTACAATTGGAAGAAATGAAGGATTGGCAATTACATATGTGTATGTGTGTAGGGGTATTTGTGTGTGATAGGAAAGTACAAGGCAGTGTATAATGTGAACTGTGTGTGTGAGTGTCAGTAGAATATAGAGGGTGCCACAGAATCTAAAAGACAAGAACACATGTGTTGACAAGAAAATGTGACTGTGTGTGTAGGAATATATGTGAGCTGGTGATAGTGTGACTTCATATGGTTCTCAGATTTGAAGGAAAACTCAGGAATGTGTTCCCAGTAACACAAGCATTAATATATGGTATGAAATCAGTCAACTAGTGTAATGTTCCAATTAGACATTGATTTAAATCCAGTTTCAGATATCAAGGGAAGGAAAAACTCCTTCTAATCAGTGAAATCAATATAGCACAGAAAGTCAGTTAACAGCTATTCAAATTCTCAGGTTTACCCAATGAATCTCAGGATAATCCCCAGGTCTTCATTTTTCAAGTTTCATTAAACAGTGAAACAAATATGTGTGTGTTCAGTCATAGGGAAAATTTGGAAAACAAAGTGTGTGTCAAGAGATTATGCAAGAGTGTCTCTGATTTGATTTGTGTGTGTACTAGGAAGCATATGACAACCTACATGAAACAGTGAAGGAAATCAGAATCAATATGTTAACAGTTAACAGTACAATAGGAAAGGAACCAATCCAGTTTTTTGAAAAGGGGAAGGGAATCAGTTCCCAGGTTTTCATTAAGCCTCATAAATTAACAACAGTGCATACAAGAAATTCTCAGGATCCTTAAACAGTGTGATTTGTCTCAGAAATCAAAATAGTGAAAATGACATGTAATAGGTTCTCAGGAATTGAATTTAATCTCAGGTTTTAGGACTAAACAGTGTATCAATGAACATTGCAAATCTCAATGAAATTGAACTTCTCCTTCATCAATTCAACACAACAATGAACCTTTACAACCTAAACTTGATATCTAATGTTCAGACAAATTAACCATAGTTAATCTACATGATATTAAACATTAAATAAAATTTGAAAATAGGGAAATCAGTGATACACTCACTGATACTCTAAGTATCAGTCAACTGAGCATTTCCCCAAATCTAACTCGATTATCCCATTATAATAAATAAATTACACTAACAGAGATTAGGGAATGTGATTAGGACTTAATTTAGCAATCAATCTAATCACTAATAATAGGAATTAAAATAGGAAAAGGAATAACAGTGTATATACTGATACACTGTTGTATCAGTCGACTGCCATCCCAATTCCACATTTGATTTCATACTTCAAATTAGCAATTCACAAAGAACATATAGTTGGTAATTAATGGGGGGTATTACTGTGTGTCACATGCACAAAATAGTGTCCTAAAACATGACACACAAGTGTCCAAGACCACACAAAACACAAATACTCAGACTGGGTTCAGTCGACAGTTCCCGTGTCCAGTACGGGATAGATTCCTCACTCGACACGAAATATTAGGACACGAAACTTCAGGGGTGACACGACAGTCACTGCCCCTTGCTTTACGTCCAGCTACGCGTGTCCACGTATCCTGGATGGCTCGCACGAGCACGCGAGTAGCAGGGCATTCCTGTACACGCGTGCGCGGCCGTGTCCAAGGATCCCAAATGACACAAAAACGACACGAGACTCTCTCAGTCACTTAGAAACCCACAGACGACACCAAGACACGACTTCCTATTCAAACACATCTCGAAAACCCGATCGAAATGCCCTTTGTGGCATTTCGTCGAACACCTGCGCACAGTACTGATACGTGTCCGATACGGACACGTACATGACACAAAATTTCACAAACCCTATTTCTATAGAACCAAGACACCTAGGGCTAGATGTTCATGCAAAGAAAATCTAATTTTAATGGGTGGATAGGAATTTACCTATGGGTGTTCTCCAACACAAAAACTTCTTCAAAAGGGGATCTCTAAAAGCCACTCAAATCCTTCAAATTGATTCAAATCTGAGATTTGACTCCATAATCAGCAAGAGAACATTGATTAGAACACAATGGCAGAAATCCCAATAAAAATGGAGTCCTATTGATTAAACTATGAAGAAAAATAAATAAAGGCTCACATAGTCTTTAGGAAAAATGATGAACTAATGAAAAGAGGCTCAAATCCCTAAGGAGACATTATATAGGCAAGGGGGGATCTTGGCTGGCCACTTTAGCTAGGGTTAGGGTTTTTAGATTGCATCCTAGGGCTAGAAATGAATCAAGGGTAAAGAGTGGCCTAGAATCTAGGACTCTTTCCTAGTCTCTTAGCAAATCACTCTACTTAACTAAACTTAACTTAAACCTATGAAGTCAATACTAACTAAAACTCAAAGTGGCTAACTAAACTAGTTATGACCAATCTAGGTTAGGTCCAATCTAGGTTAGGCTAACCAAAATCACATGGTAATAATTAAACTAGTATTTAAATCACACCATTCTAATAAATCATTTAAAATTCCTAATAAAATATATTAAATTCAAATAATTCAAAAAATGAAAAAAATACCCTCGGGGCTAAAATAACAAATAAGTATTCCAATAACATGGTTAGGCTCTAGGTCAACCAGTCTCCAAGGTTATACTATAAAAACACCAAAATCATAAGTCCTGATTTAAAATAGTTTTGAATGATTAAAAATCACCAAAAATTATATTATTATTTAAATATCATAATTAAATAAATTAAAATACAAAATTTCCAAATTACCCTTATTTTAGAAACTGGGTGTTATACGTAACTTGATTGGATCCTTATGTATTGATTCGGGAGGGTGAGTAGGATATGGTTATGTGATCAAATCCCATATTGTTCAAATATTGTGTATGTCCATTATGCCCTCACGTACAATGGAGTCCCATTTTATTGTATATCCTAGCCTGTTTACATAACCATCTTGTACTCTAATCACTTATATTACTTACAGTCTTTATTTCATATATAAACGGTCTCTTGTACTCAGGTTGTCTATTTTACACTATTCTTGTACATTTCTTACAGTTTTTATTATAGTTTACTCTACTGTATGTTTTATATATTCCGTCATGATATGATCATGTTTCATTGTTATCTATTCGCTCTTGTCCTGATTGGACCTATAGAAAATATTATAGACGATACCGAGGACTTCTGTCCAACCTATTATGGAGCCCATCTAGACAACACCTGTGAGTTAGACCCACAGGAGGATCCAGCTCTAGCTGACGACGTTATTCCTACTGCTTAGACTAGATTAGCTATGTTTCGTCTTAGTTCTCGATAATTGTATTGACTTCTGAGTTTGTATTATTTTGGTTTTTGGGATATTGTGTCGATTAGACACTTAGACTTATTTTCCTTCTGTTTGTATTTCTTTTTTGTGATTTCATATCTATTATATCGTGCTATTTCCATTTCTAGATTTATGATTGAGTTGTACCTTATATGATTTGTCCTCCGTTCGGAGAGTATATCATATTATATTTCGTTTGTGATAGTGACCTAGAACAGCGTTCTACCGCCGACACTGCGGCATAGGCTGGGCATACCCACTTCTTATGCCCCTATATTTGGTACGGGTCATGACACATTTTTAGTAGTGGCCCACATAGGTATCGAGAGTCACAACTAGTGCGATTTCATCGTGGTACTCGAACTAGAGTATCACTACAGCCTGTAGTAGGATATAGGATATAAGTTTTGTGGTACTCAATCACATTTAGGAAAAACTCTTATCTAAATTCCTGCCATCTAAATTCTTGCTGATAATTGCTTTCTCTTAGAATAAATTATCCTTCTTTAACTATATCGCTTCTTTCTCAGTATTGATTTCCTTGTTTGATCTGTCTTCAAGATGGTGATGGAGACACGATCTCATCGCTCTGGCCCGGGGGATACCGTCGAGTTGTCTGCCACCTCTCGTCCGGTTCAATTGGACCCTGGGACTGCAGCTCCCCTTATTACTTCTCATGTCGGAGCTTCTGCCGTATTCAGGGGTACACCTCCACCTGTTCGAAGGCCTTCTCCTGTCATCCCAGATGCATTTCAGCGATAGCCACCTTCAGGATCAGTGGATGTTGCTCAGCTTTTTGCCTTCTTCCAGTAGATGATGGAGGCACAACAGCACCAGCAGTAGCACTAGTCTGCTGACTTTCGACAGGAAATAGACGATGCCCACCAGCTGGTCAGGAGGATAGTAGAGATGGTGGCTGCCCAGCCGCAGGGAGGGCAGGTTCAGCAGTATCAGTCGAGGATGTCGGGCATCTAGGATTTTCAGAAGATGAGTCCGAGAGATTTCTGAGGTACCGAGGGGATTCTTTATGCCGACGACTGGATCGAGCATATCGAAAAGATCTTTCGACTGGCACTGATACCAGCGAGAATAAAGATAGAGGCGACGGGCAGCCAGATACAGGACCTTGCCCGCGCATGGTACCAGACAGACCCCAGAGTGGGAACAGAGGGCCGGATGTGGAGAGCTTTTAAGAAGCTCTTCAATGAGAAGTTCTTCCCGGACGTAGCACTGGGAGGCTTGGAGCAGCAGTTTGAGAGTCTGGTTCAGGAAAACCAGACAATCGAGGAGTATTCTGGATTGTTCTGTCGGCTGAGCAGATTTATGGATGATCTGAACGAGATGACGAAGGCGAGGATGTTCAGAAAGGGCTTGATCAGGGAGGTCAGGTCCTTGACTAAGATTGATTGGGATGCTACTTTTGCGGAGATCCTAGCTGGAGCTATGGGAGTAGAGGATGATCTAGGGCTGAAGCTGAAGAGAGGTCATGATTTGGACGGAGCTAGTGACAGTGTAGGCCTGGCTAAGAGGCCTCACATTCAGCAGTAGCAGCAGCAGAGGCCTATTCAGTAGCAATTTTAGGGCCATAGATGTGCACTTTTCTAGCAGGCACCCAGGCAGCAGTAGGACGCTATGTGCAATTCTACAAGAAGCCAGGCCATGGGTAGAACGACTGCAGAAAGAAACTGGGTAGATGTTTACTTTGTGGTGCAGCAGAACATCAGTATAGAGAGTGTCCCAAGAAACTGACACCAGTGACTAAGGAGTAGCAGGAGCTAGGGCTCCGACAGGGCATCAAAGGGGACTACCGTTGCAGACTAAGCAGTAGAGGTTTGTCCAGCATCAACAACAAGCCAGAGGAGGAGGCTAGCAGGGGCGAGCTTTCGCCATGATAGCCGAGGATGCACAGGCAGTAGAAGAGTTGATTGCAGGTTCTATTCTTCTCAATTCCATTTTTGCTTTTGCCTTATTATAACTATCTCAAAATTCGATTCCGACAGTTACTATCTGCCTTCTTTGTTCATTAATAAATTTGCTTCTTAGTATCCAATGTTGATTTGATTTTCTACCAAGATAAGTCGTATGGGCTAGGTCGCCTCAGTTATGGAATTTAGAGCCTTCTACAGTCATATTAGCTAGTATGGTAAGGACATATAGTCTGATTTTGGACGTATTTCTCGGGTATAGGAATTTAAGGCATTCGCAGCCAAGTATGAGGCAATGCAAAAATTTTAAATACCATGATTCTAGAGGTATGTACCTTAGTTGGGGACTCTATGATTTATCGAATTATATAATTTTGGACAGACGTATATAATTATCGAATTATATGATTTAGAGACTTTGATTGTTAGGGGTTGGACCTAGAAGGAGTACGACAACTTTAAATTTTGAGGACGAATTAATTTTAAGGAGGGTAGACTTGTAACCACCACTTTTCTAAAATAAGGGTAATTTTGACCTTTTATAAAATTGGCCATTAATTAGTAGGATTTAATTCATGTTAGTGATTTTTGGTAATTTTTAATTAATTTAATACTATTTAAATTAGTGAATTGTGATTTGGTATTTTACTAGTGTAACCCTAAAGTTACTTGACCTAGAGACTAACCATGACCATGGACACCTAACCATGTGATTAGGTTGACTAATTATCACTTTTTAGGTTAAGGGTATTTTGGTTATTTTTGACTTTTGGTGAAAAAGAATTTTGATTAATTAATATTGTGCTAATCTCTTTATTAGGCCTTAACCTAGAATTGTCCTAACCTAGATATTAGTCATGAGCGCAGATATTAGATTAGAAGATTCCATCATGACAAGGTTAGTAATATCTAGATATTAAGTTAGGAGTAGGATATTTGTTAAGGATTAGATATTTAGCTTGGGCCTTAGCTAGAAGGCCTTGAATTGTATAGCTAGAAGGCTTTTAATCACTTAGAACTTAAAGCCTAACCCTAGAGAAACCCTTGGATGCCATTAAGCACCACCTCCCACTATATAACATCTCTTTGGCCTCCCCTTACCTCTTTTCATAGCCTCTCTAAACCGTAATTTGTGTTCTTTCCCAAATCATCCCCTTTTCTCCAAATCACCTCCAAATTGAGCCTAGTCTTTTGCATCACATTCCCCTAGTATATAGGAGGTCTATAGAAGCTAGCTAGCAAGGATTTGGAGGCTCTTGGACCATAGCAAGGTGGTGGAAGGATCTCATTCTAGGCTTTTCATTGAGATTCCAACTCTCAATAGGTAATGGCTCATAAACCTATTAAAATTCTAATTTCTTTCCATAGATGCATTCATTTAGGGTCCCCCTAGCTGTTGACCAAGTTTGACAGGATTTTGTGTCTATTTGATATGCGTATCGGAGGCGTGTCGGAGTGTAGTGTAAAGTATTTGGTGAAATGCCTCTAGGAAATGAATTTCTGAAAATTGTAAAACTAATTACATGGATTTGTAGCTAATATAGTGTAGATTATAGATCTTGTTGACTGAGCTGGATTTAGTATTGTTTTCCTGTCAAAAATATATACAGGGACACGTGCATATGATAACTATTTGTGTTATATAGGTATGTAATAAGGATATATATATATATATATATATATATATATATATATATATATATATATATATATATATATATTTTGTATGTAATAAGGATATATATATATATATATATATATATATATATATATATATATATATATATATATATATAGAAACTACATGTGAGTGTATGTTATATATATGTATGAATATTTATAGATAGGTATTGTTTTGAAAATATATTGGTATAAAGGGTAGTTGGATAAGGTATGGGTTATACTTCATATAGAAGTGTGTTGGTATCCTAGAGTTAGTTGAGGTTGAGGGATAAGGTTTACTGTATGTATATAAGTATAATATGAGGTTGTTTTATGAGAGTTTGGGGTTATACTCTATATATATGGCTATATATGATGTGTTATATAGTATGTATTAGTATATATATGTGGTGTGTAACCCTATAGGCTATGTTTTGTTTTTAGCTATATATGTATATACATATAGATTGGTTAGACTTGTTAGACTAGCTTGACCTAGAAATGGACTAGATAGGCCTAATTGGTCTAGTATACTTGAGTTTGGCTAAGCCATAGACTAGTTGACTAGTTTGACTAGGGTTGACCTAGTTTGACTAGATTGTTGACCAGAGTTGACCAAGAGTCGACCTTGACTTAGAATGACCTAGAATCATATAGAATGCATTGTAAACTTCAAATATTACCTTCTTGTATACATTATAGCCTATATTGCTCTAAATAGGACTCTGTGGCTTCAGTTTGGACATTAGTACTTATTAGTTGTTCAGGTTATCAGGCGAGTACATACTCTGATCATTTTCATACTTGCTTATATTCATGCTTTAGATGAATTACTTGATGCTGTCATGATTGTTATCATGGACCAGTACCCTATGGATCTTGTCTTGCGATGATATCCCCCTCGGGTACATCAAATATATATTGTCATGTGCTTTTCACGAACATATTGTATTTCTTGTACACCCCTATTCAAGTATACTATTATGCAATCTTGTACCCTCATAATCACATGAGCCTATTGATAAACTATTTTACAGGTAACGTAACTTGATTAGATCCTTGTGTATTTTTTAGGGAGGGTGAGTAGGACATGGTTATGTGATTAAATCCCATATTGTGCAAATATTATGTATGTCCATTATGCCCTAACGTATAATAGAGTCCTATTTTATTGTATATCCCACCATGTTTACATAACCATCTTTTGCTCTAATCACTTATATTACTTACAGTTCTTATTTCATATACAAACTGTCTCTTGTACTCAGATTGTCTATTTTACATTGTTCTTGTACATGTCTTACAGTTTTCATTATAGTTTACTCTACTTCCTGTTTTATATATTCCGTCATGATATGATCATGTTTCAGTGTTACGTATTCGCTCATGTCCTGACTGGACCTGATGAAAATATTACAGATGATACTGAGGACTTCTACTCAACCTATTATGGAGCCCATCTAAACGACACTTGTGAGTTGGACCCACAGGAGGATCCAGCTCTAGCTGAGGACGTCATCCCTACTGCTTAGAATAGATTAGCTAGGTTTTATCTTAGTTCTTGATAATTGTATTGACTTCTGAGTTTGTATTATTTGGATGTTTGAGATGTTGTGTCGTTTAGATACTTAGACTTATTTTTCTTCTGTTTGTATTTCTCTTTTGTGATTTCCTATCTATAATATCATGCTATTTCCATCTCTAGATTTGTGATTGATTTGTACCTTATGTGATTTGTCCTCCGTTTGGAGAGTATATCATATTATATTTAGTTTATGATACTAACCTAGAACAGCGTTCTACCGCTGACACTGCGGTGTAGGCTGGGCGTACCTACTTCTTGTGCCCCTATATTTGGTGCGGGCCGTGACAACAAGGAAAAAAGGTTTCTGAAAAAGTGTGCTGGTGAAAATCGAGCACTGGAGCGGCTCCATTACACTGTTGATGATCTGACGACGAATCAACCTTGCTATGGCTCTATGGCGCCTTTGATGGGACTCTGGGGTCACCGATCAAGAGGCTGCCTGGATGAGAAAATCCCTTGAACATGGTTGGTTGGTTGGTTCTTTGGTTGATAGGTAGATGAGGGTGGTCGACTCTTCATGGATAGAGATTGCTGCTCCATTGAAGATTGTCGATTGTCAATGTTCCCTCTCTTTTTTTTCATCCTTTGTGGAAGAATAACTCCTTCTATTTATAGAGAACCGAGCACATATGCGACGTGCATTAGGTTTCTTGATATATAAAACAATCTGCCGTCATTAACGGTGCGGGCTTCTACGGCGCTGACACGTAGTAGACATCACCTCAAACGAGATCTCTTGTGGTTATAAACATAACCGAAGGAGGTGACACTTGGCACGTGTCGATTTGCTTGCTCGGATACAGTCGAGTAAGTCTTGGGATTTCATCCTAGATTTAGAGTCTAACTGATCCTCGTTTAAGATTTAAATCAATCTGATATGATATCAATCATGATTTAATTCCAATCTTCTCTGCAAGAGGCAGTTTAAACAAACCAATTGGGGTGGACCCATGCTTCCTTCGCCTCTGGTGAGGACTAAGTGTTGTTGTGCTTCTGGGGCGACGAATAAACCGTGCTTCTGGAGACGACGGAACCTCTGTGCTTTCAGGCAACGAGTGGACTTGGCTTCGAATGACGACGAGACTTCTGTACGTATAGAGCAACTTATGAAGCTGTGTTTCGGGCTACCGGAGTCACTATGCTGTAGGCGACAAGTAGGCTTGTGCTTCAGGTTGGCAAGTTTACTATACTTTTGGAGCGACAGGTTGAATTGTATTGGTTGCGATGGGAGTTCCCAAGTCTCTTGTAGGAAATTGACTAAAGCTTCTGATCCGGAGCAGACGATTGCACCGTAGGAATGGAGATGGTGTAAGCATATCACCATCCTGCGCCTCATACGGATGCAGGTAAGTAGCTGTGCCTCTGAACAGTGAAGGCGTTGGCTGCGAAGGGAAGGGTATGACACCCATGCGCGTCTGAGATTGGCGTAGGGAGGTAGCTGCGCCTCTGGAGTGAAGATACTGTCTTCTGAAATAAAAGAAGGGAAGAGGGGCTACCACCATCTTGTTTTTGAGGTTGGCACAGGCAGGTAGTTGCGTCTCTGGCTTGAAGGCTCTAGCTTCTTCAAAGTGCTGAGTTACTGATATACTTCTGAGAGGCTGCGCCCCCAAGAAAATCAGAGCATGCTTCGGTGAAGATCAATCTTCCAGCGTGGGTATCGAGTAAAAGGAAGGCTGCTCTTCGATGAAGACTACATCCCTTGTAGATCCCTCTAGGCTTCTGTCGAATCTATACTAGATCGTTTGTAGAAGAATAAAATTAGTCTCTTATGTATAGTCCTAATGTGTCTGTACTAGACTTTGGTAGACATGACAATAAAGGGACTTCTCTCCATATCTTCTGTTTTGTATTTTTAGTATCGATCCTCAGTCTTTTGCATCTTTTGAGCTTTGGCGAAGGGATGTCTTCAGCTGAGATTTTTCATGCTTCTACAAAACCCCCTTCAAAGTGTCCCGAACTTGATTCAAGCTCATGATACTTTGAACAGAAGCATGAACACGTGTCAGGACTGTACGAGCTGGGTGATGGCTGGTGTCACGCCTAGCTCTTAGCATTAATTTTCCTGAGTGATCATTTCATAGCATGGGCTCCTGATGGCTTCTTGATAATGGAGCCTTTTGCGTCTTTACAGGGATCGCGAATCTCTTTAGCAGAGGAAGATCAAAGTTATGTTCCTTTGGTCACTCGCAGTACTGTCATCTGCCATGGAGTGGAGCTTTAGCTTAACTTGTAAGCTTCCTTCTAACCGATGTCTGGCTCGTGCTAAGACCACGTGAACAACCTATATAAAGGACTGTCCTTCTTCAAGAGAAGACTCAGTTGCTTCAACAATGGCCTTGTTTGCCCGATGTTCGGCTCCTGATAATCCTGGAGTTTGTATGAGGCGGCCGTCGGTGGTAAATCTTTTTATCCAAAGAAGCTGTAGTAGAACTACTATTAGATCTCGAGACATCACGTGTCCTGGATGTCGTGGGCGTCAATGGTGTCTCAAACCCTTGTTTCCTAAATTTGCATTGGTTGCCATGCTGACCGAGGGATAGCTAGGCCTGCTGTTGTGGTTGCTCCCATGGCCAGTTGGAGAGATAGGGGAGTCCTGTGCTGGTAGTTCGTCCCCGGCTCGAGCAAGTAGCAACTTCGGGCGGTGGCTTCCTTTTGACCAAGAAGTGATTCGCTCTGTCACCGCATCGCCCGTGCTATTGAGAGCTTGTATCACAATTTTAGCTTTTTTGCTTCTGTGTATGTAACTTCGAATAGTCTGTAATAGGTCTTTGTAGCCACATGTTTTTATATGTAGAAGCTTTCTTGTTCCCTTTGCTTTTGTCTCCAGAATAAAGAGGGAATCTTCATAATTGATTTGCCTGACCAGAGGTAATATAGACATAGTAGGATTGATCTTTGCCAGGGTAAAGAACAACAATCCAGAGCAATATGGACGTGAACTATTTTCTAGACCGCTGGAATAATCATAGAGCTGGTACGAGAAGAACGACTACTCAGAGGTAATGTGGACATGGTAGTCGCGTCTTCCAGGCGTTGTCATGACCCGTACCCTAGAGTAAGGGCACGAGACGTGGGTACGTCCAGCCTACGCCGCAGTATCGGCGGTAGAACGCTGTCATAGGTCACAACATCTAACAATATAATACTAAGCAGTTTATACTCCCCGAATGGGGGTGACATAGCAGAATGTAAACTCAATCACAAATAAGGAAGATGAAGCACGATATGATATAGAACTCAAAGAAAAATACAGATGATCAGAAGAGTCTAAGTGTCTAAGATAACATCTCAGAAAATATCCAGAAATACAAGTCTCAACTACTGAATATGAAAGAATATAAACAATCCAGATCTCAAGACAGAAATAAAGTCTAACTAAACTAGTCTCAAGACAACATAAGTAAGATAAAGCCTAACTAAGCTAGTCTAGGCAGTAGGGGTAAAGTCATCAGCTAGAGCTGGGTCCTCCTGAGGGTCCAGCTCACAAGTGTCGTCTAGGGCTGTCCCGAAGAAGGAATCCACACAGGCCTCCTCCTCGTCCTCTGTAATATTTTCAACAGGTCCAGTCAGGACAGGAGCGAGCATAATACATCTCAACAGATCATAGCAGGTTAGAAAATAAAATCATGCAGTAAAGTAAGATACATGAACTGAAAGAAATACAGTATGTAAACAGAGAGAGAACTGTAATAGAAATATCTACTATAAATAGAGAACTAACAGTGGCTAGTGAGTCAAAGTACAATATAGACATGTAAATGGCATAGGAGATTCTGATGCTACACTACGGAAAGATTCTGATGCTACACTACTTGGATATTATTCACATGTCTACTTCTACTCCCCTATACCCCCAATAAATACACAAGGATCCAGTCAGGTTATGTTATGATTCCATGCAATGGCCCACAAGGGGTGATACATGGTTGGCCCATAAATGGGTGATTCTAGAAATGCCCATAAATGGAAGATTCAAGGAGACTCTGTGATCATGAGAGTACATGTCACAAGTGATTAATGAACCATGAAGCATAGTGATACACAATGTAAGTGAAACGCACAAAACATGTAGTATCCGATGCTCTTGAAGGATAACATCTCAAAAAGGGATCCATATAGTACTAATCCGTGTGACCAACGTGACAGTATCAAGTAAAGTAATTTAAAGCAGGAAAATAATTCTAAACAGTATATGAAATGATCAGAGAATGTACTCGCCTGATGTCTGAATGTCCAAAGTAAATATACTGTCCAAGGAGAGGTGTCTGGCTCCTAATCAGAACTACACAAGTCAAGATGTATACAGGGAATGATATATGTAATCTACTATGCATCTGCATGCTGACTAAGTCAAACTAGACCAAAGTCAACTCCCGGTCAACTCTAGTAAACTAGACTAGTCAAACTAGGTCAACTAGGTCAAGCTGAGTCATACTAGATCATGCTGGTTCATACTAGGTCATACCAAGTCACTGGGAGTCAATCCAAGTCAACTAGGTCAAACGGGATCAAAGGTTGACTTACAGTTGACTTTTGGTCAACTGGTCAACCCTGGGTCAACTCTAGGTCAACCCTAGGTCAAACAAGTCAAATGTTGACTAACAGTTGATTTTCAGTCAACTGGTCAACTCTGGTTTGGTTTCGGTCAAATTTAGTCCCTTAAAGGCTAAGTTTGACTCTCGATTGACTTTTGTTGACTTTTGGTCAAAATGATCAACCGACGTCAAAACTAGTCTAGGAGCACTACATTTGATCATTACCAACCAAGGGAACCAAGTTATAACTTTATCTTAGACTCTAAACTCAAATACACTATTTCTAGGTAAAACCTATATTACCCTACCAAGGTAAATCCCGATACCTTGCCCAATACAAAGGAAACCCCGCTAATACCCAAGATACTAGCCTAGGCTCCTTAGGGTAGCTATATACTATCCTATCTAAGGGTTACCTACCAAGATACAGAGGTTTCTTAGGTATCTAATCTATCTTAGAACACATGTATTGGTTTACCCTACCCATTACCTTACCAATATCACATATCACTCTCACATCTCCCTGACACTCACTCACACACAACACTCATGATACCACACTCATATAGGCTTTCCTATAGGTTTAGATATAGGCTAACCTATAGGCACACACAAATACATATATAGGCTCACATACACACACACCTAGGCTCATAACACACACACAAACTCACACACAAATGCTCACAAGTGGACTGATTTGTGAAGCAAGATATGACTGATTTTAGGGTGGTTGGGGACTGAAATGTGGGGGCTATTTAGGGGTGTACATGGGCTGAAATCTGGACAGCATATGTAGTGGTTAAGGACAGCTACTAGGGTGATGTTAAGGGGCAACAATGGGGCAGCCAACCTGGTAATTAAGGACTGGTTTCTGGGCCTTAACTGGACTGAAGTTGGACTGCTATGGATGGTGTTAAGGACTGAAATTTGGGAGGCTAATGGACTGATATATGGGTTTGTTTAGTGACAGGTTTTGGGACTATCAAAGGGCTATTAGAGGGGTGTAAATGGGACTGGAATTGGGACAGCACAGGGGTTAACATAGACAGCCATCTAGGACTGAATTTTGAGGGTGTTTAGGACTGCCATTTAAGTGGCTAAGGGGACCGGTTTGTGACAGCTATGGGAGCTGCCATTTGAGGACTGGTTTAGGATGGTTTGGGACTGCCTAATGGTTGCAATGTGGGTTAGATATAGGGGCTAATATTGGTAGCTATGGACTGATATATGGACAGTTGGGGACAACCATTTATAGGCTTGTTTAGGGGGGGCTGTCAAGGGCTGATATGGAGTGGGTTTTGGACTGGTTTGTGACAGGTAAGGGCTGCTAGTATAGGGGTGTTTAAGGGTGGTTTGCTAAGGGGTTTGTAGGGGCTGTTGTGGACTGCCAATGGCTGGGTTCAAGGACAGGTTTTGGGATGCTACTGCTGAAATGGGGGGCTTTGTTAAGGCCTGGATTGGGGTTGTTTGCTGCTGGTAAGTAGGATGTTTAGGGGGTGGTTTTAGACTGCTATGTGGGCTGCCCACTGCTGCTGTTAGCAGCAGCTAGTCGCCCCTCCTTATCTCATATTTCACCACTCATCCTCCTCTCAAACTCTCTAAACCATACACTCAGACAATTACTCAAACACCACATATGCACACACTCTTAACTAACAGAAACACACACATACCAAAACCAACACCAATCAAATCCTTCCCTTGGCCGAACCACTATACCCAACCCTCTTGAACACAAACCAAGACACCTTCACACCATAATATATATACATATAAATAAGTCACAAATATATATATACATATATATATATAGTCGTTAATATATATATATATATAACCATATATATATACACAATACATAGATAAATAAATATGATACCATATGGTACTTGAAGAACACATTTCTAAACAAGTAAAAATCTGGGATTAATCTCTAATAAATCATTTAAACAATATACATAATAAATACAAGTGTCCAATAGGGATTTTTCTACTAGGACACAAGCCTACACATAGGACACTCCTAAAAGTCTCCAAAAGGACACGAAACGGACACAAATGGAGACACAACCATGGGGGCTATTCCTATGTCAAAAATCAACCTATATGCATGTAGGGGTGGATTAAAGGAGAGATTATACCTTCCGGGAGAGAGATTCAAAGGAAAACCCTTCCGACACGATACCGCCACGTAGAGATTCCAAAAGGACACGAACGAGCTCCGAATCCTCCCAAACTTGGCTAGCTTCCACCTTGGCTTGAGTAGAGAAGAAAAGAAGAAGATTTGGTGGAAGAAATGATGGATTTGGAGATGAAATCAATGGAGGTTTCTCTCTAGAAATTTGGGGAAGAACAAGAGAGAGGGAAATGAAGTGGAAAAATAACAAGAGGCACTCTCTCTCTCCCTAGCTAGGGCCGGCCATGTATGATCAATTACCCCCCTATTTGCAATGTCTAAAATACCCCCCACTAGCCTATTTAATTAAATATTAGGAAAGGGTTTAAGTCGGGGCTATTTAGTCATTCTAAATCTCTAATCTAACCAAACCCTATCCATAATAATTAGTCTAATCACTAACTAAAAATTTATATCATGTGGGCAATGGCTAACTAGTGTGTGGGTCCCACTAGAGTCAAGACTACCCCGGTTCCCCGTTACAAGTCGGATTGAGCTGAAATTTGAACATGACTCAAATAACCCCAAAATAACATTATAAATAAATAAATAATTTCAAAAAATTCTAAAATGAAAAATGACAAAAATACCCCTATACTAGAAATGATAAATGAAATATCCTAATCACATGGCTAGGCTCTAGGTCACTTATCTCTAGGGTTTACAATAACAAAATACTAAATCACAAGTCATGATTTTAAATAGTTTAAAAATGATTAAAAATTACCAAAAATTATAATATGAAATAAATATCAATAAATAATAATTATAATTATAAAATTTTAAAATTACCCTCATCTGGAATAACTGGGTGTTACAATCCTACCCACCTTATAAAAATTTCGTCCTCGAAATTTAAGATCGATAGTACTCCTTCTAATGCCTCTAACCTACCCAATATCTAAAGCAACCTTTTCCTAAATATTGGAATAATAAACTGATATCCATATAGCGTCAATCTAGGAATACCTCCAATATTGCTCTGTTGTACCGGGGTGATGGGACTTCACTAGAATGTGGACTGGATCCTATACTCAAAGGATTTGACCTATTTTAGAGTGGTCTTAACTAAGGATAAAAGGAACTGACCATAGGCTATAGGTATGCTCAAGCTATTATCTTCCTATTAACCATCTATTAATACATTCTATTACTATAGGAACGATGCATTACTAAGACATATAGGCCCCTATCTCTCATAACACATTTATACTCACCAAAGACTAGTACATCTTATCAAGGCTGATACAATAAATCTCATAAGCTATAGGTTTATAAACACACATTCCCCACATCAAGGACTGACCTATATATATATCCACAGTTGATACTAATGGGGGTAACATCCCTATTTCCCGACAATCTCCTAAAATTTTTATCTAAACCATACAATTTGAAGGACTAGCATACAGGGTCAGGGCATACTGTAGCAGTTGGAAGTCTCACCTAGGTGCACTAGTCATTCTAGGTCAAAACAGTACTATGGTATCAACACACAAACAATCTAGGGTGTCCTAATTGGGAAGGTAAGGAAACAACAACCATCAAGGTTGTAAGGGTTGTCTACCATCTTATATAAAAATTAGTCATTAACAAATAACTGAGAAATTATTAAAAGGTTACTATTCCATAAAATGGTAAAAATTAAAAATTTAGGCACAACAAATCACAAATAGATTTTTATCTTGACAAGATCTAAGTTGATCAATTTCGGGATAATTCGAGATTTGGGCAAGATGGGGAATCAATGAAATCAAGTATGAGCACGAGCATCCAATGATGAAGATCCAGGTAATGATTAAATTTAATTCAACTGGATACGAATATGAGGTTCATAGGCGATAAAAATAATTCCAAGGAGAATTGTCAAGGCTGTTGCGGATAAGATTCTAGGGCAAGTTTAAATATGTCTCCATCCACGTAGAGTAATATGAAAAGCGAACCAAAATGCAATAGGTTGATCAGACCATCATACGCCGGTTCTGATTAGACAATATGTTAGTGGGTGCGCAGCCAATAAAATATGTCATGATCAAGCTCGAAAAGGATAAGCTTGTAAAACTAAGGATAATTAGCAGCATAAGATATAAGTAAGGGTGGTAGTGATGAACGAAGATACATAGTCCAGATTCTTAACTAAATGGGTCAAGCAATCAAGATAAGGTACAAGGTTAAGCATTTAAGGAATCAAGCAGAACATCATCACATGTCGGGTCGAAGGAATTGAGTCAAGGCTGGATCTCTAATTGAAATCAGGAATAATTCAGTATCATATTGGTAGAGTTTAACCATTTGACCAGAAAATCATATCAAAAAAATAGAGTACAAGGAGATGGGTTTTAGTGGGACATGATATACCTACACGAAGGTGAGTTCGTCTAGGTCTTGTATATAAGATTTGTTGGAGGGTAACAGCTAGTATTATATTCCGAATGTCAAGGTCACGATAAGGAACGTCAAAGGATCTCAAATAGAAAGTGTGGGTTCAAGAGGTGCAAATAAATGCACAAGATAAGGAAGATCAAGTTAATCATCTGTTTCTGATACCCTTAAGTTCATCTGGTCATAACTTGCCAATTATATCCTTATCTCACCAGTCTCCATATAAAAATTTAACCTTTATCTAAGACTTTACCATGACTACCGTTGGCAATTTTCGATTTCCAAATATTACAGCCTTCACATTTAGGAATCAACATTAACCATTTATTTAACTTTCCAAATTCTTTCACCTTGTCTTAAATTTGGCCCGAAACCTCTAAATCCCGTTTACGAATTCCTTGAACTTGTTCAAATGGTTCTCCTCGTGTTATTTAATTTAAATACCTTTAGGCCTTACAAAACTTATCCTCCATCATAAAAATCAACTTCCGTATTTTCTTCGACATACACCTTTGAATATTATTCTCCTAAAAAAATTTCCACAACAATCTCTAAATTTTTATAACTTTATGTTCCCTCTATCCCTAGTCATTTTCTTGCAATATCTTGTTCAATATCCTTATTGAATGCAATTAATTTCTCTTTTCCATTACTAACCTTCTACGTAGCCTTAGGTTAAAACTTCCCAAGAATCAATAACCAGAGTTTCGAGGTTCTCAAATCTAGGTTGACCTTGAATATCCTCATCAGTTTGAATACACCTATAAACTATCTGAATAACCCAAAATCTCCCTAAGTGTGATTGTTTCCAGATTGGTAGTATACATTTCTTGATTCTATTCGAGACCTTTACCACATTTCTATCTCAAGGTTTCAATATTGAACACTCCATATTTTTATTTCCTCTAGATCATCATATAATAATCAGTTATGTCTCGTCTGAGCTACATGATTCACATTACTTATTCAGTCCTTCCCAGGCAGAAGATATGAAGATTCAAGGGTTTCGAGGTACATCTGGTAGGGATGATAAGATATGGTTGATTGGTGTAATTAGACAGAGTTTAAGATAAGAAGAAAATATGAATGCAAGGAAATAATGGCAAGAAAGAATAATAAAGATCTGTTCTTTCTCATCTGTTCAAACGAGATGAACCCATCAAGCTCAAATTCAATAGCAAGAAATGAGGATGAATCCAAACAAGAGGAAAAAGGAATTTTAATTGAAGATCAAAAATGAGTTTCTCAGGGGTCGTCCCAGGGATCTCTCAAAGAATCCTAAGTGTGATTGAGTGCCTTAAATTTGAAAATATTAAATACAAAATTAAAATCAACAACTACAGAATTTTATCAAAATGATCAACTAATACCAGGATTCAAAGTTCTACAATGAATCCACCAAAATCAAATTAAAATCAAGGAAAAAGGTTAATCAAAATAAGGGAAAGGGAGTTTAAATCAGAGTTCAAAATGAGATTCTTAAGGGTCATCCCAGGAACCTCTCAAGGAATCCTAACAGTGATTGAGTATCCTCTCGTCCTAACACCTTAATTTCTATATCCTATAGCAGGCTCGTAGTAGTACAACTAAGTCGTTGCGCTAGAAATCACACTAATGCGAATCTCGACCTGCATGGGCCACCACTAAAAACGTGTCACGACCCGCACCCTAGAGTAAGGGCACGAGACGTAGGTACGTCCAGCCTACGCCACAGTGTCGGCGGTAGAACGCTGTCCTAGATCACAACATCTAACAATATAATGCTAAGCAGTTTATACTCCCCGAATGGGGGTGACATAGGAGAATGTAAACTCAATCACAACTAAGGAAGATGAAGCACGACATGATATAGAACTCAAAGAAAAATACAAATGATCAGAAGAGTCTAAGTGTCTAAGATAACATCTCAACAAATATCCAGAAATACAAGTCTCAACTACTGAATATGAAAGAATATATACAATCCAGATCTCAAGACAGAAATAAAGCCTAACTAAACTAGTCTCAAGACAACATAAGTAAGATAAAGCCTAATTAAGCTAGTCTAGGCAGTAGGGGTAAAGTCATCAGCTGGAGCAGGGTCCTCCTGAGGGTCCAGCTCACAAGTGTCGTCTAGGGCTACCCCATAGAAGGTATCCACACATGCCTCCTCCTTGTCTTCTGTAATATTTTCAACAGGTCCAGTCAGGACAGGAGCGAGCACAATACATCTCAACAGATCATTGCAAGTTAGAAAATATAATCATGCAGTAAAGTAAGATACATGAACTGAAAAAAATACAGTACGTAAACAGAGAGAGAACTGTAATAGAAATATCTACTATAAATAGAGAACTAACAGTGGCAAGTGAGTCAGATTACAATATAGACATGTAAATGGCATAGGAGATTCTGATGCTACACTACGGAAAGATTATGATGCTACACTACTTGGATATTATTCACATGTCTACTTCTACTCTCCCGTACCCCCAATCAATACACAAGGATCCAGCCAGGTTATGTTATGATTTCATATAATGTCCCACAAGGGATGATACATGGTAGGCCCATAAATGGGAGATTCTAGGAATGCCCATAAATGGGAGATTCAAGAAGACTCTGTAATCATGAGAGTACATGTCACAAGTGATCAATGAACCATGAAGCATAGTGATACACAATATAAGTAACACGCGCATAACATGTAGTATCCGATGCTCCTGAAGGATAACATCTCAAGAAGGGATTCATATAGTACTAATCCGTGTGACCAACGTGACAGTATCAAGTAAAGTAATTTAAAGCAGAAAAATAATTCTCAACAAGATATGAAATGATCAGAGAGTGTACTCGCCTGATGTCTGAATGTCCAAAGTAAATATACTGTCCGAGGAGAGGTGTCTGGCTCCTAATCAGAATAGCACAATTCAAGATATATACAGGGAATGATATATGTAATCTACTATGCATCTGTATGCTGTCTAAGTCAAACTAGGCCAAAGTCAACTCTCGGTCAACTCTAGTCAACTAGACTAGTCAAACTAGGTCAACTAGGTCAAGCTGAGTTATACTAGGTCATACTAGTTCATACTAGGTCATACCAAGTCACTAGGAGTCAATCCAAGTCAACTAGGTCAAACGGGTTCAAAGGTTGACTTACAGTTGACTTTTGGTCAACTGGTCAACCCTGGGTCAACTCTGGTCAACTCTAGGTCAACCCTAGGTCAAACTAGTCAAATGTTGACTAACAGTTGATTTTCAGTCAACTGGTCAACTCTGGTTTGGTTTCGGTCAAATCTAGTCGCTTAAAGGCTAAGTTTGACTCTCGGTTGACTTTTGTTGACTTCTGGTCAAAATGGTCAACCGACGTCAAAACTAGTCTAGGAACACTACATTTGATCATTACCAACCAAGGAAACCAAGTTCTAACCATATCTTAGACTCTAAACTCAAATACCATATTTTTAGGTAAAACCTATATTACCCTACCAAGGTAAATCCCGATACCTTGCCCAATAGAAAGGAAACCCCGCTAATACCCAAGATACTAGCCTAGGCTCCTTAGTGTAGCTATATACTATCCTATCTAAGGGTTACCTACCAAGATACAGAGGTTTCTTAGGTATCTAATCTATCTTAGAACACATGTATTGGTTTACCCTACCCATTACCTTACCAATATCACATATCACTCTCACATCTCCCTAACACTCACTCACACACAACACTCATGATACCACACTCATATAGGCTTTCCTATAGGTTTAGATACAGGCTAACCTATAGGCACACACAAATACATATATAGGCTCACATACACACACACCTTGGCTCATAACACACACACAAATGCTCACAAGTGGACTGATTTGTGAAGCAAAATAGGACTGATTTTAGGGTGGTTAGGGACTGAAATGTGGGGGCTATTTAGGGGTGTACATGGGCTAAAATCTGAACAGCATATGTAGTAGTTAAGGACAGCTACTAGGGTGATGTTAAGGGGCAACAATGGGGCAGCCAACCTGGTAGTTAAGGACTGGTTTCTGGGCCTTAACTGGACTGAAGTTGGACTGCTATGGATGGTATTAAGGACTAAAATTTGGGGGGCTAATGGACTGATATATGGGCTTGTTTAGTGACAGGTTTTGGGACTGTCAAAGGGCTGTTAGAGGGGTGTAAATGGGACTGGAATTGGGACAGCACAGGGGTTAACATGGATAGCCATCTAGGACTGAATTTTGAGGGTATTTAGGACTGCCATTTAAGTGGCTAAGGGGACTGGTTTATGATAGCTATGGGAGCTGCTATTTGAGGACTGGTTTGGGATGGTTTGGGACTGCCTAATGGTTGCTATATGGGTTAGATATAGGGGCTAATATTGGTAGCTATGGACTGATATATGGACAGTTGGGGACAGCCATTTATAGGCTTGTTTAGGGGGGCTGTCAAGGGCTGATATGGAGTAGGTTTTGGACTGGCTTGTGACAGGTAAGGGCTGCTAGTATAGGGGTGTTTAAGGGTGGTTTACTAAGGGGTTTGTAGGGGCTGTTGTGGGCTACCAATGGCTGGGTTCAAGGACAGGTTTTGGGATGCTACTGCTGAAATGGGGGGCTGTGTTAAGGCCTGGATTTGGGTTGTTTGCTGCTAGCAAGTAGGCTGTTTAGGATGGTAGTTTTAGACTGCTATGGGGGCTGCCCACTGCTGCTGTTAGCATCAGCTAGTCCCCCCTCCTCATCTCATATTTTACCACTCATCCTCCTCTCAAACTCTCTAAACCATACACTCAGACAAACACTCAAACACCACACATGCACACACTCTTAACTAACACAAACACACACATACCAAAACCAACACCAATCAAATCCTTCTCTTGGCCAAACCACTATACCCATCCCTCTTTAACACAAACAAAGACACCATCACACCATAATATATATATATATATATATATATATATATATATATATATATTAATGACTCTATATATATATGTATATACATATATATATAGAGTCATTAATATATATATATATATATATATACATATATATATATAGAGTCATTAATATATATATATATATATATATATATATATATATATATATATATATATATATATATATATATATATATATATATATATATATATATATAAAAAATATATATATATATATATATATATATATATATATATATATATATATATATATATATATAACCATATATATATACACAATACATAGATAAATAAATATGATACCATATGGTACTTGAAGAACACATTTCTAAACAAGTAAAAATCTGGGATTAATCTCTAATAAATCATTTAAACAATATACATAATAAATACAAGTGTCCAATAGGGATTTTTCCCACTAGGACACAAGCCTACACATAAGACACTCCTAAAAGTCTCCAAAAGGACACGAAACAGACACAAATGGAGACACAACTATGGGGGTTATTCCTATGGATCAAAAATCAACCAATATGCATGTAGGGGTGGATTAGAGGAGAGATTATACCTTCCGAGAGAGAGATTCAAAGGAAAACCCTTCCGACACGACACCGCCACGTAGAGATTCCAAACGGACACGAACGAGCTCCGAATCCTCCCAAACTTGGCTAGCTTCCTCCTTGGCTTGAGTAGAGAAGGAAAGAAGAAGATTTGGTAGAAGAAATGATGGATTTGGTGATGAAATCAATAGAGGTTGCTCTCTAGAAATTTGGGAAAAAACAAGAGAGAGGGAAATAAAGCGGAAAAATAACAAGAGACACTCTCTCTCTCCCTAGCTAGGGCCGGCCATGTATGGTCAATTATCCCCCTATTTGCAATGTCTAAAATACCCCCCACTAGTCTATTTAATTAAAAATTAGGAAAGGGTTTAAGTCGGGGCTATTTAGTCATTCTAAATCTCTAATCTTACCAAACCCTATCCATAATAATTAGTTTTACCACTAACTAAAAATTTATATCATGTGGGCCATGGCTAACTAGTGTGTGGGTCCCACTAGAGTCAAGACTACCCCGGTTCCCCGTTACAAGTCGGATTGAGCTAAAATTCGAACCCGACTCAAATAACCCCAAAATAATATTATAAATAAATAAATAATTTCAAAAATATTCTAAAATAAAAAATGACAAAAATACCCCTATAGTAGAAATGATAAATGAAATACCCTAATCACATGGCTAGGCTCTAGGTCACTTATCTCTAGGGTTTACACTAGCAAAACACCAAATCACAAGTCATGATTTTAAATAGTTTAAAAATAATTAAAATCACCAAAAATCATAATATGAAATAAATATCAATAAATAATAATTATAATTATAAAATTTCAAAATTACCCTCATCTGGAATAACTGGGTGTTACAGGCGTAGAGGAGCAATCCAGAGGTAATATGGACGTGAAGTGCATCATCTACTTGAGAGAATAAATTAGAGGGAGAGCGAGAGATCCCTACTAGAACTCATGGGTACCCTTTTTAGGGGATGTGGGTGCCTATGCTGGTTTTGTCTTCAGACGTAATACTTTCATAGGAACTTGTCGTTGATGGACATCATTTGTAAGTCCCCATTAGGCTTAGCTAGCCGATAAGCACCGTTGGAGTACACCGTTTCTATGGCAAACGGTCCTTCACACTTGGAATCGAACTTTCTAGCCGTCTTGTGGGTCATTAACATCGGTATCCGTACTGCCAAGACGAGGTAACCCACCTGGTAGGATCTTTCGTGGACCTTTTTATTGAAGGCCCCTGAGATGCGAGCTTGGTAAAGCTCAATCCTTTGCTGCGTGAGCAAGCATTTTTCATCCAACGCTTCTAACTCTTGTAACCGCCTGCGCTGATTGTCTTTAACGGTTAACTGATTAATGATGGCTACCCATAAGGATGTGATATGAATCTCCAAGGGAAGGACAACCTCGTTCCCAAAGACCAAGAAGAATGGTGTACTGCCTGTAGGTGTACAAACAGTCGTACGGTAGTCCCATAGACGTTCGCCTAACTTCTCATTTTAGTCATATTTGTTGGAGGAGACGACCTTTTTGAGAAGTTAGACAATGGTTTTGTTGAATGCCTCAGCCAATCTATTAGCTGTCGGGTTGTAAGCTGTTGATGCCATATTCTGAATTTGTCTCTTGTCACGGAACCGGTGGATGCATGGCTTACGAACTAAGGACTATTATCATGAATGATCCTTCTCGGAACTCCAAAGCGGTAAATGATGTAATGTTTGATGAAACTGATCATGTTGGAAGTCTTCAACTCTACCAATGGTACTGCTTCTGTCCATTTGGAGAAATAATCCATAATGGTGAGGATGAACCGGTATCCTTTGGAGGATGGTTGGTCGACTGGCCCTACGATATCAATTCCCAGGCTTCGAATAGCTACGAAGCTACCGTGGGGTATAAATATTCTGAAGGTCGTTGGATGAAATCTGCATAGAATTGGTATGCCCGATATTTCTTTGCATACTCAACAACATTTACAATCATAGTGGGCCAGTAATAGCCTATACGACACAACCGGTCTTGTAGCTTGGGGCCCGGCTGGTGGGCTCTGCAGGATCCATCATGCGCTTCTCTGAGTGCTTCTTGTGCCTCTATACGAGAAAAACAACGTAAGAGAAGTTCGCCATATGAGCGATGATATAGCATTTTGGTGGCCGAATCGTAGAAGAAACGGAGTGAGCGCCTCCTGATAGAAGCCACTTCTCTTGGGTCTTCAGGCAGAATCCCATAAACTGCAGTCTATAAATGGAAACAGCCAATCCTTGGTGCCTTCATCCATTCTTACTTATAACGAGTAGTTCTGACATGCGCGCAGGGCATTCTTTGGACATACTAACTCCAGCCCGTTACTGAAACAGTATGATGATATCCAACGGGGGCGGCCAAAGTGGGGGCGAAACCGGCTAGTGCATCGACCTCTAAGTTCTGCAACCGTGGCACATGTTCTATAAAGAATCCTGTGAAGGTGGAGATAATGTCGATTTCTGCCTGGTGGTAAGGGATTAAGTCCTCATGTCGAACTTTCTACTAACCACGAACCTGACTGTTGATCAATTTTGAGTCTCTATAGGCCTCGATGTAGTCAACCCCCAGCTGTTTGGCGAGTTGGAGTCCGATGATGAGGGCGTTATACTCTGTAGCATTGTTGGTGCATGACTCCATAAGAGAATATGTATGATTGATAACTAGGCCGTTCGGAGTAACAAGGACGATTTCGACCCCTGCTATAATTTCACCTTTTGGCTCCGTTTTTGAGGCTCCGTTAAAGAACATGCGCTATACTGAGTTGTCCGAAACTGTGTTGGACTCCAGTACTTCATCGAAGATTTTTTTTGTAGAGTTTTGAATTTTTTGGCACCGGATGAGCTGCCAGAAAATCTACCAATGTTTGGCCTTTAGCTGTCGTCTGTGAGACGAACACTATGTCGTAAGGAGTCAAGAGGATTGCCCATATGGCTAGTCGTGAATTCAGTGCCCCTGGCTTGGTCATAAGGACTCTGAGAGGGTTGATCCTGGATATCACATGGATCGTCTGTCCGGTCACATAATGCCGTGTCTTCTGGATGGCAAAGAAAAGGGTGAGACATTCCTTCTCAACAGGATTATACCGGTGCTCGGCTGCAACAATGGTCCTGCGGAGATAATATATTGCTTGTGCGTGGCCTTCTTTATTCTTTTAGGCTAATAAGAAACCAAGGGAATGATCCATGGCTCGGACGTACAGTAGGAAAGGCTTCCCTACGACTGGGGCAACCAGTACAGGAGGGCTGGTGAGGTACTTCTTGATGTCGTCAAACGCGTACTGGCACTCTTCAGTCCATTCAAAAGTGACCCCTTTTTTATTAGTCTGGTGAATGGTTGATATTTACCAGAGAGATTTTCTATGAACCTCCTTATATACGCCAGTCGCCCCGACAAACCTCGAAGCTCTTGGAGGTTCTTGGAATGTGCCATGTCATGAATTGCTTTTCTCTTCTCCGGGTCGATATGAATTCCTTTTGCTGTGATGATGAAGCCTAAGAACCTGCCGCTAGAAATGCCCAGGAAGGACTTGGTTGGATTTATTTTTAACTGATGTATCCGCATTAGATCGAACATCGTCCGTAGATCATCCAAGTGGTTGGATTTGTACTTGCTTTTGACGGTGATGTCGTCAACATAACACTCTATTACTTTTCGAAGATGCTTATGGAATTTGGTACTCATAGCCCTTTGATAGGTAACCTCCGCGTTCTTTAATCCGAAAGGCATTACTGTGTAGCAATATACCCCCTTCGGAGTCCGAAATACCGTATGCTTTTCATCTTCGGGGAGCATCTTGATCTGGATGTAGCTGGAGAATCCATCCATAAAGGACATACGCTCGAAGCCACAGGTGTTGTCAATCATCATGTCAGTGATCGGGAGAGGAAACTCATCTTTAGGATAGGCCGAATTGAGGTCTCTAAAGTGTATGCAAATTTATATCTTCATGTTCTTCTTAGTGACAAGGACAACATTTACGACCCAATCTGGGTGTTGTTTTTCGCGGATGAAGCCGCTCTCGATGAGTTTGTCGACCTCCTTCTTAATAGCATCCATAATGTTGGGACAGAACCGACGCTGTTGCTGTTTGATCGATTTAACATGGGACAGGATATTGAGGCGGCGCATAGCCACTTGCGGGTTTAGCCCTGGCATATCTTCGTAGCTCCAAGCAAAGACGTCGATATACTTGCGGATGAGCTATATCAGGGACTGTCTGCATCTTCTGTTAGAATTTTGCTGATAAAGATGGGCTTAGGTGAGCCCACATCTCCTAATTTGACCTGGACGACTTCATCTTTCGTAGGTGGTTCAAGTTGTTCGAAACACCACTTCCATTGGGATCCTAAGCGTTGCGCCCAGGGTTTGTCTTCGAAGTTACTCGAATGCTAGGTCTTCGTCATCGACTGGGGGGTTTAGAGAGACTATGTTGGCGGATAGAGTTTCCTCGAAGCTTCGAACGGCTTTGTCATCAGAGTACAGGGCGTCCTCTTGCTCGTAACTCAATACTGTTAGAAGATTAACCACTTCTACTGCCACGTTAGGGATTGGAATGACGTCACGTTGTACCTCTGCGGCTGGACTACTCTTAGACTGAAGAGTAACCATGTTGGCCGTGACGGTCTTCTCTTCGTAATCCAACAATATGACGTTGGCATTAATGAGGAGCTGAATTTGCCTCCTCAACACATAGCAGTCCTATATTGAGTGATGGACGTACTGATGATAAGAGTAGTACTTGGGATGGTCCACCTTTTCTACTTTATCAGGATGCCTGGGCACCGGGATGGACAGTTTACCATTCTTCATAAGCATCTCGAAGATCTCCAGCGTATCCTCGTCTTTGAAGGAGTAAGTCTCCCTTGGCCTCTGCACTTCCACAGACTTGGGGTTCGCAGCTGCTGAACCTTTGGAGATGTTGACGGTCATGGCTTGCTTGCCCTTTCCGTCTTTAGGTTTGTTGCTGGATGAGCGTCTCCCTTATCTTCGGGCGCAGAAAAGTGTAGCACCAAGAGCTGTGCGTCCTAGGCTTACCTTTGTGTGGTATCTGCCTCTGTAATAAAAGGTGTCCACTCCATGCAGGGAGCATTGTGCCACAATTTTATAGTGGGCAGCATATTCTTGCAGTAGGAGTCCATAAGCGTGGGCTCAGGCATGCAGGGTAGTAATCTGAGGGCTGCCTGGCAGAAGCGTTCGATGTACGTGTGGACAGGCTCTTTCTCCCTCTGGACAATTTCTATGAGGGTCGACATAGTCATATCTATGCCTCCTTCGTAGAATCGGTCCACGAACTGAATATTCAGGTCTTCAAATGACGAGATATAGTCGTCCGTAAGACTGCAGAACTACTCATAGGCTACCCCCTGCAGGGATCCTATGAATATGTTGGATAAGAAGGCGTCATCTTTTGGCAGGTGCCCCATTACTGAGGCAAAGTACCTCAAGTATTTTTGGGGAGACCCCTTCCCTTCATAAGGTGTAAGAGTCTGCAGATTGTATTTAGGAGGATAGACGACGTTGTCCCACTCGGCAGGGTATGGCTGCCGGATCTCCATCTTCTAGAGCATTGCTTGCTTCTCTTTGCTATCATGACGAACATACAGCTCTTTGATGGCCTGTTGTGTCTAGGCCGGCATTGCGGAGCCTGTAGCCGATGGAGTAGACGAGGATGGTCCTTCCTGATTGGCAGTAGGCAACCTGCTGGATTCGTCATTGGTTGGCGGATCACGTACATGTGTGGACGCATCGGGGCCATGCTACTCTTAAGGTTGATTATGACCGAGGACAGGGTCTTCATGGTATCCGTCAGTGTATGTACCTTCGTCTCAAGGATTTTGATATGTCTGAGAGCTTCTGTGTTGTCTTTCTCATTGCCATCGGCCATAAACACAAACCGAGTATGAGGGTGACTCGAGGGAGCCGTAGATCCTTCACTTTCTGGCTCAGACACCTGAGTCTCACAGTCCTGAGGATATACCGTAGGATTGTAATCTTCTTTGGACTCAGTATGGTTGCTACCCCTGGTCTGGTGACTGGCTGAGCCAATGAAGACATTCGTGTCGTATTGTGTCTCATCAGATTGGAACATAGGGTTGTCGTGAATGGTAAGTGGCTGGCTACCCCTAGTTTTTGATAAGGCACCCAATGCAGATTTGGAACGAGTGCCTTGGAACACACCTGCATCATGTACCTTAGCTTTACTGTTCTCTGACCTCCTCTTCAATTTAGCAACCAATATGGAAGGATTCTGAGAGGGCTTCTTGAAAGCTCTGGAACCCTGTGCTGTGTAGCATGTGGCGATGCAGGGCTCGTCTTCGCTATGGCTCAACGACCCCCTGTTAAGCCTCCGGCGTGGGGTCGGTATGGATTATAGTCTCTAGAAGACGGAATGCCTGCTCGACGATGGCGCAGCCGTCTGCTGACAATGGCAGTTGATGGTAATCTGGGTACAAGAGTGCTTTGATTTAGGTATGTCATGAACCACAGATTCTTTTTTCGCTTGGGAAAGGGTTGGATATTCTATCGTAGCACTCCTATTGTACATGCAGGGAAGCTACATGTAAGCACGGTCGGATTGGGTCTGGCGAGAAAGTCTCATGTCGCTCATGCGGGAATACTGCTCATATGGCTTCTTCTCTGTAGGACGTACCCTCTGGCTTGGCTTATGCACATGATTATTCCAGTGGAAGGAAGATTCGACTGGTTGAGGCATCGGTGCGCGAGAGCCAGTCTTGTATAGCTTTTCGTCGGCTGTTCGTGTTACTATCAACACGGGCCTCTGGTCTGCCGCTGGTGTCGCACGCTTATTGAACGAAGCGCGAACCACTTGGGATCTCTTCCTACTACCTCTAGCAAGCGAATAGTATTCAGAGTCCTCCGAATACTTACCTGAAGGGAAAGCGATTCTGTCGAAGAAAGATCTCCTTACCGGCAATACTTCCGTCGTGAGGGGTTGGACCGATGTGCGCTTCCTCGGGCATCGTTCCTTCGTCAGATCAACCATGGAACCACCATCTTCCTCTCCATGCTTTCTCGGGACGGGAAACGGGCGAGGGGATAAGGCAGTAGCGACCGGGATCATCTCTGTGGCCTTGATGTTGAGGGGGTCCTGAGACGCAATTCCTACCATCGTGTTGCTGGCTGCAGCCGCCTTAGGCCTCCAGACACGTTGAGTCTTCTTCGGTCGTACGAACCGCTTCGAACTCTTCGACTTTTCATCAGAGATGAGATCTTCAAAAGCCTGCTGGTCGATTCGTATGATCAGCATGTCTTGAGAATCTCCTAACAAGTTGTCATCAAATTGTATCACCACCTACTCGTTGGAGGAGAAGGTAGTCCCTAGCAGAGTATAAGGTATCCGTGTACAAAGGTATATGTGTACAAAGATGGAAGTCCTAAATAGGATATTCTAAGTACAGGGAGAAAAGATTTCTAGAAAAGTGTGACGATGGAGATCGAGCACTACAGCGGCTCCTTTACTCCGTTGACGATCTGACGACGAATCAACCTTGCTATGGCTATATGGCGCCTTTTATAGGACTCTGGGGTCACCGATCAAGAGGCTATCTGGATGAGAAGATCCCTTGAAGATGGTTGGTTGGTTGGTTCTTTGCTTGATAGGTGGATGAGGGTGGTCGACTGTTCGTGGATAAAGATTGCTGATCCTTTGAAGATTGTCGATTGTCAATATTCTCTCTCTTTTTTTCCCTCCTTTGTGGAAAAAGAACTCCTTGTAGAAGCATGGAAAATATGGGATTCATGCGAATCACAACTGGCCGCATGAGTACTTTGGGTCAAACTGGTCCGCATAAAGGAGAGCCGAATGACAGATTTAGTACCCCATGCGGCCCATCTGCAACCAGACTGATTCGAGCCGCAGAAGGAAGATATGCGGCCAAGTTGATCAGTCCTTCTGATAAAGCTGACAAACTCTGTCAAAACTGACAAAAATGACAGCTCTGACACTCTGACAAAAAGATAAGACGTGATCAGACAAAATGTCATGTCACAAAAAACAGGGTTCATGTGCTTAAACATAGTCATGCGACCAGAAGGATTGCTACCCGAGCCGCATGAACCTTATGCGGCTCAACCAATGCGGACCTAAAGTCTCTAAGCTTCATGCGGCCAAGGGCGACTGTAACCTAAGCCGCATGAGCTTTATGCGGCCATAAATACAGAATCTATGCGGCTCAAAAGTCCTTAAGCTAAGGGAGACTGCGACCTAAGCTGCATGAATCTTTTGCGGCCCAATATGGCCAAAAACTGAAAGACTCATGCAGCTCAAAATGACTCCAACAAATTAATCCTATCCTGCGATAGGACACGTGGCATGCTGACCAAGTCTTAACCATCCAGATTTGTCGCAACAAAATTCCAACAAATCGCCAGCTGGCAGCCAAAGAGTGGGTCTTTACGTGCTGTTGTAGCCACGTGGCCACGTGCCATCAATGCGGCTCAAAACATATATTACTATAAATAGCAGGGTGCCACACCCCTGCAAGAGGCAGGCAACCTACGAAGGGCAATTTCTTCAAGAGCTAAAGACTGCATCGGATAGTCCAAGGAGTAAGGCTGAGTTGATACACTATCCCGAGCCTCCATCGTCACCCCCCAGAATCAAAAACTAAACAATTGTACTTAGATTGTTTCCGAGGATTTCTTTCTAGGCTTTTCTTTGTACAAGCAATTTTGTAATCAATTTTAATGTTTCAGAAATACCTGTCTTTGATATTTTAATGGCAAACATGATGGCGACTCTGCTAGGGATGTCCTTCTCCTCTGATGAGAAATTGGTGACGCAATTCGACGCATCCAATCTCGGCTCTACGCAGAAAATGCTTGTGGTTCATTTTGACCGACAAGCCTTCGAAGAAATGCTCTCTGAAGGGAGCGCCAGCCCGTCACAGAAGCGAGCCAACCCAAAGAGAACTTGCAGGACGTCAGAGTGCAAAACTGTTGCCCCCGACCAAGTTCTCGAATGAGCTCCTTCTGCGATCCAAGACGGTGATCGAAGCTCTTCTATGGCTTTGCTTCCGACCGTAGAGGACCCCACTGTCCCCAAATCCAGCAAAAGAAAATACTACGATACTGAGTTTTTGTGGGCACAAGGGAAATCCATGCGGTTGAAGAAGAGGCCGCATAAGAGAAATGGCAGTCTGTCCATGCGGTAGCCAACTCTGGCCGCAGGCAGACGACCCATGCGGCTGCCAACTCTGACCGCATAAAGATGGCCCATGCGGCAGCCAAATTTAGCTACAGGAAGACGGCTCATGCGACAGCCAACTCTGGCCGTAGTAAGATGGCCCATGCGGCAACCAACTCTGGCCGTAGGAAGATGGCCCATACGGCAGCCAATCCTGGCCTCAGACAGGACGTCTCATGCGTCCCTATCAGAAGCTCTGTATTCGACCGTGTTGATGGAACTGGGAATCCTCGGACCCTTCCTTTGGTGTGCGCATTGATCGATAGAAAGTTAAAGAGATCTAATACGTGTTCTAACCCTTCACAGACGGAAACTAGGGTTCACGAATTATACCTGCGACAGAAAGGAGACAAGTAATTCCTGGCAATCCCGAGCGAATGACCCCAAGATCTTCTGTACGTATTCCTTCCTCGAGTTGGACGTCATGTGGGCGACGATCTTCCAACCATTTCTTCTCCTTGGCAGCCCTCTCTTTCTCTCCTTACGTGAATCACAAATTTAGAGAAAGTTTCAGATTTCTGATCAGGAATCTGGCGGCCAGAGAATATAGGATATATATAGGCTACGGCAGGGACCATGAGGAGAAATTAGGGTTAGGCCTCCTAACGGATCTGGATATCCCGTGTTCAGCCCGAACACACAATCCAGGCCCATTAACAATAGCTCAGTCCACTAATGAGCTATTGTCACACTACCTCCCTAATCCTAAATTATGTTTGTGGGTTCCTTTTATTATATGCTCGTTTGGCTTCCCATGTAAGATATCGTATGTCCGTCGATCAAATTACGTTACTGACAACTTTATTGATTCGACATCTTTTATCCTTAAGTAGTACCTCTCAACTTTATTTGTCATGTCGGATATAATCCACCTGCAGGGTTTACCTGACAATTCTTCTGAGCTCCTTAAGGGGACATCATCAACCCGATGTATCAGGATATGGATTCCATTTATAATCAATAGCCCATCATACATACAATGTTATTACCCAATTCATAGAGGTTGTTGATCCATAATGAATCTTACTCTTTTATGAGTCAAAGTAATGCACACTGCATATACATGTCCGTTATTATATCCGGATTAAGAGCACAAGCATCCATAATAACAGAGGTGTTTTTTCTCTTATGTAGTCAGTACAAAAAGAACAACCTCAAGTGGTCCTGTTCAATACACACAAAGTGTACTAGTGTAAATCTATAGTCAAGATAGACTAATACCAGATTGTACTACAACCTTTTCAATAGATTGTCCAAGTCCATCTAGGTTGTGAACTATTTATATACTCTATAGGGAACTGATAATAGAATCTTCTATGTGACACCACACACCATATTATCTATAATATAGAATATCAGACATTTGTATTAACACTTGTAACAAATACAATATGCAAACATTTGCCCATATGATTCCTATTCAAAATTTAAGGAAATAAGGTTACTACAAAAGTGATGCTTTTTGTATATAACCCTAACAATCTCCCACTTATACTCAAAGTATTGCTTTTCAGTATACTGTTACAAATCTTCCACTTATACTTAAAGCCATGCTGCTACACATCTGACTCCTATTCCCTCAATATGACTATCAAAAGTCTTAGCTGGTAAGCTCTTTGTAAAGGGATCAGCTAGGTTGTCGGCTGATGCTATCTTGATAGCAACTTTTCCTTTCTTTATGAAATCTCGTATCAGGTAGTACTTGCGCTCAATGTGTTTGCCTTTCTTATGGGCTCGTGGTTCCTTTGAGTTTGCAACTGTACTACTATTATCACAAAAAAGTGTAATAGACTTAGGCAAACTAGGTACCACATCTAAGTCCAACAGAAAGTTTCTGAGCCAAACCGCTTCTTTGGCTGCCTCAGAGACTGCCACATACTCGGCTTCCATGGTGGAATCAGTAATACATTTTTGCTTGATACTCCTCCACACAATGGCTCCACCTCCCAAAGTAAACACATAACCTGAGGTAGATTTTCTGGAATCCCTATCTGACTGAAAATCTGAGTCTGTATACCCCAAGGGAACTAAACTATCTGCCTGGTAAACTAGCATATACTCTTTAGATCTTTTCAGGTACTTTAAAATATGCTTTACGATAGTCCAGTGCTCTTGTCTTGGGTTAGACTGATATCTGCTGACCATGCCTACGGCAAAGCAGATGTCTGGTCTCGTACATAGCATTGCATATATTAAGCTTCCTACTGCTTAAGCATAAGGAACTGCCTTCATGTTCTCTATCTCTTTAGGTGTCCTCGGACACTGCTCCTTTGATAGAGCAATTCTATGTCTAAAAGGTAAGAAATCTTTCTCAGAATTTTGCATGCTAAAACGAGTTAGTACAGTATCGATATAGGAAGCTTGGGATAAGCCCAACATCCTTTTCTTGCGATCTCGTAGAACTTTGATCCCAAGGATATGACCTACTTCTTCCAAGTCCTTCATATCAAACTATTTGGATAACCATACCCTTACATCAGATAACACCTTCACATTGTTTCCAATGAGCAAGATGTCATATATATAAAGTACTAGGAACACCACCACGTTTCTGTCACACTTTCCGTATACACATGATTCATCTTGACATTGATCAAATCCATAGGATTTTATCACCTGATCAAAACATATGTTCCAAGATCTGGAAGCTTGCTTAAGTCCATAAATGGACTTCTTGAGCTTACAAACAAGATGCTCCTGGCCCTTTTCAATGAACCCGTCTGGTTGCTTCATATAGATGTCTTCCTCAAGACTTCCATTAAGGAAAGCTGTCTTGACATCCATTTGCCAAATCTCATAATCGAGATGAGCTGCAATAGATAAAAGAATCTGGATAGACTTAAGCATGGCTATAGGAGAAAAGGTTTCCTCATAATCGATACCCTCTCTTTGAGTAAAACCTTTTGCTACAAGCCGAGCTTTAAAGGTTTCAACCTTACCGTCTGATCCTCTTTTTCTCTTATAGATCCACTTGCATCCAATGGCTTTTACACCAATGGGTGGTTCTACAAGCTCCCAGACCTGATTAGAATATATAGATTCTATTTCAGATATCATTATTTTTTGCCAAGACTCTGTATCTTTATGTTGGAGTGCTTCATTGTAGGTACATGGATTATAATCTTGTTCCTCAGGGACGAAGTCTGACGACTCTCCCAAGAACATATATCTATCAGGTTGTATCACAACCCTCCCACTACGGCGAGGCACTATCGGTTGTGGTGTAACATTTGTGACACGTTGTGCAGTTATTTATGGTTCATCCTCTTGTACTGTTGGTACTGAAGTACTTGGTGTCTCACGTCTCAGTTCTTCTAGGACAACTCTACTTGTGGGTTTATGGTCCATCACATAGTCTTCCTCTAAGAATCGGGCATTGGTGCTAACAATGACCTTTTGTTCCTTAGGACTATAAAATAAACCTCCTTTCATTCCTTTTGGATAGCCTACAAATAAGCGTACTTCTGTACGAGATTCCAACTTATCTGCTTTTCCATTCAACACATGTGCTAGACTACCCCAAATGCGAACATGTTTCAGACTAGGCTTACGCCCAATCCACATCTCTGTGGGAGTAAGAGGTACTGACTTAGAAGGAACCAAGTTCAAAATATAAGCTGCAGTCTCTAAGGCATATTCCCAAAACGAATCTGGCAAATTCGAATAACTCATCATTGATCTAACCATCTCCATAAGAGTTCTATTCCTTCTTTCGGCTACACCATTCTACTTGGGCGTTCCAGGTGCAGTCAATTGGGATGCAATCCCAGCCTCTGATAAATAATCCCTAAACTCTCCAAAGAGGTACTCGCCACCACGATCTGATCGTAATGACTTGATACATTTTTCATGACGTTTCTCCATTTCAGCCTTGTACTCTTTGAATTTCTCAAAGCACTCAGACTTACGGCGCATCAAATAAATGTATCCATACCTTAAATAATCGTCAATAAATATGACAAAATATTCAAAGCCACCTCTAGCTTGGATAGTCATGGGTCCACACAAATCAGAATGAACCAATTCCAACACATCTTTGGCCTTATACCCCTTTGCCTAAAAGGCCTTTTGGTCATTTTACCTTCCAAGTAGGATTTACAGACTTGTAGTGCCTCCACTTCCAATGAACTCAAAGGTCCATCTTCAACCAGTCTTTGAATCCTTCTTAGATTAATATGCCCCAATCGCAAGTGCTAAAGATATGTTTGGTTCATACAAGAAGGTTCTTTTCTCTTATTTAAGTTAGATGACATATTATTCATTTTCATAAGTTGTATTGTGGGCGAAATCGAATTAATGACATACAAATTATCAACCAATGCACCAGAACAGATAAAATGTTTATTCTTTCTAATAACAATATTGTCATTAAAATAAACTGAATATCCATCCTTAACTAACATAGAAACAGAAACTAAATTCCTTCTAAGTGAAGGTGCATAAAGACAATCTCTCAATGTCCAAGACTTATTTCTACCAAAAGATAAAGTAACATCTCCTAATGCAACGACCGATACTTTTGTAGCATCACCCATGAACAAGCATATCTCTCCATCACTGAGCCGTCTGGTTTTCTGGAATCCCTGCAATGTATTACAGACATGATTAGTGGCTCATGTATCTACACACCAGGTGCCGGTAGATAACACCGCTAAACATGTTTCAACTACTAGCAAATGAGATATACCTTCTTTGTTCCCTTGTTTGAGAAGTTGACAATCAGTCTTCCAATATCCTAACCCTTTGTACTTGAAACATTTGCCTTTCTGCTTTTTCATCGCGCTTTGAGGTTCCATGCCCTTCTTTTGCTGAGTTTGCCTGTTTCTGAATGTTATTCTTCTTCTTACTGCCTTCTAGCTTAGAAGTAGAAGCCTTTTCAGAAATAAAAACATGACCACTCTGCCTAAAAAGAGATTCAGCATCCTGTAGCTCTTTTGTAAGTTCTGCCAAACTATACAACCTTTTACTTATGTTGTAATTAAGGAAAAAATTGTCAAAACTTTTAGGCAGAGTCCCGAGAATGATATCGACCTGGGATTCCCCATCGATTTCAGCTCCAAGGATCTCCATCTCATTCAGATGACCCATCATCTTGAGAACATGATCCCTTACTGGTGTACCCTCAGCCATTTTTGTATTCATCAAACATTTCATAGAAACTGCCTAGCTGCTCTACTCTGATGTTCGAAGAGTTCCTTGAGGTTATACATCATGTCATAAGCAGTGGCCATGGCCTGATGCTGATGTTGCAGTACATTTGACATAGATGCCAGAATGTAATACCGCACCATCTCATCTGTCTTTTTCTACTTCTTATAAGCCTCTTTGACCTCTTCATCAGAGTTAGCATCAGGCTTAGGTGAGCATTCCTCAATAAGTATATATTTGTACTCCTCAGCAGTCAGAACAATGTCCAAATTATATTTCCAGTCAATATAATTAGGTCCAGTAAGTTTGTTTTCTTTATGAATCACCATAAGTGGACAGAAAAAACCCATTTTTTTGAAATCTTGAGAATCACATAAATAAAATTATGCAGGGCAAAAAAACTTTTTAAATTAACTAAATATTGATTCCCTCAAAACAGTAATAAGAAATTCACCAACACCTTGAACACCATGAATTTAGCATGCCACGATAGTGTGGACGTATACAAATTCAACTTTGTTCAAGTAGGTTTTTCTTATTAATTTTACTATCATGTCAACATAACTTTATGACAAATAAAATTAATATGCTGGTCTTGCTCTGGTCATACAAATAATAGCAGTGACTCCGATGGGGAGGATACCATTATTTGTATCTAAGTGTATATCATTACTTAATACTAAGTCCATTACCTTGTAATGAGTTCCTTCAGATAGAGAAGTGAACACATACTTGGTAAATTTCTACAATTATCCCTAAGGAAGTTTGTACTGATGATCCATAATTATACTCATCCGATATGGAGGAAAGCAGTAAAGCCAACACGCAAGTATAATTACATCACCTACAAACTAGTAATGGAGACCATAGGATTTATACTAAATAAATATCCTCTTCCACTTAGTTATTTAACAATGAGGGTTTTTGTACTAGTTGATATTATATCCATGTTGCCTATTATTAATGTAGGCTTGGTTTTTCAAAAAAATAACCACATAATAATAAACATGCATAATCAAAAAAAGCAAAATGACAAAAATAAGAGAAAATATCCAACTATTATGGTCATCTTTGCTGCTCCGTCCTCAACTATCCGAATCCAAAATCTGCCGTTGCGCAGATCTATTCGGGGTTCGACCTGCCCGGTCAGGTCACGGGGTTCGGGGCAACGGTCCGAATTTTTTTTAGGTATTGGCTGTCGATTCCTTCATTGAAAATCATCTGTCTGCCTCTGGACTGCTTAAAATCAGCATCTCGTCCGGCGTCAGAAACAGCCACCACCGCCATCACGATTGATCAAAAATAATTAAAATTATATCAATCCTATGCCTCCTGAAGGAGTTCACACATAATCTAGATTGAAAAATTAAAATAACAAGCACGATCAACCCTCGTGATTTTAATTACATCAACAACAACAACAATATCCATGACATGTCCGTGGTTTAAACAGCACAATCAAAAATATGCATTGGACCATAATAGTTGGATCTAAGATGCCTACAAAAACGAGTTAGAACAGATCTACATCTACCGACTATTACACAGTACAGGTTTTATTAGACAACATGGACGTATCAATCAATACGTAGATCCAAAGTGGCTCTGATACCAATTGATGGAACTGGGAATCCTAGGACCCTTTCTTTGGTGTGCGTATTGATCGATAGAAAGTTAAACAGATCTAATACGTGTTCTAAACCTTCATAGGCAGAAACTAGGGTTCACGAATTATACCTGCGGCAGAAAAGAGACAAGTAATTCTTGGCAATCTCGAGAGGACGACCCCAAGATCTTCTGCACGTATTCTTTCCTCGAGTTGGACGTCGTGTGGGCGACGATCTCCCAACCTTTTCTTCTCCTTGGCAGCCCTCTCTTTCTCTCCTTACGTGAATCACGAATTTAGAGAAAGTTTCAGATTTCTGTCCAGTAATCTGGCGGCCAGAGAATAGAGGATATATATAGGCTACGGTAGGGACCATAAGGTAAATTTAGGGTTAGGCCTCCTAACGGATCTGGATATCCCATGTTCAACCCGAACACACAATCCAGGCCCATTAACAATAGCTCGGTCCACTAATGAGCTATTGTTGCACTACCTCCCTAATCCCAAATTATGTTTGTGGGCTCCTTTTATTATATGCTCGTTGGCTCCCCATGTTAAGATATCGTATGTCCGTCGATCAAATTAAGTTACTGACAACTATATTGATTGTACATCTTTTATTCTTAAGTAGTACCGCTCAACTTTATTTGTCATGTCGGATATAATCCACCTGTAGGGTTTACATGACAATCCTTATGAGCTCTTTAAGGGGACATCATCAACCCGATGTATCGGAAAATGGATTCCATTTATAATTAATAGCCCATCATACATACAATGTTATTAGCCAATTCATAGAGGTTGTTGATCCATAATGAATCTCACTCTTTTATGAGTCAAAGTAATGCACACTGCATATACATGTCCGTTATTATATTCGGATTAAGAGCACAAGCATCCATAATAACAGAGGTGTTTGTTCTCTTATGTAGTCAGTACAAAGAGAACAACCTCAAGTGGTCCTGTTCAATACACACAAAGTGTACTAGTGTTAACCTATAGTCAAGATAGACTAATACCAGATTACACTACAACCTTTCTAATAGATTGTCCAAGTCCATCTAGGTTGTAAACTATTTATGTACTCCATAGGGTACTGATAATATGATCTTCTGTATGACACTACATACCATATTATCTACAATATAGAATATCAGACATTTGTATTAACACTTGCAACAAATACAATATGCAAATATTTGCCCATATGATTCTCATTCAAAATTTAAGAAAATAAGGTTACTACAAAAGTGATACTTTTAGTATATAACCCTAACACGTCTCTCATGCGGGCCCGACTCCATGAGGCCCATTGAGAATGTGGAATATTCCAATCAGGACTCTTATTACTATGCGCCTTCAGGTGCGAAGTTGAAGAAGTCTAGGACAGTGCAGGCCCAACAAACCCAGTGAACTGTCCAAGCTACTGACCGTCAACGGGCACCGTTAACTGTTATACGGGCTTCTGATTGAAAGTTGTACAGAACCACCCGCGTCCAGTCCTTCAGGGCTAACGGACAGGGTGGGTCTTTAAAGTCTTCCTCCAACGATTGAGAGCAAGTGCTTTTACTAGCCTCGGATCAGAGAGCAAATATGATACCTACGCACCCGTGTGCTCGGGATACCCGAGTCCACAAGTCTGATGCAAAGGTAGTTCAGCCTGCTATTAACTTGCGTGAGGTGATTACTCACAAACGTAAAGAGGCAACCTTGGCATACGATGAGTCCCTCTCAGGATGTCGTTGCACCCAAGTCATCATCAACTGCTGCTGCGACAAGTCGGTAACACCTGAAGATCGGTAATCTCTTTTTCAATGACTGCAGCAGCCAGCACCTGTCCAATAACAACTCGAGAAACAGGTACAAATTTCGGAAGACAAGGAGTTTTCTTTTACCTCCTATAATTCAACTCAGTAGGTTTCTCCCGGCAAGGGAGAAAGAAGACAGGCTCTTCCAGCCAGGCAATCTCAGCCAGCACTGGAAGGAAACTCTCATCTGGAGGGTTGCCGCTGACAACCACAGGGGGTGTATATTTAGGCACTCGATCCAAAAAGAAGTTTTCAGCACCTAGGGTTGCACCTTCGGCCTCCTTGGGAGTAGATGAAGCTGGGGGTAGCAGTCCTCTTAATATATGCGATAACCCAGTGTACCAAGAGCATACACAGGGGTAGAGATTCTCCAAAATTACGCAACAGACTTGGACTTCCCTAAGGGCGACCGCCATCACCAAGATGATGCGGCTTCCTACATAGGGGGTAGCACCCCTTCCGAGTTCGAGGAAGATGACATTCTGATATTCTCTGACGATTTCTCTGTACGAGAATATGACAAAAAGAGCACCTCTTCTATGGTCCCTTCCATGTCTACCCACGTACGGACAATCTTTATGGCCGTCGATGATCCTGAAGGATCAACTGATCGACAACGTCTAGAAGTACTTGAAGCCATGCTATTATCCTTGGTCAAGTCAGAAGGAGAAATCAAAGCCTTATTGCCAACTCAACCAGCAATGACGCCCGGACAAACAAGCCTGGGACCCGCAGTCAATGTGGGCTCCAACACGACTGCCCCTCCTTTGGGTGACGATCCTTTAGGAGCATCCGTTCCTTCAGCTACGGATGAAGCCAAGGAGGCAAGAAGGGAAGTACAGGAGCTTCGGGCAATATTCAATGCCTGAGACTCCTCCCGAGACCTCAGAATACGGTAGCCAAATACCGTCGCGTGGAGAGATGTTCTTTTTTACCCACGCTACAAACCGTTCCATATTGATTCGTATGACGAAAAGACCTTTGTTAGTCGGTATATGACTTATTTTGAGGTCACAATCGACCACTTGCGCATAGCGATGCCATCCTCAAACGATTATTCATCGGAGCATTGGAGGGGATCGCGTTTGACTGGAACCGTTACCTTTTCGACAATTGCATCCATTCTTTTGACGGCTTCAAGCACATGTTCCTGGAGAGGTTCTACGAATTGGGGCATGATGTGACAATGTTGTCTCTCATGGACGTCATTCAGGGAGAGAGGGAGCTAACAAGAAACTATATGGAGCGGTTCTGCCAAACCGCAATGAGATTGCCCCAAAGGCAATCCCGAGATCTCCTTGATTGAAATCTGCCAGAAGAAGTTGCTCCCCGCAATTAGCCTCTGGATGGGCGACGATCAATTCATGGATTGGACGACCTTCATCATAAGTGCTACAAATACGGAGGCAAAGTTGAAGAAGGCTCGCCAGTTGGGATTACACATCCCAGATGGAGAGGATAAGGGCAAATGCAACGACCGTGGTTCGTATTGCGTATTTTAGTATACGTATGCGTATATTACATGTTTTCTGGCATGATTATCCTGGTATCTCATTGCTTGGTTCGGTTCGGCTTGGTTTGGTTTTCATGTGGACCAACCCCTACCTACCCGCTCTTCCTTTATTAGCCGTCCACTTTTCTCTCTCTTCATTTTGCTTTTTATTAACTCTTCTTCTTCATTACTTCTTCTTCTCCACCATTACTCTCCTCACATACCAGAGAGAGTTTAGGCAAGTACAACTTGCTTCAAGGAGGAACTCATATTTTATTGTTCCATTTTCTTCTCTACAAGATTTTAAGCCACTTTAGTACTTAGCATTTTCAAATTTCATGGCTCATTCCATGTAGATCTAAGTTTCTAGCATTTTGATCTTCTTGGTTTTGATCTACTAAAATGGCTTGCTTTTGAAAACTAAGAGTTCCTTGTAATAGGCCTTCTGATTTTACGCAAGTTTGGTTTTGAGATGGCCGGACTTCACCAATTTTTGGCCGGGATGGAGTTCCTCGAGTTCATGAGCTTTACGTATGTTGTCTTGGCCATAGGAAGAGGATGAAGTTTTACGCACACATTTTACGTGCCAGCATAATGTTTCAGTCCTTACGCCCATATTTTTACGTGTCAGTATGATATTTTCAGCCTTTTACGCATACGCATTGCGTGCCGGCGTATTCCGTTCTACGCTGAGTTCTTATTCTATTTTACGCTCGGGACCTTCCCGCTCAAGTAAAATCGTGCTCGCGTAAAACTCATGGCTCGAGCAGACTCTCGCGTGCGTAAAGTCTTGCTCGAGTATTACTCTCGCGTAGAGTTCTACTCGCGTAAAATCTTACGCGCGTATAATCTTGCTTGTGTAAAGCCCGGCTAGCGTAAAAACATCACCCACGTGCGCCTTTGCTCGCGCTCGCATAGAGCCGCTTTATGCTTAAGGCCCTTGCCCCAGCGTAAATGATCACTCGCGTAGAGCCATGAGCCCCTTTGCATACCTAGTTGACTTTATGACTCTTGTACTCTCCATGACTTGGCGAATCACGGATTGATTGATATGACCGGGCTAATAATGGCATAGCAAGGCATGTACTTGATATGACGTGATATAACAAGATATGATAAGTATGCAGAATTATAATTATTGGAAGCTGTTGTGACGGCTTGCATGATATGACTATAACAAATGGCTTGGACACCGTGGACGATTGTGTTTGTATAAATAAACCAGTACTGTCTTGCATCATGTCTAGGATGGGGATCCCTGAGTACCATGGTCAGGGGTACCTACTGAAATTGACTATGGCTAATAACTAGAATAATCCAGTAGTCATGAAGAGATTTCCCAGCCACAGGCAATTCCGTTATCTGGGCGCCCCATTATGAGATTCGTAGCCTAGCGACGAGTAGGGCATATTTTCAGCACATTGTCATGTGTTGCACTCACCAAGCTACTTAAGGGTACATATGTTCTTGGACAATGTACCCGCATGAATTCAATCCCCTAATTGTGTTTGGATAACCTGGATGGTCTGTAGGGCTTGCGGATGTTGGAATAATCTCATTGCATTTTGATAGTAACTTAGCCTGTGATAACCCTAGATGTTAAAGTATCAAGCCATACTCTTTGCGTGGCCATGATTGTTTGGATGTAGTCTAGCACAGTTCAGTCTTGTCCTGATCTTGTACAAGATTTGTAACATGACCTAATTTTCCTGTGCCTTACTTATCGATAAATGATGAGATACCAAGTTCTGTTCAGATGAATAGTTACAACCTCGATCCTTGTTTGGTTTAAGGGTTTTAACTTGGCTATCTGAATAGTCCCATGGTTATCTTATCATATATCGTCTTGGTTATTTATGCTTGCCTTAACAATAATGATCAGGGGACCAGTTCTGTTCAGGCAAAGGATTACAACCCCGGTCCTTGTTTGGTTTAAGGGTTGTAACCTGGCTCTCGGAACAGTTTAGTGTCCTCTACTCGTTTATTGTCCTATCGTACTCCATGACATGCTTGCCACTTTTTATAAGATTGTGACATGACATGATTACCTATGCCTGCCTTAACAATAAAGATCAGGGGCAAGGTTCTGTTCAGGCGAAGGGTTACAACCCCGGTCCATGTTTGGTTTAAGTGTTGTAACCTGGCTCCCGGAGTAGTTCTTTATCCTCTCTTCGTTTATTGTCTTATTTTACCCTATATCGAGCTCATCATGTTTTATTTTTCCAGCAGTATTTGAGACGGGTTTTTATTCAGGTAAAGGGTTGCAACCCCGGTCCTTGTTTGGTTTAAGGGTTGTGACCTGGCTACTTGAATGGTTTCCTCGTACTCAATTCATTATTGTTGTCCCTGTTATTATCAGTATCATATAATTATCTTTAATAATCATTTATGATGTGCTGGTTTTAGTTCCTATGTTAAGCCTCCTTTGTGGCACTTGCTCTTTCTGGGGTCTGACCCTGCTGGTTTTGTATGGCCAGATATCGGAGCAGCTCCAGAGGATCTACCTACCTTCCAGCCAGATGGTGACCACCAGGCGTAACCCTGGCAACGAGTGGGTTTATTTTGTTCTTCCACTTTATTACAAAATTATTCTTTTGAGGCGTTTAGCTGACGAGCACGTGTTAGCTCGGTTGCACCTTTATTTACTATATGCCTACGGGCTGTAACATGATTGGCAAATCCTGGGGTTGATCATGTATGACTGAAACTCTTGCTAGTCTTGACATTTTGTATGACTAGCTTCATGATCATCCGAATATGTAATGTATGGGATGCCTTACTATTGTATATTTGGTGTTCTGATATCTTGTGACTATCATTGCTTGCTTGAGATTGAGATAATAGGCCTGTTCATGACCATAGAAGACTGATGGCTTATAGTTAAACCCTCATGTATCTAGACAGCCGTGATCGTATAGCGAGGTGGATTGCACTTCGTTATGCGTAGCTGGCTATGTACGTCCCCGCTCTCCAGTATTCTGGTTCTGGAGTGTTACATGGTTTAAGTGGTGGCCCATGCAGGTCTTGTAAATCAAGATATGTGAGGGTTTACCGAAAAGATGTCTCAATCAGTATTCGCCCTTGATCTCTGCTCGTATCTTCTAAATCCCTAAAAATCTTGACCTGATTACATGCTTGTATCGTTGATTTGTCTTGGTCCTTCCTTATTGTTCCCTATGTCATCTTCTTCAGCAGCATTGTTCCTGGTCCTCCCGATCGGCAAGGCGGACCACCTTCCGTGGACCGGCAGCAACCTGGAGATCAAGACTAGCATTCAGGAGTAGCCTCCAGAGTCATGCCTACTGGAGGAGAGCCACCAGTTCAGCCCGTCCAGCCTGCAGAGCTTGATGATGGCACTTTGGTGGGTCTCATCAGGACCTTGTTAGCTTTCAAGATCGTCAAGAAGATGCATTGCACCAAGCAGTGACAGATGCTCTGACAGAGGAGGTCATCAGGGTAACAGCGCGGCCAACAGCTTCAAGCGCTAGAACCCTCCATTCTTCGACGGTAGCGAAGATGCTATTGACGCAGATGCATGGCTTCAGGACACAGAGGTGATTCTAGAAGAAGCCAGGACTCCAGAAGACGAAAAGGTGGTCGTGGTGCGCCTACAGTTATTGGATCTTGCCCATAGCTGGTGGGCATCGCATGCCGTTGGATTAGTAGCACCTATTACTTGGGCAGTATTCCGTGAGAGATTCCAGACCAAGTATTTCGATGCTGTAGCTCGGTACAATCTACAGACGAGGTTCACCAATCTGAAGCAGATGGGCAGAACGGTCGACGGATATGCGGCCGAGTTTTCGAGACTTAGTCGGTTTGCTCCCACCTTGGTGGCGACCGAGTTTGATAGAGCCCAGCGGTTCCAGCAGGGGCTCCATCTAAAGATTATGTTGGCAGTGGAGCAGTTTGAGCATTAAACTTTTGATGCGGTATTGAGAGCAGCTAGGAGGCATGAGTATACCTCCCAGAGGATCGTGGATAGGATCGGGGGTCGGAAGCGATCCCATGGCCAGATGAATCAGTCATCAACACCATCCCTGGCAGCTAAGGCTTTGACCATTGGAGCTCCAAGGCGGGCGACCTCAGTAACATCGGTTCAGCATTCAACCCGGACGTACCCTCAGCAGCAGAAGCAGAAGCATTCTTCTGCAGTGGGATGTTCACACTGCGGGAAGCCGGTACATGTGATATCAGAGTGTCACAGAGCACAGGGATTGTGCTTGGTTTGTGGTGCCCTGGACCACAGGGTTGGGAACTGCCCGAACAGGGGGAGTTTATCTTCATCAGCCTTCTCTAGTCCTTCAGTTAGAGGACCAGCACCAGTCCAACAGCAGTAGTAGTACCCGTTTCCGAGGTTATTACTACCGTAGGCCCAGGCATTCCAGCAGCAGAGATCGCAGCAGTATGCCCAAGCCCTGATCCAGAGCAGACAGAGAGGTTTTTAGCAGAGGGGACCCGCACCCCGAGGACATGGTCAAGTGCTGGCTTGACCGTGGAAGAGGAAGGAGTGGCACCAGGTGAGGTAGTGGCAGGTACTATTCTCGTCAACTCCTTTCCAGCATCAACCTTATTTGATTCTGGTGCATCACATTCATTCATGTCTACACGATTCGCGACACAGATAGGACTGGAGCCCGAGTCAATATCATTAAGGTTCAATATACTTACTGGTAACGGACTTGTGGGAGTAGATGAAGTATCTTTCTCGTGTCGGATCGTAGTTAGCGGTAGAGAATTCCCCGCTAGATTGATAGAATTCCCGATGGCCGATTATGATGTGATCTTAGGGATGGATTGGTTGAGAGACCAGTATACTAGGATGGACTGCCATATTGGCAGGGTTGTTTTTAGCATTCCCGGCGAGCCAGAGTTTTCCTTTTTCCGAGAAGAAGTTGAACCTTCTCCTTCAGTGTTGCGGATGGCAGTAACAGCAATGCAGTTACCTCGGATAGTCGAGGAGTTTCCGGATGTATTCCCAGAAGAGCTTCCAGGAATGCCGCCAGAACGAGAGATCGAGTTTACTATCGACTTGATTCTCGAGATAGCCCCAGTGTCAGAGAGAGTCTACAGGATGGCGCCGTCAGAGTTAGAGATATTGTACAAGATGAATGAAGAGCTCAGGACCAAAGGATTCATTTGTGCTAGTGGATTGCCTTGGGAAGCCCTGATGCATCTTGTGAAAAAGAAGGATGGTACGTCCAGATTATGTGTTGATTATCGTACCTTGAACTCAGTAACAATCAAGAACATATACCCTCTCCCGAGGATAGATGACTTGTTTGATCAACTTAAGGGGCAGCAGTATTCTCGAAGATTGATTTGTGGTCAGGATATCATAAAATCCGAGTCAGAGAGCAGGACATCCCGAAGATAGCTTTCAGATCCCGGTATGGGCATTGGGAGTTCCTTGTTATGCCATTTGGAGCAACTAATGCGTCGGCTATAATCATGGACCTCATGATTCATATTTTCATGCCTTATTTGGATCGGTTCGTGATTGTGTTCCTAGACAACATCCTGGTCTACAACAAGAGTGAGACGGAGCATGAGCAGCATCTCAGAGTTGTCCTCCAGATTCTTCGAGGGCACCAGTTGTATGCCAAGTTCAGTAAATGCGAGTTCTGGCTCGATCGCATTTCGTACTTGGGTCATATCATCACCAGAGGAGGAGTAGAGATGGATCCCCAGAAGATCGTGGCTGTTGAGACATAGCCAGTACCGAGCACAGTTGTAGAAGTTTGCAGTTTTCTTGGTTTGGCCGGCTACTACCGGAGATTTGTTTCGAACTTTGCTCGAATTTCAGCACCATTGACCCAGTTGACCCACAAGGATGTACAGTTTGCTTGGACAGCAGAGTGTCAGGATTCTTTTGAGAAGTTGAAGCAAGGTTTGATGACGGCTCCTATTCTCACGCTTCCAGATGGAACCGGGCGATTCTTAGTGTATTGTGTTGCTTAAGGCAGACGTTTAGGATGTGTTCTAATGCAGCATGGGAAGGTAATAGCTTATACGTCACATTAACTTCGTGATCATGAGAGGAATTACCCAACCCATGACTTGGAGCTGGAAGCAGTAGTGTTTGTACTTAAGTTGTAGAGGCACTACTTGTATAGAGATAGGGTAGAGATTTTCTCCGACCACAAGAGCCTGAAGTATGTGTTCACTCAGAAGGATCTTAACATGCGTCAGAGAAGGTAGCTAGAGCTACTTGTGGATTATGATGTCAACCTGCAGTATCATCCTGGGAAAGCCAATGTTGTTGCAGATGTATTGAGCAGGAGAGCCGAAGTTTATTTCCTAACAACACAGCCAGAGTTGTTAGCAGATCTTCAAAAGATGGGTATAGAAGTTGTCCTTTCTACCAGTGTGGCATTGATGACCAGTATGCAAGTTCAGTCCAGCATAGTCGAGAGGATCCGGATGGCACAGTCAGCAGATTCTAAGCTTCAGCGGCTTAGAGCAGAGTCTGAGACAGGACGAAGACCAGAGTTATGCATTCATAAAGATGGTACACTTTAACATGGGAGGCGTCTTTGTGTACCTAGTGGAGATATCAGACAAAAGATCATGGCAGAAGCTCACAGTTCCCAGTATTTCGTTCATCCCGGTGGTATGAAGATGTACCGTGATATTTGTTAGCACTTTTGGTAGAAGGGCATGAAGAGGGAGATAGCCTAGCTCGTCTCTCGATGTTTAGTTTGCCAGCAAGTTAAAGCTGAACATCAGAGGCCAGCTAGACTTCTTCAGCCCTTGCCTATTTCAGAATGGAAGTGGGAGCATATAACCATGGATTTCGTAACTGGATTTCCTAGGTCCCCAGCCGGTAGAGATGCTATTTGGGTTATTATAGAGAGGCTCACGAAAGTGGCTCACTTTCTTTCATTCAGAGTTGGTCAGTCGACGGCTCAGCTAGCAGAGATGAACCTCAGGCAGATCGTCAGACTTCATAGAGTACCATTCAGTATCACTTCGGACAGAGATTTAAGATTTACGTCGCACTTTTGGCGTAGCCTACAGGAAAGTTTGGGGACTCACCTCCAGTTCAGCTCAGCTTATCACCCACAGACAGATGGTCAGTCAGAGCGTACCATACGAACCTTGGAAGATATGTTGCGATCTTGTACACTCGACTTCGATGGATCGTGGAAAGACTACCTACACCTGGTGGAGTTCTCGTACAACAACAGTTTCCAGGCTAGTATCCAGATGGCACCGTTCGAGGCACTACATGGTAGGAAGTGTAGATCCCCGTTAGCATGGGACGATGTTGGAGAGAGGCAGATGCTTAGTCCAAAAATGATTGCTCGGACTGTTGAGGTGGTCAGGAGAGTCAGAGATCATCTTTGTGTTGCCCAAGATTGCCAGCGCCATTGGACCGATTCCTATCGGCGTCCCCTTGAATTCTCGGTCGACGACCATGTATTCCTGAGGATTTTGCCTAACCGTGGCGTCATTCATTTCGGCGTATGGGAAAAGCTTAGTCCTAGGTATATAGGACCGTTCGATATTCTGGAGCGAGTAGGAGATGTATCCTATCGTCTCTCTATTTTGCCGTCGTTACGTGAGGTGCATGACGTTTTCCATGTATCCCAACTACGATAGTATATACCGGACCCGAGCCACATCCTGGATCATTCAGAATTGGTTGTTGATACCAACCTTTCGTATGAGGAAAGGCCCGTGTCTATATTGGACCAGAGAGAGAAGATACTCAAGAACAAGACTATTAAGTTAGTCTGTGTTGCTTGGGGTCATCACTCTTTGGGTGAGTCAACGTGGGAGCGTGAGGATGATATCCGATCGCGATATCCCGACCTGTTTGACTCGTAAGGTATAATGTCTTCCTTATGCCTTATGCTCTCAATTCCTTGCTTGAATGAATGATTGCTTGATTGATTGCCTTGTTATAGCTGCCTGTGACCAGTATAGCTTATCCTTGCTTCTCTAGCTGCTTGACTAAATTCTGAGGACGGTATTCTTTTAAGGTGGGTAGAGTTGTAACGACCGTGGTTCGTATTGCATACTTTAGTATACGTATGCGTATATTGTTTGTTTCCTGGCATGGCTATCCTGGTATCTCATTGCTTGGTTCGGTTCGGCTTGGTTTGGTTTTCATGTGGACCAACCCCCTACCTACCCGCTCTTCCTTTATTAGCCGTCCACTTTTCTCTCTTCATTTTGCTTTTTATTAACTCTTCTTCTTCATTACTTCTTCTTCTCCACCATTACTCTCCTCACCTACCAGAGAGAGGTTTAGGCAAGTGCAACTTACTTCATAGAGGAACTCACATTTTATTGTTCCATTTTCTTCTCCACAAGATTTTAAGCCACTTTAGTACTTAGCATTTTCAAATTTCATGGCTCATTCCATGTAGATCTAAGTTTCTAGCATTTTGATCTTCTTGGTTTTGATCTACTAAAATGGCTTGTTTTCGAAAACTAAGAGTTCCTTTTAATAGGCCTTCTGATTTTATGCAAGTTTGGTTTTGAGATGGCCGGACTTCACCAAGTTTTGGCCGGGATGGAGTTCCTCGAGTTCATGAGTTTACGCATGTTGTCTTGGCCATAGGAAGAGGAAGAAGTTTTACGCACACAATTTACGTGCCAGCGTAATGTTTCAGTCCTTACGCCCACTTTTTTACGTGTCAGCGTGATATTTTTAGCCTTTTACGCACACGCATTGCGTGCCAGCGTATTCCGTTCTACGCTGAGTTCTTATTCTATTTTACGCTCGGGGCCTTCCCGATCGCGTTAAATCGTGCTCGCATAAAACTCATGGCTCGAGCAGACTCTCGCGTGCGTAAAGTCTTGCTCGAGTATTACTCTCGCGTAGAGTTCTACTCGCGTAAAATCTTACGCGCGTATAATCTTGCTTGCGTAAAGCCCGGCTAGCGTAAAAACATCACCCACGTGCGCCTTTGCTCGCGCTCTCGTAGAGCCGCTTTACGCTTAAGGCCCTTGGCCTAGCGTAAATGCTCACTCGCGTAGATCTATGAGCCCCTTTGCATACCCGATTGACTTTATGACTCTTGCACTCTCCATGACTTGGCGAATCACGGATTGATTGATATGACCAGGCTAATAATGGTATGGCATGGCAAGTACTTGATATGATGTGACATAACAAGATATGACAAGTACACAGGATGGTAATTATTCGAAGCTGTTGTGACGGCTTGCATGACATGACTATAATAAATGGCTTGGACACCGTGGACGATTGTGTTTGTACAAATAAACCAGTATTGTCTTGCATTATGTCTAGGATGGTGATCCCTGAGTACCACGGTCAGGGGTACCTACTAAAATTGACTAAGGCTAATAACTAGAATAATCCAGTAGTCATGAAGAGATTTTCCAGCCACAGGCAATCCCGTTATCTGGGTGCCCCATCATGGGATTTGTAGTCTACCAACGAGTAGGGCACATTTCTAGCACACTGTCATGTGTTGCACTCACCAAGCTACTTAAGGGTATATATGTTCTTGGACAATGTACTCGCATGAATTCAATCCCCTAATTGTGTCTGGATAACCTGGATGGTCTGCAGGACTTGCGGCTGTTAGAATAATCTCATTGCATTTTGATAGTAACTAGGCCTGTGATAACCCTAGTTAGTTAAAGTATCAAGTCATACTCTTTGCGTGGTCGTGATTGTTTAGATATAGTCTAGCACAGTTCAGTCTTGTCCTGATCTTGTACAAGATTTGTAATATGACCTAATTTTCCTGTGCCTTACTTATCGATAAATGATGAGATACCAAGTTCTGTTTAGATGAAGAGTTACAACCCCGGTCCTTGTTTGGTTTAAGGGTTTTAACTTGGCTATCTGAATAGTCCCATGGATATCTTATCATATATCGTCTTGATTATTTATGTTTGCCTTAACAATAATGATCAGGGGACCAGTTCTGTTCAGGCGAAAGGTTACAACCCCGGTCCTTGTTTGGTTTAGGGGTTGTAACCTGTCTCCCGGAATAGTTCGGTGTCATCTCCTCGTTTATTGTCCTACCGCACCCCATGACATGCTTGCCCCGTTTTACAAGATTGTGATATGACATGATTACCTATGTCTGCCTTAACAATAAATATCAGGGGCATGGTTCTGTTCAGGCGAAGGGTTACAATCCCGGTCCTTGTTTGGTTTAAGTGTTGTAACCTGGCTCCCGGAGCAGTTCTTTATCCTCTCTTCGTTTATTGTCTTATTTCACCCTATATCGAGCTCATCATGTTTTATTTTTCCAGCAGTATTTGAGACGGGTTTCTATTCAGGTGAAGGGTTGTAACCCCGGTCCTTGTTTGGTTTAAGGGTGGCGACCTGGCTACTTGAATGGTTTCCTCCTACTCAATTCATTATTATACCCCTGTTATTATCAGTATCGTATAATTATCTTGAATAATCATTTATGATGTGCTGGTTTTAGTTCCTAAGGGAAGCCTCATTTGTGGTACATGCTCTTTCTGGGGTCTGTCCCAGCTGGTTTTGTATGGCTAGATATCGAAGCAGCTCCAGAGGATCTACCTACCTTCCAGCCATATGGTGACCACCAGGCGTAACCCTGGCAACTAGTGGGTTTATTTTGTTTTCCCACTTTATTGTAAAATTATTCTTTTGAGGCATTTAGCCGACGAACACGTGTTAGCTCGGTTGCACCTTTATTTACTGTATGCCTACGGGCTGTAACATGATTGGCAAATCCTGGGGTTGATCATGTATGACTGAAACTCTTGCTAGTCTTGACATTTTATACGACTAGCTTCATGATCATCCGAATATGTAATGTATGGGACGCATTACTATTGTATATTTGGTGTTCTGACATCTTGTGACTATCATTGCTTGCTTGAGATTGAGACAATAGACCTGTTCATGACCATAGGAGACTGATGGCTTGTAGTTAAACACTCATGTATCTAGACAGCCTTGACCGTATAGCAAGGTGGATTGCACTTCGGTATGCGTAGCTGGCTATGTACGCCCCCGTTCTCCAATATTCTAGTTCTGGGGCGTTACAGCAAACATCCTAGTTCCACCTCCAGCAACAACAATAGTGGCGGCACCTCCAACCGGGACTATAATGGCAAACAGGCTATGGTTTCTGATGCGACCAAGAAGCCTGAACAAAAACAGGCGAAAGGTCAATGGACCAAGGTGAATTACTCATTTGAAGATAGTCATGTCAAACCTATCTTCGATATGCTCTTGTAAGGGAGTAGGATCCAGCTCCCTCCACCATGGCGCGAGCCCCGAGCGACAGAAATGAAGGACCCAAAATATTGTCATTTCCACAGCTATGTCCATCATTCCACTCATGACTGCTTCCAATTAAAGCGGTGCATCCAGAGTCTTATCGACTCAAAAGCTGTCTCGATAGATTTTGAAGAGGTTACTGTGGCTGCGAATATGGTATCAGTTCAATTCGATGATTTCCTCCCAACAAATACTCTAGACGGGGTAATACCTGTCCCTCGGGCAACGATGGAGGTTACTAATCTTCCATCCGTCTAGAACCAGACATCTGGTTTGGTACCTCTCACCACATCACGAGGAGAGATCATGTGTGTGCATCCGGACTTAGTACCCGAAGTTACCCAGGCAGTGTCATCTCCTACAAGAAGGGCAGGAAGTCTAGATCCTGCCATATAATCTTAGCCGAAGCTGAGGAAGCGGCAGTCGTTGTTACCCGATCTAGGGCACATGTCCAGCCCATACAGGGCAATTCAGTCGAAGATCCTCAGCCGGCAACGTTGCTTGCCTCTGATGTTCCAAGGCGGCCTCAGTCTCCACCGGCAGATAAGTCCAAGCCAAAGGAAACCCGCTTCGATAGGCCACTCTATAACGATGCACCTCAGGGGCTGGAGAAACCTTATAACTTTCAAATATTAGCATAATTGAATAATACGCTAGCAAAGTTGTCGTTATACGAGCTCCTAAGGCTCTCCAAGGATCTTCTTGTTACATTGAGCAAAGCACTACAAAATGCTAACGCCTACTTTGCCCAGGTCAAGCCTCCAGGGGAAGACCCGTCAGCAGATCTACAGGACAGCAATAGCACAGATGCAATGCCTAACATCGTATTTACCCCACAGGATATGTTGATCAAGTCCAACTTGCATGATCGCCCCTTGTACTACACTAGATACATAGGCGACATCAAGGTGGATCAGATACATATCGACCCTGGCTCGTCGATAAGTATCATCCCAAAAAGCTTGCTCCAACTTCTGGGCATCCCTATGCACCGGCTAGCGGCGACCAATATTGCCATTAGCAGTTTCAATTCGGGAAGGAGCTATCTCCTAGGGAAGATCCGATTGAAATGTCAGATCGACGACCTGAGGACAGAGGTTACTTACTACGTCATAGATGCAGACACGTCCTACAACATCCTCCTGGGACGTCCGTGGATACATGACTATATGATCGTGCCATCTACCCTCCACCAGTGCTTCAAGTATGTCAGTAAGCACGGCTTCGTGAAGACTGAATTTGCAGACATCGATCCCTTCAAAGGGGTTGAATCTTATTACTCTTCGGAGGCTTATCTATATGACGAATCCATGAAACACATAACTGACGAATTGGAGGGCATCACAGGGCCAGAGGAACCCTTGATAATTCATCTCCAGGCCCATAAATCGGGCAAAGCCATACCCCTCGTCGTAACTTTGCATAAAGAGGTGCTCCGTTCTCTTGCCTCAACTGCACAGTTTGATCTAATGGTCATCCGGCTCCCGAGATCCAGCCAGGAGCAAAAACCCATCATAGGGCCGATGGTGATCCGATTGCCGAAATCCAATCAAAGGCAACAGGAGAGGCCCTCTGTGATGCCGATGGTGATCCGATGCCAAAATCTACTCAAAGGCAATCGGAAGACACAAAGTCCCATGTCGAGCCAATTGTCATCCGTCTTCCCAAGACGAGCCAGCAACCAAGTGTCGATCCGACACCCTCAGGCAAGCTAATACCACAAGATGAACCCTTGGTGGTCAAGTTGCCCAAGACAGTGCCCAACCTCCGGTCTCGCAGGGGGTAGCCAAAGAGGACGTAGATCTCGCCAAGTACCTGGTTGCACAGGTAGATAGCCCCTCTCCTGATGATGTAATCCCTGTGGATAAAATTTCTTATTTCATCAATTAGAGGCTGCCGTTGGACTATTCTGAGTGTGATAAGCTTAATCTGATGTATGCTGCACGGGACTGTCTAGACGTTAACCTGTACACATAGGTGACAACTGTCCATACCATAAATCAACTTGTTCCCATTAAAGGCACTTACTTCCTAGTTCCAGGCAGAAGAGAATGGGGTCACACGATCATCTTTGGCCAAAAAGAAGGTCCTCTATCTTTCATGCCACAAGAGTTCGATCTCGAACCCGACGCTGGGAGATTACCGCTCTACCTGTATAGTCCTCAAGCCAAGTACTTCATGCAAAAGCAGGGGTAAGACATGGAGGCTACCCCGGGTCTGAATTATGGCAACGGTTGACGATTGCCTCTACAGCTGTCAGCACCGGCCGAGAAACCTCAGGACTATTATCACAAATCCAGATACGGCCTCGGGTATGTTACACCAGCAACAACGCCCGAGAGTTCCGATGAAGAATACGAGTGGCACTCTCATTCGTCCGAGTTACCCACTTACGACTTCGATGGCAGCATTGGAGATATATTCAGGCAGACATTATCTGTCAACATGACATCTGCTGATATTGAAGAGGAAGATGAAGATCTACTCGAACCGCTTGAGTTGGAGCCATGGGTCCAACAACTGGATGTACAATGGGAGAAGCGCTTTGAACTACGAGACCCTGCCACTGAAGACGAGGTCATGCAAGTTGACCTTCGTGATGAATCCTCCACAAAGCCAATCTTCGTCAGTAAAAGCCCGACGGACGATGAGCGAGAGTCGCTGTTACAACTCGTTAGAGAATACATCGACGTCTTCGTTTGGAGCTACGAAGACCTGCCAGGGCTAAATCCCGATATCGCACTTCATAAGCTCAACATTTACCCGGACGAAAAACCAGTCAAACAACAGCAGCGACGGTTTCGTCCAAATATCATGAACTCCATTGAAGCAGAAATAAACAAGCTAATAGCTAGCAGTTTCATCCGTGAAGAGCAGCACCCAGACTGGGTAGCCAATATAGTACCAGTCATCAAGAAGAACGAAAAGATCCGAATTTGCATCGACTTCCGCAATCTAAATACGGTATACCCTAAGGATGAATTCCTTCTTCCGATCACCGATATAATGATCGATACTACGTGTGGCTTCGAGCGCATGTCCTTTATGGATGGCTTTTCAGGATACAATCAAATCAAAATGTCTCCTGATGATGAGAAGCATACGTCATTCAGAACACCGATCGGCGTGTATTGTTATATGGTCATGCCCTTCGGCCTGAAGAACGTCGGTGCTACATATCAATGTGCTATGGGCGTCATCTTCAGAGATCACTTGTGCAAGAATGTGGAGTATTATGTTGACGACATCGCCATCAAAAGCCACTCCAAAAATGATCACTTACATGATTTGAGAACAGTGTTCAACCTCATGCGAGCGCACAATATGAAGATGAATCACACCAAGTCTTTTCTGGCTGTGTCCAGCAGGAAGTTCTTGGGCTTCGTCATTACTTCTCGGGGCATTCACATAGACACCAATAAAATAAAAGCAATCCTGGAGGTGAGTCCACCGAGGAACCTCCGTGAACTTTGTGGCCTTCAGGGAAGACTAGCCTACATCAGGAGGTTCATATCTGACCTCTCAGGGCAATGTCAACCCTTCACTCAACTCATAAGAAAAGGTATCTCTTTCGTATGGAACGAGGAATGTCAGCATGCCTTTGATGACATTAAGGAATACCTTACGAATCCGCTAGTTCTGGTAGACCCGGTCGTCGGAAAGCCCTTTCTGCTCTATGTACGGGCGATGGAACACTCCTTCGGTGCTTTGCTAGCACAGAATAATGATGCGGAACATGAACAAGTTATTTACTATCTCAGCCGAATAATGGTAGGACCGGAACATAGGTACATTATCGTAGAGAAGGAGTGTCTTGCCCTAGTGTTCGCCATTCAGAAAATATGACACTATGTGACAGGACAGACCATCCATATTGTCTCACGAGTTAATCCTCTGAGGGTTCTCATGACCAAACCAAGCGCACTCAGTTCTCGTCTAGCCACCAGGGCGATATTTTTATCCCCCTACGACATGGTTTTTGTTCCGCAAAAGGCTGTCAAAGGTCAAGCCCTGGCCGACTTCTTAGCAGTCCATCCAGGCTCAGAAACAGCCAAAATTTATGAAGAAATCCTCGACGAAGTCATCACCTCAAACATGACTTCACATGATGCCATTTGGCGAATGTTCTTTGACGGTGCTTCAAGAACGGGGCCATAAGGTGATATCGTCGCTGGAGTCGGGGTAGTATTAATTCTCCCTCTGGACTGGTGGTCAATCGGGCGTATTCTCTCACCAAATCCTGTTCAAACAATGTAGCTGAATATAATGCTCTAGTCATCGGACTCCAACTCGTAATAGAGGTGTGGGTCAAGTACCTGGAAGCGTATGGTGACTCGCAGCTGATTGTTAATCAGATCCGAGGCTTATACGAGGTTCGCAACGAGGACCTGTTCCCTACCATCAGACAACAATTGCCATCATTGCAACCTTAGAGGGGTTCTTTATAGAGCATGTTCATAGGCACCAAAATATTAAAGTAGATGCCCTAGCAGGCCTCGTCGCTTCCTTGGCAGTTCCAAATGATGCTCATCATCTAGTCGACGTAATAGGCCATGAGCTGTCTGTCCCAAGAACAATGTTCAACTTGGTACGAGTTACTCCGCCCAGATAACCAACGACATACAAGACTGGAGACGCCCGCTCATCGACTTTACAGTCTACGGAATTCTGCTAGAGAATGTGAAGGAAGCAACTTCAATCAGAAGACGCTCTCTCAGATTCTTCTATGATATAGAGACGAAAATGTTATATCGACGATCCTACGATAGGCTACTATTAAGATGCCTGTCAAATGCAGAAACCAAAGAAGCCTTACGCGAGGCTCACGATGGCGCTTGTGGGGCTCACCAACCTGGCCCAAAATTGTAAGATCGTCTACGCCGGATGGGTTATTACTGGCCCACAATGGTAGCAGATGCAGTTGATTATGCAAAGAAGTATAAGGCTTGCCAGATCCACGCAAATTTCATACATCTGCCATCTGAGTTCTTGCACCCAACAGTAGCTTCTTGGTTATTTGAAGCATAGGGAATGGACATTGTTGGCCTAATTACCCCGTCGTCGTCTAAAGGACACCGGTTTGTTCTCGCAATCAACGACTACTTCCCCAAATAGGCAAAATTTGTTCCATTGGCAGAGGTAAAGACATCAAACATGATTAGTTTCATAAAACATCACGTCATTTACCATTTTGAACTGCCAAAGAGGATCATTTATGACAACGGTCCGCAGTTCGCAAGTCATGCCTTCTATCGATTCTACGATAAGAACTGAATTCAAAATTGGCTTCAACGGCCTATAATCCGTTAGCTAATGGTCTGGCCGAAGCCTTTAATAAGACCATAATCAAGCTTCTCAAGAAGTTCGTGTCCTCGAACAAGCGCGACTGGAATAAAAAGCTGGACGAATGCTTATAGGCATATCGCACTACAAGTCGGACGACTACGAAAAATACACCATTCTTTCTGGTATACGAAAGCGAGGCAGTTCTTCCATTAGAGACTCAGATCCCCTCACTTCGTGTGGCCCTTACTTACCGGTTAACATCGGACGATGACTATCGCAGACGGTTACAAGAATTGGAAGTGTTAGACGAGAAGCGCTTGCAAACTCAACAAAGCATCGAGCTCTATCAAGCACGCATCTCTCGAGCCTTCAATAAGAAAGTCAAGAAGAGGACATTCTAAGTAGGCGATCTTATCTTGGCCGTTCGCAGACCGATGGTCATGACTCACAAAATTGCCGATAAATTTTAGCCCAAGTGGGAGGGTCCATACATCATCGAGATCGTATTCTCCAACGGCGTGTACCGTCTCGTAAAACAAAATGGAGACTTGCTCATGATGCCCATCAATGGTAAGTTCTTTAAGTAAAATTATGTCTAAAAGACATCTTTCAACTATCTCCCAGATTGTGAGTTATGTACCCTCTGGTACCGCTGAACTTACACTTTATCTCTAAATCTTCCAGATTGTTGAGTTATGTACCCTCAGGTACCGCTGAACCTACTCTCTGACCGCTCCGAGTGGATTCATATCGCATCTTCTGGGCAACAAGTCATGTATGATCATACCTTTGAACTTCCACACTAAATGCTTTCCTCCTCCGGAGTTTGCCTCAAAATCTATTACTCGTACCACCAGTGCACAAAAAGGGTAATAGGTCCAGAAAATTCCCCAACGGGAAAAACAACCACGTCCATATTACCTCTGAGTTGTTTTTCAATCCATCACAAACAAGCCACCCAATACATAGAACTTCCACGTTGATAGCACCTCTGAGCTGTTCTGTGTATCCTCATTAGGCCCACTCCTACCACGTCCTCATTACCTCTTAGTAGGAAGGCTCTACTTTAGACCCATATTTACCACGTCCTCATTACCTCTGAATAAATATGTTGGTTTTCTTTCCACTTATTATCCGTACTCGCACCGCCAGTACACAAAAAGGATAATAGGTCCACAAATGTCCTCTGTTGACCACAAATGCGCTATTAGGTCCTCTAGTACATGCACCCCTCCTTCACAATCATATGCTTCTGGAACCCAGTTGTTCCATGGCATTCATTACCCGTTACATAGAACTTCCACGTCCATATTACCTCTGAGTTGTTCTATGTATCCTCATTTGAGTACACTTCCACCACGTCCTTATTACCATCAACCCCATATTTACCATGTTCTCATCACCTCTGAGTAAATATGATGGTTCCCTCTCTCAACTTATTATCCATACCTAAAACCAAGGTACGCCAAGGATGATAAGTCCACATAAAATCCCCAGCAGAAGTACCCAAACCTATCACGTCCATGCTACCTCTGATAGGATTGCCACACCTAAACAGCTCTACTTTCCATGCTTCTTATTCAAAGTATCCTAAATTTGCAATTTGAAAACTTTGAAGGGGGACTTGTAGAAGCATGGAAAATATGGGGTTCATGCGGATCACAACTGGCTGCATGAGTATATTGGGCTAAACTGGTCCGCATAAAAGAAAGTCGTAAGACAGATTCAGCACCCCATGCGGCCCGTCTACAACCAGACTGATTCGAGCCGCAAAAGGAAGATATGCGGCAAAGTTGATCAGTCCTTCTGATAAAGCTGACAAACCATGTCAAAACTGACAAAAAGGACATCTCTGACACTCTGACAAAAAGATAAGATGTGATCAGACAAAATGTCATGTCACTAAAAACATGGTTCATGTGCTTAAACATAGTCATGCGGCCATAAGGATTACTACCCGAGCTGCATGAACCTTATACGGCTCAACCTATGCGGCCCTAAAGTCTCTAAGCTTCATGCGGCCAAGGGTGACTGTAACCTAAGCCGCATGAGCTTTATGCGGCCCAAAATACAGAATCTGTACGGCTCAAAAGTCCTTAAGCTAAGAAAGAGTGCGACCTAAGCCGCATGAGTCTTATGCGGCCCAATATGGCCAAAAACTAAAAGACTCATGCGGCTCAAAATGACTCCAGCAGATTAATCCTATCCTGCGATAGGACACGTGCCAGGCTGACCAAGTCTCAACCACCTAGATTTGCTGTAACAAAATCCCAACAAATCGCCAGCTGGCAGCCAAACAGTGGGTCTTTACGTGCTGTTGTAGCCACGTGGCCACGGGCCATCTATGCAGCTCAAAATATATATCACTATAAATAGCATGGTGCCACACCCCTGCAAGAGACTGTCAACCTACAAAGGGCAATTTCTTCAAGAGCTAAAGACTACGTCGGATAGTCCAAGGAGTAAGGCAAAATTGATACACTTTCTCGAGCCTCCACCGTCACCCCCCAGAATCAAAAACTAAACAATTGTACTTAGATTGTTTCCTAGGATTTCTTTCTAGGCTTTTCTTTGTACAAGCGAGTTTGCAATCAATTTCAATGTTTCTATAATACCTGTCTTTGATATTTTAATGGCAAACACTTCTATTTATAGAGAACCGAGCACATATACGATGTGCATTAGGGTTCCTAAAGTATGAAATAATCTGCCGTTATTGTACGGTACGGTCTTCTGCGGTGCTGACACATGGCGGACATCGAGATTCTCCTCAAACGAGATCTCTGGTGGTTATAAACATAATCGAAGGAGGTGATACATGGCGCGTACCCATTTGCTTGCTCGGATATAGTCGAGTAAATCTTAGAATTACATCCTACATTTGGAGTCTAACTGATCCTCGTCTAAGATTTAAATCAATCTGGTATGATATCAATCATGATTTAATCCCAATCTTCTCTACAAAAGGCAGTTTAAACAAACTAATTGGGGCGGACCCATGCTTTCTGTACCTCTGGTGAAGACTAAGTGTTGTCGTGCTTCTGGAGACGATGGAACCTCTGTGCTTTCAGGCGACAAATGGACTTGGCTTAAAATGATGGTGAGACTTCTGTGCACATAGAGCAACTTATGAAGCTGTGTTTCGGGCTACTGGAGTCACTGTGCTGTAGGCGACAAGTAGGCTTGTGCTTTCGGTTAGCGAGTTTACTATACTTTTGGAGCGACATGTTGACTTGTATTGGTTGCGATGGAAGTTCCCAAGTCTCTGTAGGAAAGTGACTTAAGTTTCTGATCTGGAGCAGATGACTGTGCTATAGGAACGGAGATGGTGTGAGCATAATACCATCCTGCGCCTCATGCGGACGCAGGTAAGTAGTTGCGCCTCTGAACAGTGAAGGCGTTTACTGCGAAGGAAAGGGTATGACACCCTTGCGCGTCTAAGATTGGCACAGAGAGGTAGCTGCGCCTCTGGAGTGAAGACACTAGCTTCTGAAATAAAAGAAGGAGAGGAGGGCCAACCACTATCTTATTTTTGAGGTTGGCACAGGTAGGTAGCTGTGCCTCTGGTTTAAAGGCTCTGGCTTCTTCAAAGTGTTGAGTTACTGATATGCTTCTGAGAGGCTGGGCCCATAAGAAAATCAGAGCATGCTTCAGTGAAGATCAATCTTCCAGCGTGTGTATCGAAAAGAAGGAAGGTTGTGCTTCGATGAAGACTGCATCCTTGTAGATCCTTCTAGGCTTCTGTCGAATCTGTATTAGATCCTTTGTAGGAGAATAGAATTAGTCCCTTACGTATATTCCTGATGTGTCTGTACTAGACTTTGGTAGACATGACAATAAAGGAACTTCTTTCCATATCTTCTGTTTTGTCTTTTTTGTACTGAGCCTCAGTCTTTTGCAGCTTCTGCGCTTTGGCGAAGGGATGTCTTCAGCTGAGATTTTTCATGCTTCTACAAATGTAAACCATCTAAATTTTACTATAGATTTTTTATTTTATTTTAGTATTTATACGTAGAGTACGAATACGTAAATAAAAAGTATTTATTTATTTATTTGTATACAAAGTTTTATTATCATTTTTTTAAATATAGAAAATAAATATTTTCGTTCGATATAATTGTTTGCCATGACAAAAGGTTATACGAACTTTTTGTATTTTAAATATTAGAAGAGTACAATTGATTCCTAAACAGGAGATCTAAGTACAAAATTTCTAGAAAAGTGTGGCAGTAGAGATCGAGCACTACAGTGGCTCCTTTACTCCATTACTGATCTGATGATGAGTTGAACATGCTTTGGCTTTCTGGTGTTGGCGATTGAAACTTTAGGGTTACCAATCAAGAGGATGCTGAAGTTGAAGATTTTGAAGGCTCTTTATCGAAAGAAAACTCCTTCTATTTATAGGGAGCACATATATGATGTGCATAAGGATTGTGCAAATACGCTGCACGGGGAGATATAGGAGAATCTTAAGGCGATCACGGTAAGGGATACTGCCGAGCTGACACATGGCAGGTACAAGGATTCTCTTCTATCGATATCTTTGAGGAGTTATCAACATAACTGAATAAATGACACATGGCGTGTGCTTATTTGTCGATCGGATGAACCTGAGCAGATTATGTTCCTATCCCCAAAGTTGGATTTTGTCTTATCTTAGAGGGCCATTGGTTTAAACAAACCAGCTAGATATGGCTCTCGTCCATAAGAATAAATTCCGTCCTTATCTGTGGTTTAAACAAACCGATAAGATATTGCCCTTAACAACAGAATCAAACTATGTCTTATCGTAAGAACAGCGGTTTAAAGAAACCGATAGGGTGGTATCCTGAAAAGATATACACACCCATCTGGCCACATGGAACCATGTCACTTTGTAAGGCTGGACCGCTATTCGAGCTGCACTTTTGACAAAGCTTTGATGTCACTGCGCTTCTGGGCGACGAGTAGACTGTGCTTCAGGCGACGGAGTCACTTTGCTTTCGGGCGACGAGTATACTAGGTCTTGAAGATGAAAGAGCCATTGCACGTCTAAGTTGAAGCGAGGGCGCTGTATGAGGAAGTGAGCTAGCGGTGCTTCTGAGTCGAAGCGAGGGCACAGCAAAGAGGCTACACTTCTGAGTCGAAGCGAGAGCACAGTGAGGAGGCTGCGCTTTGAATTAAAAGAGCTATTTTCTGTCAAAGTCTTTAAGTACGATTAATGACTGTTCTTCTTTATGGACGAGTCGGTCGTCCTCTTCTTTAATTGTCGCCGTCTTTTAGGAAATTCAAAAAGCCTGTGGACTAGGACTTAATAAAATGAACCTATTAAATGAGGTTCGTTGTGCTGAGTTCTAGGTTCATCCCATTAATTTGGGCATCTTTGACCGACGGCCACGTGGCATATTGGTTAGACCACACTCACCCTACATAAAGGAGAGTTTTTTTGAAGAGTCGTCTTCCTCTCTTAGCATTCCAAATTCTATACTCGATCATGACTTAGCTTCGAACGGCCATTGGCCTTGCACAAGTCGGCTGATGGTTGTGGATCCCCTCGTTCAAAGAAGTTGTGCCGTTATAGAAGAATACTTAACTGGTCTTGAGAAGTACCTGAATGTCCACCATAAGGAGTTTGAACTTGGACAATGTCTTGGAGGTCTTCGAGGTCCAAACAATGGGGTTAGGATTGGTTTCCCACCCGATGAGCCCTCTGTTATGCTCTGCCTCACTCATCAGCGGTGGTGTGTCTTCGTTATGCTCTAAGAGCCGCAAAAGCTGGCACGCTTTTGAAAAGGGCCAGTCATCATGCTGTGGACTGAGTTCTCGTTCGAGCTAATAACTGCTTCAGTAGCCATATTAGAGTTCCTTCATATCTGGCTGTGAAAGTGGTTTGCTCTGGCGAGGCTGCGCGTCTGAAGGGGCTGTGCATCTGAAGCTCTATGGGAGCAGACTTTGATGGCAACTGTATTCACAGCTCCTATCCACAGTCCCTTGAGGCATTTTTTGTGTTTGTCCATGACGACCACACTGTGAAGATTAACTCCATTGTAGAACTTTAGGAGTTTTTTAGATCTTTTCGTGTAATCATGTAGATTCTGTAATAGATCCTTGTAGCCATGATTTTAATAAAAAGAACTCTTTGTGATCTTTTTTGTTCTGTGACTTTGTCTTTTCTGTCTGTGTATTTGGTCACATGCACTTTTGTGAAGCAGGGTGGGTAGGTGAGCACACCTACCTGTACTTTTGAAAATATTTGCACATTTTTATGCTTCTATAAGACCCCCTTCAAACTGTTTCAAACTTGAATCAAGCTCGAAATACTTTGAACAAAAGATGACACGTGTCCTTTTCGATCGAATGCTCGGCGTGCCTACTAACAGGCTCTCATCACGCTTAGACTTTAATATTAAATGCCTTGAGTCGTCGCTTCATTAAAGTTGATCTTAATTCCTTCTTTCTACGGAATGGTCATCATGATCCCAACTTTTCGTTCCCACGTTGTTCGAAGAGTTCCCTTGATCACAAAGTGTTTCATCTTCTTTCGCTGACGTGGCTGCACCCTATAAGTAGGGGTTGTTGGAGAGAGAAAAACTTTCTTGCTTTCACCTACCTTCCTACAGAAGCTTTTCGTTAGAGTCTTCTTCTTCTTTCAAACCCTAACTTTTCCCGCCATGGCCCAAGAAATCAAGAACCCCAAAAGCACCTGCGATGAGCTACAAGAAGGCTAAAGGAAAGCGGCCTGCTTTCGAGGCCGGTGATCTTGATGACTTACCGAACGTTGGTGTTGTAGTTCATAGGGATGTGTGGCCGTTTGTCGTAGGTAATAAACTTTGATTTTCGGCTCTGCTGATGCACATGAGCAGTTACTCCTCGAAGTATCGTCTCGTAGATGTGCTAAAGCTTTTCTTGTTGATGCACGTGGTCACTCGTTCTTTGAATGAGTGTCTGTAGATGCGCTGAAGCTTTGTTCAACTGATGCACATGGTTATTACTTTTAACAAAGTAACAACTATAAGATGTGCAGAGGTTCTTGATGACGCATAGGATGCAGTACCTGTGTGGTTGCTCTACCGTTGAAACGCAGCACTACTGGGTAGTATCTACGTGAAAGCTCACTTGCCGAAGTACAGTGCTACTTGGTGATACGTGCGCGGAAGATAACTTGCTAAGGTGCAGTATTATCTGGTAGTACCTGCACGGATGCTTGGCTTTTACTAAACACAAGTCTTAGACTCTTGTTTCTTGCTTTTGTACAGTTTTCGTGACTACCTTCCTGAATGAGATTCTTTATGACTTCTCTGTTTGCGAGCTGGGGACAAACGTCAAGCAAGAACTCGTCGAGCCAGCCAGAAGGTTGATTATGGAAGATCAACCGGTAGGGCGATTGATGAAATACAGGAGCAGCGTCTGGGCTATTTTTTCCACATGCTAGATCAGGGTAAGCTGACTCCCTCTTTTGATGCCGACACGGGGATGTTAAAGCCCCAGTTCCTTTTTGGTGATCAGTTGGCTCTGAAGGAAGCGGAGCTCCTTACACTTAAGTTGGCCTGGTATTTTGAGAGCAATAACCTCCCCTTGTATGTTTCGGTGACTGACCATCATCTTTTGCTGTCCATTTTCTCCTGTTTTGTCGAAAGATGGTGTCTGGAGTGGGATCTGACCTCTAGCCATGGGGTCTAATCGTAGGTCGTATCAATGTAGATAAGGGTAAGATGCTTTTACGGTCGTTCGGGGTGGTTCATTATTCTCCTTGAGGTTGTTACTCCCCGATCCTAGGTTCAGTAATATTCCTGCAGATGTGCATCCATTTGGTGCTTCGATTTTCGTAAATAGACTTCTGGCGACCGGTTATACATATCCAACGGGTGCCTACCAGGTCGAAGGCTGGGTTCATTCTAACAAATAGTGGGGTGACTTGATTCGGTGGGCATTGAGCACTTTTAAGGAGGATCTGAGCGACACTGGCATTCGCTGTGCTATAAAGGGTACTGAGTATGGAATCCCTATCAACCAGTCCTTATTCCTGGCTTTGCTAGAGTTGTTTAATCACCACACTGGGACTTTCTTCCTGTCGAGTGGGGAGATGGGATTGGCTCTCCATGATGTTTGCCATTTCGAAGCTGCCTTGGGGTGAGCACCCATATGAGGAGTATTGCCCTACTCCCGTTGAGCTTGCGGGGTTGGAAAGTAAGTATCCGGAGATGATGGCAGTGTACGAGGAGCTACTTTTCTATCATCAAGTTTGTGTACGCTACGACTCTGCAAAGGGTCAGCCTCACATCAATGCACGGAGAAGGTATTTCTTTGGCGACGATCCGTCAGAACGCAGATCGGTTCGTCTTTCCTCTCGTAGGGCGTATACCATTGCTGAGTTGGAGGAGATGGAGACAGAGGCCAAAACGCGAGCTTTCTCGCTAGATGCTGAGGGAAGACCCGAATCTATTGTTTTTATCATAATTTAACTCTTGTAAGTCCGAAAGTGGCGCTAGCTGCCTTCCTGATGCTGTGGTTAAGGAAGGCTGTAGTGCCTGAAGGCTCAGGCTCTGTAGGGCGACTGAATAGGGAACTTATTATGTCATCCGTAAAGTTGGCTTTTGGTTATTCTATTGTGCTGCTTCTAGCTCTGGTTTTCGATATCCTTCGAGGCCTACGGGACCTCTCAAAAAATATCATAGAGTATCATGGGTGTGCCAGCGAGTTTCCTCGAACAAAGTTGTCTTACCATCATGGTTGGCATTGCATCATACTGGTTTGATTGTCTCTGCTACTATAGATGATCACGAGGAGGGGGACGTGCTTTTGTGCAACTACCACAAGGCGAAGTAGTCTCATGATGGTGTTCCTGCCTATAGGCGAGTGTTGAACTGCTTGGACAGTTATAGTTTTAGCAGGGTTTCACCTTTCTATGGCAGTCATGAGGCTGGTGACGAGTTGGTTGACCAAGCCACGGAAGGGACGAGTTAACTGTAAATGGTTTTTGCTGGTTGTTATCCATTCGTCCTTCGTACCTGGTGTTCCACAGCCAAAATAATACATATTTGTAGCCTTATCTGCCGAGTTGCTTCGCACGACAGTTCATTTATAGCCAAACTATGATGGGCAATCCCAGCCCGTGTCTTGGCTATGATGGAAGTTTGTTGGACGGCGCCCGCACTTGGAGTTATTACAACGCCAAATCTACTGGAGCAGCATTTATGTTCCCTGACGTGCATGGGGAGCCCCATGTCTTGTATTCCGTTATAATATCACAATGTTCGTGAATAACTTCTCTTCGGGTTATGACCGAGAACGGAGCTTTATTATGGGTACAAAGTTTGAGAGGCCTCAGCGGCGGTCTCAGGAGTCTGAAGCTGCAGGATATGGGCCTTCGGCTGACTTTAGTGCCTCTCGGGAGCGAAGGGAAGATGTGGCGCCCTTGAGTTCCCCACTGAAACGTCGAGCTCGTTCGGCGACAAACCCTTCTTCTGGCAAGAAGGTAGAAAGAGTGGCATCCAAGGGTCGTGCTCCTTTACGGCCTAGCGTGTCGTCTGTTGCATCAACCTGAAGGGTACATTTTAGTTCCCCTTCTGATTCGAATTTTTACTCGCAGCTTTTCATTTATCTTTGTTTTGCTGGTACAGGCGAGGGAGACGCCAGAGCGATCAGAGGAGTACCGTATCCCTGAGGAGGGCCCAACCACTGAGGAATAGGGGATTCCTCTTCCTGCCTCCTTTGACTATGAGGTAATGGCTTCCGGGCGTGGCTCCGTGGTAATAGACGGGCTTAAGACGGGTCGATCGGCTGAGGATGTTGAAGGTACTTCTACTGGTTCCTTTCGGAAGCCTCTTCCTTACAGAGGCATCGAGGACCAGTGTTGGAAGATTTAGCCCTAGCATATATTGCACCTCAAACCTGAGTGGTAATTGAAGAAAATGTCAGAGATCTGGTGGTGGACCTTGCCGACGAACGGACTGGTCAAGGCGGTGTGGTCACTGATGAGCTATTGATGATCCCGTCGATGAAACCCATAAGGGTCCAACTGAGAAGGAGGAATTGGCCGAAGAGGCTGCTGACGAATCAGTTGAAGAACCCTTCAATATAGTCTCTCGAGGACCGTCTGAAGAGATTATGCTCGAGCCACCTGTTTCGGGTTCGGTCGAGGAGACTATGGACGAACTGGTTGCTGACGCACCAGTTGAGAAGGCTGTTGAGGAGTCGATTACAGCGACCGTTGAGTCGTGGACTGTTGTGAATGCTCCGGCTCCAATTAGCATAGTTTCGGCTGAAGGACCGTTGGGGAGCTTGCTTAGGAGTCAGTTGCACGTCTGACATTATTGGCTCCTACTGTCTTTGTACCGCCAATGACCTCTGTTACGGTGATGGTGCCCCCAACTTCTATCATGATCCCTAGGAATATGTTGGCTGTTGCTGCCGTCCAGGGGCCTTCCATTGCAGCATCTACGGTAACCCCCATGAGTTTGGTTGATAACGTATATTATACCAATCTTATGCTGAGCACAATCCGTCATGCATTGACGCGTGGCATAGAGGGTGTTTTATGAAGCAACCAATCTTTCAGATGGGTCCAAATATAGTGGAGGCCCAGTTGGTGGCCTTGCGCGACTATCCGGAGTGTGAGGCTAAGGCCGATGCTATAGAAGATATGTTGGCTGAATTTGAAGTCGCTGCCTTGGAGCTCCATAATCTAGGGCATGGTCTTCCAACACTAGCCGTTGTAAAGTTAGAGAAGATGGTCTCCGAGGCATCTCAGTATGAGAAGAAATGTCGGGCACTAACTGATCAGCTTGTCGAGGTTGAGTCCAAGATTGAAGGAGTGACCGATGTCAAAGAGGCTCGGGTTTGTCACCGTACAGCTGTGGAGGATCAGTACAAGGCCCTCTGTAAGCAGATCAAGAAGTTAGAAAAGACCCTGGCCCTTGCTGAGAGTGATCTTGCAAAGTCTGAGGACCGGAAGGAGATCCTTCGCCAACGTTTCGAGACCCTGGCTCTGGAGAACGAAAGCATTGGCATTCGTCAGGCCAAGCTGGCGCTTGCGTGCCAAAAACTCTCTTCTTCTGAAGATAAAGCCAGTCGCCGTCACGAGACCGAGCGTTGAGCCCGAACATTGGTTGGCCCCCGGGTTGCTCTTCTGAAGAGTCGGCTGGAAGAATTTCAGTGCCGGTCTTCTCAGCTTTTATCTTCTTTCTGTCTTTTTGTCTCTCGGTTTGTGAGAGATAAATTTTTGTAATCAAAGAAAGAAAACATTTTCACTTTATAAATAAAAACATTGGCTTTGTTCCTCTGTTTGTCTTTTTACTTGTGAACTTTTCCTTTCACAAGAACGAGGATTCCCTCAGAGGTAGCATGTCGTGAGGGGATGGAGATAACTCCGTTAGGAATAGGGTGTTTACTCAGAGGTTATATGGACATGGTAAACACATAATCCTTTGGTAGTAGACATTTTCTTACTCAGAGGTAATATTGACGTGGCAAGGATAGACTCTACAGGTCTATAGAACGACTCAGAGGTAATATGCACGTGAAAGGTTCTATAGATGAATCTGACAATTATGGTGGTTGTCATGGAAGAGTCGTCTACCTAGAGGTAATATGGACATGGTAGGCACATCTTTGCTAGGGTATAGAATGACAATTCAGAGGTATTATGGACGTGAAATATTTTCTAGGGAGTTATGACAATATGAGGTCACATAGAAGAGACGACTACTCAGAGGTGATATGGACGTGGTAGACGTGAACTTCGCTAGGGTGTAGGAAGAGAACTCAGAGGTGGTATGGACGTGAATTATTTTTCTACTGGGGTGAAGTATATTAGGGGTGAATTCTTTTAACAGAATCCATGAATACCCACAGGGGATGTGGGAGCCTATGCTGGTTTGAAACTCAGACATATTATTTTTTCAGGAACTTGCCGTTGATTGGCATTATTAGCAAGTCGCCATTGGGTTTGGCCAGTCGATAGGCACCATTAGAGTAGATCGTCTCTTTGACGAATGGTCCCGCCTACTTGGGCTCGAACTTCTCAGCCGTCTTCGAACTGACAAAACAAGGTCACCCACTTGGAATGTTCTTTTTCGGACTTTCTTGTTGAAGGCCCCGAAAATTCGAGCTTGGTAAATCTTGATTCATTGTTGAGCTAGCAGACATCTTTCATCCAACGCTTCTAACTCTTGTAGCCGCCGACATTGATTGTCTTCGTCAGTCAGCTGGTTGGTGATAGCTATCCGTAAGAACGGGATCTGGATCTCCAGGGACAGCACTGCCTCGCTTCCATAAATAAGAGAGAATTACGTGTTGCCCGTGGGTGTTCAAACGGTTGTAATGTAAGCCCACAGACATTCGCCGAGCTTCTCATTCCAGTTGCGCTTATTAGACGAAACCACTTTCTTAAGTAGCTTGACGATAGTTTTGTTGAACGCTTCGGCTAGTCCATTCGCTCTGGGATTGTAAGTCATTGATGCCATATTCTGTATTCCATTTTTACCTCAGAACCGATGGAAAGCGTGGCTTACAAACTGAGGACCATTGTCGTAGATGATCATTCGAGGAACGCCGAAGCGGTATATGATGTGATGCTTGACAAAGTTGATCAAGTTTACAATTTTTACCTCGGCCAGAGGTACTGCTTCTGCCCACTTAAAAAAGTAGTCGGTGATGGCAAGTATGAATCGCTGTCCTCTGGAGAATGGTGGGCTGATCGACCCAATGATGTCCATTCCCCCTACTTCAAATGGCCAGGCGGCCGTCGTACGGTGTAGGAACTCCTAAGGCCGGTAGATAAAGTCAGCATGCAACTGACACACCCGGCACTTCTTTGCGTAATCAACGGCGTCTGCCATCATAGTGGGCCACTAGTTGCCCATACGACGCAATCGGTCTTGCAATGTAGGACCAGGCTGATGGGCTCCACAGGTGCCATCGTGTGCCTCCATGAGTACTTCTTTTACTTCTATCTTGGATAAACATTGCAGGAGAAGCCCATCGTATAAACGATGATACAGCATCTTGGTAGCTGTGTCGTAGAAGAACTGGGGAGAGCGTCTCTTGACAGAAGTAGCTTCCTTCGGGTCTTCGAGTAGGATCCCATAGACTGCGTAGCGTCTCTTGACAGAAGTAGTTTCCTTCGGGTCTATGAACGAAAACCACCAATCCCGAACATCCATATTAGTGTCTATTTATACTGAGTAACTCAGACACGTATGTAGATTTTTCTTCGGGCAAACCAGCTCCCGACCCGTTACCGTGATGGTATATTGGGTTCCCACAGGAGCTGCCTGAGAAGCGGCGAGGCCAGCGAGTGCGTCGGCCTCCAAGTTCTGCAACCGAGGTACATGTTCTATAAAGTACCCTGTGAAGGTAGAGATGACATCTATTGCCTCTTGGTGGTATGGAACCAGATCTTCATGCCAGACTTCATATTGTCCTCGAACCTAGTTGATAATGAATTTTGAGTTGCCATAAGCTTTGATGCAATCAACCCCCAACTGTTTAGTGAGTTGGAGTCTGATGATGATAGCGGTATACTCGGTGATGTTATTGGTGCATGACTGCATGAGAGAATATTCTCGGTTGATAAACAAGCCATTAGGAGTGATGAGGACCACTCCGACCCCTATGATGATCTCGCCTTTGGGCCATGTTCTTGAAGCATCGTCAAAGAACATGTGCCAAACCGAGTTATCTGATATGGCATTAGACTCTAAGACTTCATTATGGATGTCGTCATAGAGCTTTGACGTCTTTGGTATGGGGTATGCTGCTAGGAAGTCGGCCAATGCTTGGCCCTTGACTGCCTATTGTAGGACGAACACCATGTCATAAGCAGTCAAAAGTATCGCCTATGTGGCTAACTTTAACGCCCTAGTCCCAAAATACGTAGGACCAAGTACGTGAACATGCCAGCTACACATATACGAAGAATACTCCAATATATGGAATCCTCATATATGCACATAAGCTGTAAGTAAAATAATAACAGGCCAGAATAACATATCTAATCTCATCACAGCTCAACACAAAACATAATAGCGCCCAAATAAATAAATAAGAGTATCCAAAGATAGCCGGGGGAACATACTCACTCCAAACAGCTATGAAAAATAGTCTCACAAGATCGGAGTCCAACCTCCGCAAAATAGAAAGAAATAAGATGTAAAAATTATGTCCACTAATGTCTCAAATATAGAATAAACTAGAAATCAGTAGTGACTGCCTCGTCATCGATGTAAGATAGGTCCAATGCCGCTCCGTACTCCTACGAAAAGTCGTCTAATCCTGGAAAGATAACCAGGTCCTTAGGGGACATAGCAAGATACATGAAAACAACATGCTATATAAACTGTGATAATATAATAGAGGAAAAAGGGATGCATGCAATAGGGTGCCTACCAGTTCTATAGTGACAATGCAGTTAAGAACAGACCTTCAACGCATGGGTATCTGGCTTAGTAGCAGTAACTCAGGTGTGGCCCCATCAGGATACCAGGGACCTCAAAGCATAACATTTCTCGAATGTCAGAGGCCAGCAGTATCAGTAGTAGGAAAGTGCATAAGGACCCATACGTTAAGGAAACTGTTCTCTCCATCCAATGCCTAGTAGGGTCACATCTATGACTCATGAACCTCTAGTAACTGCCAAGTCTTCTAGCATGCAATTCTATTGGCAGTTACTCATATCCGTCGCACGCACCATACATATTAGTGGCCAGCCGACTACGCGGATACGTACCCTACATGTGACTCACATCACGTGATACAACAAGTGTCAAGGCCGTATGAGATATACCAATACCTCAACATCAGTGGGTGGTCAATAAACTAGGTCAATGCAAGAGAAAAATAAATAAGCGAGAAGAACGACCGATAGAGTCGCTTGCACCCAAGTGTGACTTGGACGTACAGTTTTATAATATCAAGAAAAGAACTGCTGAAAATAACAACTGAAAATAAGAATACAATAATCACAGAGTAAGGTGGCAAGGTATCTTGCATGCGGTGCGAGAAGGGCAAATCCAAGAGTAGCAAGTGTCAGCACCAAAATTCACAAATCACAGATGACACCTGACATTGAAACAAACATCAAAAATGATCTCGGTGAAGAAGATATACTTAGGAAACGCCTATCCAAAAGTCAAATTCTGGAACAGGGGCAAAATCATAATTTTGGGTCAAAACGATGTCCGCCGTTGGACTCATTTTGTACCGAAACGTATGCCAAAGTCTACGGTCTCTAAAGTCATCAAAATATATGTCTACGGTTTCAGTTTGAGGAGAGGAACTCAACGGTATGTCCAGTTTTGGATTTCGATGAGCCGTGTACAAATTCGTCCGTTTGAGTGGGTCGCGGGCCCGCCAAAAATGGGTCCCAATTCGACCTTCTCAGAATCGAACCAAACTTGGCACACAGGACCAGAATTTCGATCCGAACCTGTTGGCGTAAGTTTCGTCACAAATCGATGACTGTACGCGAAGTTATGGACAAGTTCGCAAAACGCCTTTACGGGGTATCTCGACGGATACGCGTTGATTTCGTCGCACACACACGACGAAACTGAGTTCCGTCAGTTCCCACACGCCTGCGACGTCCATACGCGCCTTTCGATGCATATAGTGCACGACCACGTTGCCCGATTTGTCGGGGCGCACGTCGTATCGGAGAAAATCTTCTAAAATTTACTATTTCAAAAACAGTTTTTCACACAAGTTTAACCTGGATTTAATTCTTGCACAGTAATTGAAACACCGATCTACCAGTTACGTTTTAGTCGTGGTTATGTTGTCTCCACATGTGTTCAATTATTTTTCCAAAACTTGCGATTATCTGGTCGAACTTTCGTGTCAAACAAGGCTTGGTTAAAGGGAAAAATCTGCACCTAGATAGTGTTAATTCCTGAACTTTCGGGAATTTACAAAAATTATAGTAAGCCATTAGAGGAATTATAATTGAAGGGGCTTGTAGGGGGTCAACTGGGCTGCCTATACAAATTTACGGATCGCTTTTTCATCAAACGTAGAGGAAGATAGGTGGGGTCGAAGTTGAGTACCTTGCGGTTGATCGAAACGGAGCTTCCTCTGTTCCACGCGAACGCGGGCTCCGATGACGTCTCCGGTCAGCGATGGCAGTTCGCCGGCGGCTGGGGTGTGTGCGGGGAGGTTGGCGGCCTTTGGGTCGAGGTGGAGAGGAGATGGGAAGGTGGAGAATTTAATAGTAATACTAACATGCACACCTATAATATATACACACATGCACTTAATTATATTAATAAGCTAGTAGCAATAACTTTATATTTAATAACATGTATAAAATATTAATTAATTTCTAAAATCAATTTAAAATTATGGGGGTTTACATCCTACCTAATTTAAAGAAAATTTCGTCCTCGAAATTAAGCTAAGGTCGGGGGTTCGAATGCAATGAAAGGAATGTAATAGCACTTAAAATGCAAGACATACCTTCGCCTTCGAACAACTGCGGGTAGCGATTTCGGATGTCGTCCTCGCGCTCCCAAGTAGACTCCCCTGGCGACTGATGCTTCCATGCCACGCGAACCAATGGAATAGATTGATTCCGCAACACCTTCACTCGGCGATCGAGGATACCTACTGGTTGCTCTTCGTACGACAAACTTGGTCCAACTGTGATCTCGGAGTGATCGAGCACATGATTGCTGTCCGCCACGTACCTCCTCATCTGAGATACATGGAATACATCATGCACTCCCTCCAGCGACGGTGGCAAGGCCAATCTATAGGCAACCTCTCCAACACGTTCTAAGACATCGAAAGGCCCGATGTACCTTGTACTCAGCTTGCCACGTACTCCGAATCGAATCGTGCCTCTAGTGGGGGATATCTTCGAGAACACATGGTCACCCTCTTTGAACTCCAAGGGTCGACGACGATTATCTGCCCACTTCTTCTGACGATACTGCGCTGCTCGCAGGTGGCCCAGTATTTTCTTCACTGTCTCCACTGTGCTCAAGACCAACTCGGGTCCCAATAGCTGTCGCTCTCCTATGTCGCTCCAACAAACAGGAGACCGACACTTTCTACCATATAATGCTTCAAACGGAGCCATCTAAATGCTCGCTTGATAGATATTGTTGTAGAAAAACTCAACAAGATGGAGATGGTCCTCCCATGAACTGCCAAAATCAAGTATGTACGCTCTCAACATATCCTCTAGCGTCTGTATGGTACGCTCTGACTGACCGTCTGTCTGCGGATGGTATGATGTGCTAAACTTCAATCGAGTGCCCAAACTCTCTTGCATACTCCTCCAAAAGTGCGAGGTAAATCTCGAGTCCCGGTCCGACACAATAATAACAGGCACACCATACAATCTCACAATCTGCTCCATATACATCTCTGCCAATACCTCTGTCGATTGGCCCACTCTAAAAGGTAAGAAATGGGCTGACTTCATAAGTCTATCCACAATCACCCATATTGCTTCACGTCCCCTAGGACTCTGGGAAAAACCCATGACGAAATCTATAGTAATGTGCTCCCACTTCCACTCGGGAATGGGTAGCAGCTGCAATAATCCGACCGTCCTCTGGTGCTCCGCCTTCACTTGCTGACATACCAAGCACTTGGCAACGAAACGAGCTATCTCTCGCTTTATTCCGTGCCACCAATAATACTGTCGTAAATTATGGTACATCTTGGTTCCTCCGGGATGAATAGAATATGCCGAACTGTGAGCCTCTGTCATAAGCTCCTGCCGTAGCTCTCTATTGGGAACATAAATACGATCACCACATCGCAATGTCCTATCGGGGTGGATCTTCAAACCCGTCTGCACTCCTGCTTCAGTCCTCTCCCTGAGCCGTCGAAATCTAGCATCATTAGGCAATGTTGCCTTGATGCGCTCTACCAATGATGATTGGACTTGGAGATTGGCTAATACGCCATCGGCTCCAGGCAATACTACCTCAATACCAAGCTGCTCCAAGTCTCTAATCAACTCCTTCTGTGTAGTCAAAAAGTGTGCCATGGGCTTACGGCTTCATGCGCCTGCCACGACATTAGCCTTGCCCGGATGATAGTGTAGCTCGATCTTGTAATCCTTCATCAACTCCAACCAACGTCGTTGTCGCATATTCAACTCTTTTTGTGTGAACACGTACTTGAGGCTCTTATGATCAGTGTAGAGATCAACCTTCTTGCCGTACAAGTAGTATCTCCATAGCTTCAAAGCAAAGATAACCGCTGCGAGCTCTAGATCGTGGGTCGGATAATTCTTCTCGTGCACTCTCAACTGTCGTGATGCATATGCTACTATACGCCCGTGCTGTATTAATACACATCCTAATCCCTTCCCGGATGCGTCACTGTAGATCACGAATCCTCCCGGGCCCGATGGTAGTGTCAAGATCGGTGCTATGGTTAATCGCTTCTTCAACTCTTCAAAAGCGGCTTGACACTCGTCTGTCCATACAAACTCCTGATCCTTGCAAGTTAATCGAGTCATAGGCCCCGCTATTCGAGAGAAATCTTCCATAAACCGTCGGTAGTAACCCGCAAGTCCGAGGAAACTTCTCACCTCAGAAGTCGATGTGGGAGCGGGCCATGATTTGACTACTGTGATCTTCTCTGGGTCTACTGATATACCATCACCCGTAACAATATGACCCAGAAATGATACCTCGAGAAAGAAGTCACACTCGCTAAGCTTCGCGAAAAGTCGTTCATTCGTCAATGTTCCTAAAACTATCCGTAGATGCTGCTCATGCTCCTCTTGACTCTTGGAGTAAATCAAGATATCATCTATAAAGACTACTACAAATTTGTCCAAGTACTGGTGAAAGATCTTGTTCATCAAATTCATGAAGACTGCGGGTGCATTGGTCAAACCGAAGGGCATGACCAAGAACTCGTAGTGTCCATACCTTGATCGAAAATCCGTCTTTGCAATGTCTTCCTTCCGAACCTTCAATTGGTGATAGCCCGATCGTAAGTCAATCTTGGAGAATACTTTTGCTCCACTCAGTTGATCGAATAGATCGTCTATACGCGGTAAGGGATACTTGTTCTTTACCGTTACCGCATTCAATGCTCTGTAGTCGATGCACATGCGTACTGTCCCATCTTTCTTAAGCACAAAAAGAACGGGTGCTCCCCATGGTGACGCACTGGCACGAATAAATCCCTTTTCTAATAAGTCATCAATCTGCGTCTTCATCTCTACCAACTCCTTGGGAGCCAGACGATAAACTTGAGATGAAATAGGCTCGGCTCCGGGAATAAGCTCAATAGAAAACTCAATATCTCGGTCAGGTAGTAGTCCTGGCAACTCCTCGGGGAATACATCCTCGAACTCGGTGATAATAGGGTGCTGAGGGGTGTCATGCATCATCATATGAGTCCCCGATGTGGGTATATCACAACTCTCTCCGTCTTCTTTGGTGAACTCAAACTTTGCCGCATTCGGTGGTCTAAAGATAATACTGCTCCTATGGCAGTCTATGAGAGCAAAATGCTGGCTCAACCAGTCCATTCCAAGAACCACATCAAATATCGGCATAGGGAATACAAGAAGTCGTGCCATCATCTCTCTGCCATTTATCACTACAGGACAAAGCCTACAAATACCACTAACAGGTACAACTCCTCCTCTAGTGAGAATTTTAACATTCTTAGCTAAAGGTATGATGGGAATACTGTGTCTAGTGGCAAAACTAGTGGCTATGAATGAATGAGTGGCTCCAGTATCAAATAATGTAATAGCAGGAAAAGATGCAACTAAAACCATACCTGCTATGACCTCTGCCTCTGTCTCTATATCCTCAACAGCAAGTGAGAATACCTTCCCATGATTCTGTCCGGGGCCCTGAGCTCTGGCCCTCTCGATCTGTACTGACTGAGGTGGTAATGGCGGGCGAGGTGCTCTTGCCGCTGGCTGAGGTGCTGGATGTGCTGGGGCTAAGGACTGCTATTCCGGACAATCTCTCACCTTGTGCTATCCTGACCCGCATCTCAAGCATGATCCAAGTCGAATTCGACAGTCCTTCAAAATGTGTCCCTGCTTTCCGCAAAAGTTGCAGGTGGGCTTCTGATAAGGTGTGGGCCTCTGCTAAAACTGTCCGGTAGCCCTCCTAATAGGTCCACTCTGAGTAGCCCGAGCTGGTGTAACTGCTGGGGTATGGCGCCTCGATGTCTGCTGCTACTCCTTGCGAAGAATCTCCTGAGCACGAGCTTCTTCCAAGATAGCTGAATGGGACACTCGAGACTGGGTAGTCATATAAGACTTGAGCTCTGGTGCAAGCCCTTGGTGAAATCTTCTTGCCTTCTCTAACTCTGTCGGAATCAATCCCGCACCAAATCGACTCAGGCGATTGAAATCTGAGTCATACTCATCAACTGTCATATTCCCTTGCTTCATATGAAGGAACTGGTCATAGAGACCATCTTTGACATGAATAGAGAAAAACCTCTCATAGAATGCATCATAGAATTGCTTCCAAGTGATTCCAGTGCCTAGTCGTCTCTCTTCCGCCTTCCACCAGTGGTGTGCATTATCTTCCAGCAGTAGGTCCACTACTGTCATCCAATCTCGAGCTGGCAACCGGGATGCCTTCAGTAGCTTCTCGGTATTAATAAGCCACTATGACACCTCTAATGGCTTCTCTGTTTCTCTAAAGGCCTTGGGGTTCATATCCGTGAAATTCTTGATAGAGCCTTCATAAGGATGCAGAGCCGGTTCTGGTGCTGGTGCTGGAGGTGGTGGTGGAGGTCTAGCCATTGCTGCCATCATTGTCTGTCTCATCAGCTCAGTTTGCTGCCACTGAGCCTGCATCATGGCATACATAAACTGAGAAGTAGTGCTCCCATAGTCAGTGGTGGAGGCATCTGAGGTCCCGACTGCGGAGGAAACTGTTGAGGGAATGGTGGTGGTGGAGGCAGTGGTATATTCCCTTCCGGTGGCATGGTAGTGGTCTATCCAGCCTGGCTGCCTGGGGGTGCTACGATCTCTGGGGACTCCGTCATCGGTGTCGTAGTAGGCTGCGACAGTACTGGCTGGTATGGTGTCGCTGGAGTCATGGCAGGATTCTGTCCCTCCGGGGTAGCCTCTTCACCAGATGTGAGGGCCAAGGCAGAAGTGCGTCCGCTTCTTAAATGCATACTGATGGCATGAGGAAGATAAGTTGATATTAGGAAAGATCAGATATGAAGTAAATCGAATAATCAAGGAAGTTTCGATAAGTTTGGAAGTCAAGAGGTAGTAGTAGTTCTGGATGAGATATTCCTATTCCTATATGCAGGCTTGTTGGGCACAGTCATGTAACCCAACAATATTAACGTTGACCTGCATGGGCCACCACAAAAACATGTAACGCTCCAGTCCCAAAATACGTAGGACCAAGTACGTGAACATGCCAGCTGCACATATACGAAGAATACTCCAATATATGGAATCCTCATATATGCACATAAGTTATAAGTAAAATAATAACAAGCCAGAATAACATATTTAATCTCATCACAAGTTGATATTAGGAAAGATCAGATATGAAGTAAATCGAATAATCAAGGAAGTATCGATAAATTTGGAAGTCAAGAGGTAGTAGTAGTTCTGGATGAGATATTCATATTCCTATATGCAGGCTTGTTGGGCACAGTCATGGAACCCAACAATATTAACGTTGACCTGCATGGGCCACCACAAAACATGTAACGACCCAGTCCCAAAATACGTAGGACCAAGTACGTGAACATGCTAGCTGCACATATACGAAGAATACTCTAATATATGGAATCCTCATATATGCACATAAGCTGTAAGCAAAATAATAACATGCCAGAATAACATATCTAATCTCATCACAGCTCAACACAAAAGATAATAGAGTCCAAATAAATAAATAAATAAGAGTATCCAAAGATAGACGGGTGAACATACTCACTCCAAATAGCTATGAAAAATAGTCTCACAAGATCGGAGTCCAACCTCCGTAAAATAGAAAGAAATGAGATATAAAAATAATGTCCACTAATGTCTCAAATATAGAATAAACTAGAAATCAGTAGTGACTGCATCGTCATCGATGTAAGATGGGTCCAGTGTCGCTCCGTACTCCTGCAAAAAGTCATCTAATCCTGGAAAGATAACCAGGTCCTCAGGGGACATAGCAAGATATAAGAAAACACCATGCCATATAAACTGTGATAATATAATAGAAGAAAGGGATGCATGCAATAGGATGCCTACCAGTTCTATAGTGACAATGCAGTTAAGAACAGACCTTCAACGCATGGGTATCTGGCTCAGTAGCAGTAACTCAGGTGTGGCCCCATCAGGATACCAGGGACCTCAAAGCATAACATTCCTCGAATGTCAGAGGCTAGCAGTATCAGTAGTAGGAAAGTGCATAAGGACCCATACGTTAAGGAAACTGTTCTCCCTACCCAATGCCTAGTAGGGTCACATCCATGACTCATGAACGTCTAGTAACTGCCAAGTCTTCTAGCATGCAATTCTATTGGCAGTTACTCCTATCCGTCGCACATACCATACATATCGGTGGCCAGCCGACTACGCGGATACGTGTCCTATATGTGACTCACATTATGTGATACAACAAGTGTCAAGGCCGTATGAGATATATCAAAACCTCAATATCAGTGGGTGGTCAATAAACTAGGTCAATGCAAGAGAAAAATAAATAAGTGAGAAGAACGACTGATAGAGTCGCTTGCACCCAAGTGTGACTTGGACGCACATTTTATAATATCAAGAAAAGAACTACTAAAAATAACAACTGAAAATAAGAATATAATAATCACAGAGTAAGGTGGCAAGGTATCTTGCCTGCGGTACGAGAAGGGCAAATCCAAGAGTAGCAAGTGTCAGCACCAAAATTCATAAATCACAGATGACTCCAGACGCTGAAACAAACATCAAAAATGATTTCGGTGAAGAAGATATACCTAGGAAATGCCTGTCCAAAAGTCAAATTCTGGAACAAAGGCAAAATCGTAATTTCGGGTCAAAACGATGTCCGTCATTGGACCCGCTTTGCACCGAAACGCGTGCCAAAGTCTACGGTCTCTAAAGTCGTCAAACTACATGCAATTCTAAATCGTAATTATGGGGATTTACACTAGCCGTGAGTTCAAGGCCCCTTTCTTGGTCATGAGGACCTTGAGGGGGTTGACTTGAAAGATAACATGGATCGTCTGTCTGGCCGCATACTGATGCATCTTTTAGATGACGAAGAACAGGACAAGACACTCCTTCTCGACAGGATTATACCGATGCTTGGCCCCAATCATGGTCCTGCTAAGGTAGTAGATTGCTTGTTCGTGGCCTTTATTGCCCTTTTGGGATAGCAAAGCACCGAGAGAATGGTCCGTAGCTCGGACGTATAGCAGGAAGGGTCTCCCACGACTGGTGCTACTAGTACTGGAGGACTAATGAGGTACCTCTTAATGTCATCAAACGTGTGCTGGTATTCATCTGAATAGACGAGAGAAACCCCTTTCTTCATCAGTTTGGTGAAAGGTTGACATCTACCAGAGAGATCTGCTATGAATCTTCTGATATATGATAAGCGCCCTTGCAGGCCTCGGAGTTCACAAAAATTCTTTGGAGGTGCCATGTCCAAGATCGCCTTAGTCAATGTGAATACCTTTGGCTGTGACGGTAAAGCCCAAGAATTTGCCATTGGAGACTCCCAAAAATGACTTGGTTGGGTTCATCTTCAGTTGATGTGCTCTCATTAAGTCGAACACTATTCTCAAGTCGTCCAAGTGATTGGATTTCTTATTGCTTTTGACGGCAATGTCATCAATGTAACATCCTACCGTCTTTCGAAGGTGCTTGCGAAATATGGTGCTCATTTTTTGCTGGTATGTTGCACCCGTATTCTTCAACCTGAAGGTTATAACTGTGTAACATTATATCCCTTTTGGAGTCCAAAATGAAGTATGCTTCTCATCTTCTGGAAATATCTTGATTTGGTTGTAGCCTGAGAAACCATCCATAAAGTACATACGCTCGAAGCCACAAGTGTTGTCGATCATCATGTCGGTGATCGAGAGAGTAAACTCGTCTTTTGGGAAGGCCGAGATGAGATCCCTAAAGTCTGTGCAGACCCGAATTTTTACGTTCTTCTTAGTAACTAGGACAATATTGGCCACCCAGTCTGGGTGTTGTTCTTCATGAATGAAGCCACTCCATAAGAGTTTATCGACTTCTTCCTCGATAGCAGCCATGATGTTGGGACGGAAATGTCGATGTTGTTGTTTGACAGGCTTAGTATTAGGTAGGATGTTGAGACGGTACAGGGCGACTTGTGGGTCTAAACCCGACATATCTTCGTAGATCCATATAAAAACATCGATGTATTCTCGGATAAGCTGTATCAGAGTTTTTTTGTCTTTCCCTGTCAAGCTTTTGCTAATGAAGATGGGCTTAGGGGAAGCCTCATCTCCTAGCTTGACTTGGATGACTTCATCTTCAGTGGGAGGTTCACGCTGTTCGAAGCGCCATTCCTATTGGTATCCCAACCGCTGAGCCCAGGGTTCATCCTCGAAGTATTTGAGTATTTGGTCTTCATCCTCGACTGGGGGATCTGTAGAGACCATATTAACGGACAATATCTTCTTGAAGGCCTGGCCGATACTAGTATCAGAGTCCCAGGTTGAGGAATCGAAGGAGTGTTAATGCATCATGGCCTCCGGCTCCGAGCTCTACGAAGTTGTTGTGGGTGTAACATAATCCAACCCCCGGCGAGTGTGAGGAAAATAGTTTTGGGACTTTTCCTTTGGAGCGTGAAGTCGCAAGGAAAGGCATCGTCCTTTGCCAAAGTTCAGTCCTCTGTCACTGTTCAGGTCGTAATCCATTTTTTGGATGATGTTTTTGGCTTGAGTAGTGTAACGGTAGAGTTGCGCCTTGTCGTTATCGGGTTCTGGTTCTGCCTATGCCAATCGTTGAGGATGCTCCAGTCAGCCGAAGGTGATGGGTTCCTCCTTATTTTTTCTTGCTGGAACTACGAAGTAGGCACCTTGAGAAGGGACAACTCGTCCTGCGAAGTTGGCAGTTGTCACTTGTGTTTGCAGCATATATGTGCACAAGAGTAATTCAAAGACAACTTCCTATTAATAAATTTAAAATTTTATCCCGAGGGATTACATCATCTAAAGAATGTACTTCGGTATTGGAGCATATGTAGTCTTCCAACTCTTCATCCATGAGCACCAGGGCTGTTGCGGGAGAAGGTGGAGGACGTTTCCCCTTCAGCCTGACTACCAAGGGTGCTACAGTCGAAGGTTTGTGTGACCTCAGAGTTGGCTTCAGAGCCTTCCAGGGAGGCCTTATTTGCATAGGCTCCTAGCTATCCTCTGACATGATCGACGATGATCTAGTCAGAGCTTTGCCTTGAAGCTTGATGATGAGAGGGGCTGATGTCTGAGAAGATTTCCCCCTCAATCAAACCTTCAATGGTTCTTCAGCAATAGCAGTGCTTTCTACCTCATCGTCGGCATCATTGGCGTCGTCGTCCCATGGGACTGATTTGTACATATCCGCATCTGTACAGTATGCTTCGAGCCCTCGGAAGGGACCAATGTCAGCAAACTTGGTCTTGATAGTCCCGTCGCTGGCCACATACTTATGTACTGATGGAGAGTGGAGAGCATGATCATGTATTCATGAATTCGTGGTCGTTCCAATAGCATATTGTAGTTTATATCGACATTAATGATGTAGCATGTAACGTGAGATCTCCTATTTGGCATTTCAGGAGGATATTGCCCAGGGGTTCACTTTTTTCAGCATTGAAACCGCTGATTGTAGTGTTTGATGTAGTTAGCTGATGTATCGGTATCCGCAAAGCTTGGAGTAAACTTCGAAGGACGATGCTGAGCGAAGAGCCATGGTCAATGTGGATGCGATCAACCTTAATGGCACCAATGTACCGTGTATAGTACAGGTGTCGGTTGTGTCGATTGTTTTTCAATAGCATGTCCTGCTGAGTAAAGGTGATGTTAGGCATCACCTCGACCACGCTATGACAATATGGACATTCAGCCGGGTTCTCCTTGGGCGGTTGCACCTGAGTGAGGAAGGAGTCGGCATTTGGTAAAGCTTTGCTGAGGGCGTCTCGAGTCTATTTGGATAGACAGAGAAGCTTGAAGAGTGATACTCGAGCCAGAGTATTGGCCAGTTGCGCCAATGTGTCAATATTATAGGGCTTGATTGGCCCTACTGTCGAGTCTTTTCTCAGAGGTCTGTCAAAGCGAACCTCCTTCAGCTTCTGTTTATCTGCAGCAGGCGCTTGAGACGGGCCCGCTTCCGATGTATCGGAGGAATTGGTCGTGACGGGCGGAGGTGTCTCTTCCTATGGAGCTTCGTTCTATTCTCGCTGGCGAGCCGAGCAAGTGGTAACCAGGGTGTCATCAGTTGTCATAGAGATCATGTGATATGACCTGACCTTTTCTTTAACCGAACGCGTTATAGGCGTCATCATGTCTGGAGTAAGATCATGATGGATCCACATAACTTTGCCTCATGGCGTTATAAAAGGATGAGCCCCTGAGCATTGTCACGAGCTGGTAGAAGATTGACTACTTCCATTGTCGCCCTTAGAATGGGGACTATGCCATCTTGCGCCTCCGTGGTTGAAAAACTTCTGAATTGGAGAGTAACCATGTTGGCAGTAACAGTCTTCTCCTTATAGTCAAGTGAGATGACTTTGGCATCGATGAGACGCTGGATTTGTCTTTTCATCAAGTAGCAATCACGTGTCAAATGGTGGACGTACTGATGATAGTGGCAGTACTTTGGGTTGTCCACTTTTCTATTCATCGGGGCACTTTGGCGGTGGGAGTAAAAGATTGCCGCTCTTCGTTAACATATCAAAGAGTTCTAGCGTATCTTTATCGTTGAAGGAGTAGGTCTCCTTCGGCCTCTGGGCTTCCGTAGGCTTCGAGTTCGCTGATGCCGAACCTTTAGAAATGTTGACGGTCATGGCTTGCTTCTCTTTTCGGTCTTTGGGGTTGCTGCTGGACGAGCGCCGCCCTTTGTCTATGAGAGAAGGAAAGTTTAGTCCTAGGAGCTGCGCGTCTTGGGCCTTCCTTTGTGCCACATCCGCCCTTGTAATGAAAGGCGACCATTTTGTACAAGGAGCACTGTGCCACAACTTGATTTCAGGAAGCATGTTCTTGTGGCATGAGTCCATGTGCATGGGCTCGGGTATACCAGGAGCTAACCTCAGAGCTTCTTGACGAAAGTGCCCAATGCATGTGCGTACATGCTCTTTCTTCTTCTGGACGATGTCCACGAGAGTCGACATCGTCATGTCCATTTCTCTTTCATAGAATCAATTGAGGAATAGAGTCTTCAAGTCTTCGAATGATGTAATACAATTGTCCGAAAGACTACAGAACCATTCGTAGGCCACCCCCTGCAGGGCTCCTATGAATAGGTTGGTGAGGAGAGCGTCGTTCTTCGATAGATGCCCTGTTACTCAGGAGAACTACCTCAAGTATCGTCGGGGAGACTCATTTCCATCGAAGGGCGTGAGCGTCTGCCGATTATATTTGGGAGAATAGATCACATTTATAGAAGCATGGAAAAGAACAAGAAAGTCCATGCGGCTCAAAACCCCTTTAGAGCTTCATGCAGCTCAAAAGTCCCCTAGAGCTTCATGCGACCCAAAAATTCTTTAGAGCTTAATGCGGCTCAAAAGTCCCTTGGAGCTTCATACGGCTCAAAAGTCCCCGATAGCTGCATGTGGCTCAGAAAAAGCCACGTGGCTCTATGCGGTTCAAAAATAGGCCTCTACAGCTGGCCATAACTACTCTGTGCCGCTGGCTCATTAAATACTCTGACGCAACGCGGCAGCTCTGACACAAAAGATTGACAGCTCTGACATAAAGGTAAAATGATGACTCTGACATAATGACGTGCTCCTAGAGAGACGAGAAAAATCTTTATAGCTGGCATGATCCACCAATTCCAAAGCTCCTTATGCGGATCGCTTCAAAGACTTCCATGCGGCTCTGACATGACGCCACCCTTATGCGGTTCAGATGGGGGGCCACCCTTATGCGGCTCAGTTGGAGGCCATCCTTATGCGGCTCAGTTGAGGGGGGAACCCTTATACGGTTCAGATAGGGGGCCACCCTTATGCGGTTCTGATGGAGGGCCACCCTTATGCGGCTCAGTTGAAGGGGGTACCCTTATTCGGTTAAGATAGGGGCCACCCTTATGCGGCTGGATTATGGGGGCCACCCTCATGCGGCTCAGTTGGGGGCCACCCTTATGCGATTCGGTTGGAGGCCATCCTCATGCGGCTCGATTGTGAGGCCACCCTCATGTGGCTCAATTAGCAGACCACACTCATGCGGCTCTGCCAGGACACCCCGTTCATACGGCTCACAGCATAAATAGCAGTTGGGACACATGGCAGAAGATTGACTAAGACTTATCCAGTCGAATTTAGCAACCAACAAATCATAACAATGCAGATTTATTGTAACCAACTCAACAGCCCAGATTGATTTCCAACAAACAGATCAAGGTTAATCTTAACCAATCTCCAACCGCCCACTTTTCAAGGCACAATTGTTGTACACCTCGCTCATCACACAATTCCTATAAATAGCAAGGTGTTGTTCCCTTGTAAAGACACAGAGTTATATACGCAAAGCCCGAGTATAGGGACTAGCAACCCCCGCACACACAAAGAGCATTTCTTCGTCAGAGCAGAAGCTACGTCCGATCGTCCAAGGTGTAAGGCATAGTTGATAGCACTCTCCCGAGCCTCTATCATCACCCCCCAGAAAAACTAAACAATTGTACTTAGATTGCTTTTCCTAGGTTTTGTTCCTAGGCTCTCTTTGTACGAGCGAGTTTATATTGTGAATCAAAGTCCAATCCTCCCATAAAACTGTTCTGTTCTTTCGATAATCAATGGCAAACACGATGGCAACTCTGCTGGGGACTAACTTCTCCCCTGCTGAGAAGTTGGTGATGCAACCGAACGTAGCCAAGCTTGGCTTCACGCAACAGATGCTGGTTGTTCACTTCGACCAGCAAGCGTTTGAAGAAATGCTCTCCGACGGGAGCACTGGCCCGATCCAGAAGCGAGCCCGCACGAAGTACGCCCGCAGGGAGTGGAGGTCCAAGACTTTCGCTCCTCCCCAAGCTCTGGAAGAGGCATTCTCTGCCGCCCAAGCCAGAAGAGAAAACTTCCATGCAGGCGTACTTGAGAAAGCAAATGGGGACTCTATGCGGTCCAGTAAGAAGCCGCATAAGGGTGCCAGCCGCATGAAGAATGCTCATGCGGCCAATAATTCCAGCCGCATGAAGGCTCATGCGGCCACTAAATCCAGCCGTATGAATGCTGATGCCAGCCGCATGAATGATGATACGGCCACAAAAGCCAGCCGCATGAATGCTCATACGGCCACCAATCCCAGCCGTAGACCATCTGCTCCATGCGGCTCGGGTTCAGTCTTCGACCGCCTCTCATGCGGTCCTGATCTCAGATGCCCTTATAAGGATGTGCCAGACTCCTTGTGGCACAATTTGGACTCTTCCTACTATACGCCCTTGGGTGCTAGAGGGAAGAAGTCTAGGGCAGCGTGGGCTCGTCGAGCTCAGTCAGCTGTCCCAACCTCTGACCATCAGAGAGCTCTGCTTACTGTTAGGCGGGCCTCTGATGGAAAGTTGTACAGAACCGACCGTGTCCAGCCCCCGGTGGCAAACGGACAGAGTGGTTCCCAAGAGTCTCCCAAACAGGGAGCAAACATGGTGCCAACACACTCGTGTGCTCGGGACTCCCGAGCCCACAAAATGAGTGACTTGTATGATGTGATTCTTCACAAACGCAAAGAAAAAGAAGAAAACTTGGTGTGTAGAGAGTCCTTTCATGGACATCACTGCACTCAAGTCATTGTCAACTGCTGTTGCAGCAAAGCGGTAGTACAAGAGGACCGGCAGTCCGTCTTCCAACGACTGCAGCAGCCAGAACCGGTCCTGCCACAAAGCTCAAAAGATGAGGCACTTTATGTCGCCTCCTGCAATTCTGCTGGAAAGATCCCTACCGACAAGGCGGGGAAGAAGATAAATTTTTCCAGCCCGGCGATCTCTACTAGCGCGGCTAGGAAACTCTCATCTAGGCGGTTGTCCACAACCAGTACTGGCGGAGTTTATCAGGGCACCCGCTCTAAGACAAAATCTTTAACACTTAGAGATTCGTCATCTACATCAAAGGGGGTAGCCGAAGCTGGGGGTAGCACCCCTCCGAACATCCACAACAATCCGGGGTTCCAAGAAGATGCACCAGGGGAAACAATTCCCCCCACAGATGCAGTAGATCCGGACGTCCCTGAAGACGTCCACGGGTCCCAAGACGAGGCAGCCTCCTATGCAGGGGGTAGCACTTCCTCTGAGTCCGAACCAGAGAAGAACATTCCTACATACCCCGACGATTTCTCGATGCAAGGTTATAATTTAGAGGGCATGTCCTCCACCGTTCCTTCTATCACTCCTCATGTGAGGACGGTGTTTATGACGAACAACCACCAAGACGGTTCCAGTGATCGCCAACGTATCGACACTCTGGAGGCCATACTTCATACCTTGGTCAAGTCCGTGGACGAGATCAAAGCGGTCCTACCGGCTCTATAAGGAAGGACGCCTGGCCAAACAAGCATGGGTCCCGCGATCAATGCGAACTCAAACTCAACTGCGCCAAACCCTGGCGACAATCCTCCTGGAATGTCGGCTCCTACCGCTACAAACGAGGCTAGGGAGGCAAGACGAGAGGTCCAGGAGCTCCGGGCCATGTTTCACGCCCGAGAAACCTCCCAAGACCTCAGGATACGACAACCTATCCTGCTGCATGGAGAGATGTCCCATTCCCACCAAGATATAAGCCATTTAACATCAATCCATATGATGGAAAGACATCTGCGAGGCGGTACATCACCTACTTTGAAGTCACAACCAACCATCTGTCTCATGACGACGCCATCCTCACGCGGTTGTTCATCGGGGCATTGGAGGGGGTAGCATTTGAATGGTACCGTATTCTGTCGGACAACTGTATCCATTCCTTCGTTGGCTCCAAAAACATGTTCCTTGAAAGGTTCTATGAGGTAGAACAAGATATGACAATGTCCACCCTTATGGACATTGTTCAAGGTGAGAAGGAGCTGACAAGGAACTACATTGAGCTGTTTCGCCAAACCGCGATGAAATTACCCTCTGGTAATCCAGATTCTTCCTTGATTGAAATATGCCAAAAGAGGCTGCTTCCCACAATCAGCCTCTGGATGGGCGAAAGTCAGTTCAAGAACTGGAAGACTTTCATCATCAGCGCCACTAGAGCAGAAGACAAGTTGAAGAAAGCTCGCCAACTGGGGTTGCACATCTGGGAAGGAGAGGACAAGGGCAAACGCCCTAATGCCAACAACAACAACGGTGGTAATTCCATAAACAATCGAGACAACAAGGGCAAACAGGCTATGGTGGTCGACACAGCCCCGAAGCCCGAACCGAAGCCGACAGAGAAGCAGTGGCCGCAGATGACTTACTCCTTCAAAGACAGTCATGTCAAGCCCATCCTTGACATGCTCTTACAAGGAGGTCGAATTCAGCTCCCTCTACCGAGACGTGAGCCTCGGCCTATAGAGATGGAAAGCCCAAATTACTACCAGTACCATCACTACGTCCATCATGCTACTCAAGACTGCTTCCAATTGAAGCGGTACATCCAGAACCTGATCGACTCTAAGGCTCTAGCCATTGACTTCGAGGAGGTAACTGTGGCGGCCAACATGGTATCTGTCCAATTCGGCAGCTTCCTTTCGACGAGGACCCAAGACGGCGTAGTACTCATCCTCCGGGCAAAAATGGAGGTCGCTAATCTTCCACCTCCCCGAGACCAGTCTGCTGGTCTAGTGCCCCTCACCACATCACGAAGGAAGGTTATGTGGGTCCATCCGGACATGGTACCTCAAGTGACTCAGCCCGTATCACCCTCCACCAGCAAAAAGAAGGGTGAGAAAGTCAAGTCCTGCCGTACAATCTCGGCTGACATCAAAGAAGCGACAGCTGTCGTTACCCGATCCGGTGCATAAAATCAACCTCCACCGGGTAACTCGGCTGTAGATCATCAGCCGGCGGCTACTAATGCTCCAGGACCTTCTCAGCCTTCGACAACCGACAAGCCTAGGCCGAAGGAGACTCGCTTTGACAAGCCGCTCCGAAAAGAGGTGCCTCAAGGCTGGAGAGGCCCTACAACTTTGACATCTTAGCACAATTGGCCAACACACCGGCCAAGTTGTCATTATATGAGCTCTTGAGGCTCTCTAAGGATGTTCGCGTCGCCCTGAGTGATGCACTTCAAAATGCTGATGCTTATCTGGCTCAAGTCAAGCTCACAGGAGAGAGCTCGCCAGCAGATGCCCAAGACAGTGCTTGTACCGGTGCAATACCCAATATCGTGTTCACTCCGCAGGACATGCTTATCAAGACCAACTTACACGATCGCCCTCTGTATTACACTGGATACGTCGACAACGTCAAGGTAGATCGGATGCACATTGATCTCGGCTCTTCGATAAGCATTATTCCGAAGAGCTTGCTTTACCATCTGCGCATCCCTATGCATCGGCTGACTCCTACAAACACCGCCATCAGCGGCTTCAATTTCGGGAGAAGCTATCCCATCGAGAAGATTCATCTGAAGTACCAAATCGGCGACCTTCAGTCGAAAGTAACCTGCTATGTCATCAACGCAGATACCTCCTACAATATTCTTCTGGAGCGTCCGTGGATATACGATTACATGATCGTGCTGTCCATATTGCACCAGTACTTCAAGTACGTCGATAAGCACGGCTTCGTCAGAACAGAATTTGCTGACATCGATCCCTTCAAAGGGGTCGAATCCTACTATTCGGATTCCTTCTTGTACGAAAACTCAAAGAGGCACCTGATCAAGGAGGATGCTCAAGAGCAGTCAGAGGCAATTGCGGGATCGGAGGAACCCTTGATAATCCATCTCCAACCCCGTAAAGCAGGCAGGGTTGTGCCTCTTACAGCCACTTTGCGTAGTTTCTCGGTGCTCACTGCACAAAGGGAACAGATGACAATCCGACTGCGAAGGTCTGGCCAAGGGGCGAGGCCTAATTTGGAGCCACTGACGATCAGATTACCAAGGACGGGCAAACAACAAACAGAAGTGGTTAATCCCTCCGTCAAGCCAATGGTCATTCGTCTGCCTAAGACAAATCGGAAGCCAAGTACTGAGTCAGGGCCCGCTAGCGCACCTAGGACTCCACGTCCAACGCCTTTAGGAGAGCCCTTAATGATCAAGATGACTAGTTTATCTTCCTAATCTTCAATACAGAGGTTGGCTGAACAAGAGTCAGGAATAAATCGGCAGCTCTGTATTGAGCCGGGGGTCGCCAGTGAGCCAACAACTCCACGTCTGACACCACCAGTGGAGCCGCTGATGATCAAATTACCCAGGTTGTCCTCTCAATCTTCATTAATACAGGGGGTAGTTGAAGACGAGCTAGAGCTGGCCAAGTATATGGCCGCCCATACTGATGTTCCTTCTGCAGATGATATAATTCCACCGAAAAAGATACCGTACTTTATCAATAAAGGACTATCTTTAAACTACCTCGAGCTTAATAAGCTTCGAATAATGTATGCTATGGAATACGGTATAGTCACTAACCTACACACGCAAGTGACAAATGTCTATGCCACGAATCAAATCAATCCTGTAGAAGGCGCCTGCTTCATAGTCGAGGGAGACGATCATTCGATCATCTTCGGCCGAAAGAATGATCCACAGTCCTTCAGGCAAGAAGAAGTTGATCTCAAATCTGACACTGGAAGGCTGCCGCTTTATCTCTATAGCTCCAGTTCCAAGTATCTTATGCAAAAATAGGGGTACGACATGGAGTCTACACCAGGCTTGAACTACGGCATCGGCCGACGACTACTCTTGCAATTACCTGTCCCGGCTGGAAAACCTTGGGATTACTATAGCAAGACTAGACATGGCCTAGGCTATGTTACTCCTGCAACAACTCCCGAGAGCTCGGATGAGGAATGTGACTGGCATTCAACTTCAACCGGATCACCAACTTCTGATTCGGATGTCAGCATCGGAGATGTATTCAGGCAAGCTCTGTCTGTCAATATGGCATTTGTTGATGCCTACGAAGAAGATGAAGAAGTACCCGAACTTCTCAAGTTTGAACCTTGGGTCCAGTAATTAGATGTATAATGGGAGAAACGCTTCGAACTTCGTGAACCTCCCACTGAAGATGAGGTTATGCAAGTTGACCTCGGCGATGAGGCCTCTCCAAAGCCAATCTTCGTCAGCAAAAGCCTGACAGACGAAGAGCGGGAGTCGCTATTATAACTTGTCAAAGAGTATATTGACGTATTCACCTGGAGCTATGAAGACATGCCAGGACTAAACCCCAAGGTTATACTTCATAAACTCAACATTCGTCCAGACGCAAAGCCGGTCAAGCAACAACAAAGATATTTCCGCCCGGACATCATAATTCTATTGAAGCTGAGGTCAATAAACTGATAGCCAACGGCTTCATTTGGGAGGAGCAACATCCAGACTGGGTCTCCAACATAGTACCAGTCCTCAAGAAGAATGGGAAGATTCGAATTTGCATCGACTTCCGAAATCTGAACGAAGCATGTCCTAAAGATGATTTTCCTCTTCCTATCACGGATATCATGATCGACAACACATGTGGCTTTGAGCGTATGTCATTCATGGATGGCTTCTCAGGATACAATCAAATCAAGATATTTTCTGACGATGAGAAGCATACATCATTCCGAACACCGATTGGCGTGTACTGTTACACCGTCATGCCCTTCGGTTTAAAGAATATCGGTGCTACATATCAAATAGCTATGAGTGTCATCTTCAGAGATCACCTGCGTAAGACCGTGGAGTGTTATGTTGATGACATCGCTGTCAAAAGCCACTCTAAGGGAGACCATCTGCAGGATCTGAGGATGGTATTCGACCTGATGCGAGCACACAACTTGAAGATAAATCCTACCAAATCCTTCTTGGGTGTATCTAGTAGAAAATTCTTGGGTTTTATCATTACTGCCCAGGGAATTCATATAGATACAGAGAAGACGAAGGCAATCATGGAGATGGGTTCCCCGAGAAATCTCCGTGAACTTCGAGGCCTTCAAGGGAGGCTAGCTTACATTAGGAGGTTCATCTCTAACCTCTCCGGGCGATGTCAACCATTCACCCACCTCATAAAAAAGGGTGTCTCATTCGTATGGGATGAAGAGTGCCAACGCGCGTTCGACAACATCATAGAATATCTGTCAAATCCTCCAGTTCTGGTGGCCCTGGTTATCTGGAAAGCCGTTCTTGCTTTACGTGCGAGCGATGGAGCATTCCCTCGATGCTCTACTAGCACAAAATAATGACGCGGAGCATGAACAAGCTATCTATTACCTCAGCCGAATGATGATTGGGCCTGAGCATAGATGCACCGCCTTGGAGAAAGAATGTCTTGCTCTGGTTTTCGCTTTCCAGAAGACGCGATACTATGTTACAGGAAAAACTATCCATGTCATATCAAGAGTTAACCCCCTAAGGGTCCTCATGACTAAGCCGGGTGCACTCAGCTCTCACCTCGCTACCTGGGCGATATTACTGTCTCCCTACCACATGATTTTTGTCCCACAAAAGGCTGTTAAGGGTCAAGCTATGGCGGACTTTTTAGCAGCCCATCCAAGTTCGGAGTCAACCAGAATATATGAAGAGATTCCAGACGAGGTCGTCAATTCAAACATGGCTTCCGATGATTCCGTCTGGAGAATGTTCTTCGACGGCGCTTCAAGAACCGGGCCCAAGGGCAACATTGTCGTTGGGGTTGGAGTAGTATCGATTTCTCCCTCTGGCTTGGTAATCAACCGGGCATATTCCCTTATGGAACCCTGCTCGAACAATATGGCCGAGTACAATGCCTTGCTTATCGGCCTCCGACTTACAAAAAAACTGGGGGTAAAGTACCTAGAGGCATATGGCGATTCACAGTTAATCGTCAATCAGATCCGGGGTTCATACGAAGTTCGTCATGAAAACATGATCCTCTATCATCAGGTAGCAATCTCCATCATTACGTCTCTGAAAGGGTTCTTCATAGAACATGTTCCGAGACTCCAGAATATTGAAGCCGACGCCTTAGCAGGACTGGCCGCTTCCCTAGCGGTCCCAAAATATACTTATCATTTGGTGGACGTAATAGGCCATGAGTTGGTCTGTCCGATGAAGAACGTCCAATTTGCCGAGAGTTATTCTGCCCTGACGGTCGACGAGACACGGGATTGGAGGCTTTCATTTATTGACTTCACAGTCTATGGCATCTTGCTGGAGAACCCGAAAGAAGCCACCTCTATTAGAAGACGTTTGCTCAGATTCTTTTACGATACTGAGACAAAGATGCTGTATCGGCTATCCTACGATGGACTACTGCTTCGGTGTCTGTCCAATACAGAAGCCAAAGAAGCTGTACGTGAAGCACATGACGACATCTGCGGGGCCCATCAGCCTGGCCCAAAATTATAAGATCGCCTTCGTCGGATGGGCTATTACTGGCCCACGATGGTAGCGGATACGATAGACTATGCAAGAAAGTGCAAAGCCTGTCAGGTTCACACAGATTTCATACATCAACCATCCGAATTCCTATACCCGACGGTGGTATCCTGGCCATTTGAGGCATGGGGAATTGACATCGTTGGCCCAATCACTCCACCTTCGTCCAGAGGATACCGCTTTATACTGGAAATTACAGATTACTTCTCCAAATGGGCAGAAGCTATCCCGCTTGTAGAGGTGAAGACATAAAACATGATCAGCTTCCTCAAGCATCACGTCATCTATCGCTTCGGACTACCTCGAAGGATCATCCACGACAATGGTCCGCAGTTCGCAAGCCACGCCTTCTATCAGTTTTGCGACAAACATCAGATCCAGAATGTTGCTTCAACACCGTACAATCCGGCGGCTAATGGCTTGGCAGAAGCATTCAACAAAACTATAATCAAGCTGCTTAAGAAGTTCGTGTCTTCCAACAAACGCGACTGGAATGAAAAGCTTGGCGAATGCTTGTGGGCGTACCGTACTACAGTTCGGACGGCCACCGGGAACACACCATTCTCTCTGGTGTATGGGAGCGAGGCAGTTCTCCCACTGGAGACTCAAATCCCCTCGCTCCGCGTCGCCCTCACCCATCGATTGACGACGGATGATAATTACCATCCCCGGCTACAAGAGTTGGAGGCCTTAGATGAGAAACGCCTGTTAGCTCAACAACGAATCGAGCTGTATCAAGCATGCATCTCTGGAGCCTTCAACAAGAAGGTTAAACTCAGAACATTCCAAGTGGGCGATCTTGTTATGGCAGTTCGGAGGCCGATGGTTATGACTCATAAAACCGTCGGCAAATTCAAGCCAAAGTAGGAAGGCCCATTTGTCATCGAGGCTGTATTCTCTAATGGTGCTTACCGCCTCGCAAAACAAAATAGAGACTTGCTCATGTTGCCCGTCAACGGCAAGTTCCTGAAGAAGTATTATGTCTAAATGACATCCTCCAAATTAACCGGACTGTTAAGTTATGTGCCCCCAGGCACCGCTGAACTTACACTGTGGTCATCCCAAATGAATCTATATCGCATCCTCTGGGTAATAAGTCATGTATGATCATACCTCTGAACTTTCTTCCCAAAAGAGCATCTTCCTCGTGATCTAGTGCTCGCACTTTCAGTGCAAAAACAGGGTAACATATCCACAAATTTTTTTGAAACCACCACGTCGATGTCACCTCTGAGTTGTTTCACTTCCATAAAAAACAAACCACCCCTCACGTAGAACTTCCACGTCCATATTACCTCTGAGTTGTTCTATGTACCCTTCATGGTGTCCACTCCTGCCACGTCCTCATTACCTCTGAGTAGGAAGACTCCATTGAAGAAACCCTCATATTTACCACGTCCTCATTACCTCTAAGTAAGTATGTTGGTTTTCTCTCGACTTATTATCCGTATCCAAAACTAGAGTACGCCAAGGATAATAGGCCCCAAAATGTCCACAGTTGACCACAAATGTCCACAGTTGACCACAAATGCTGTACTAGGTCCCCTAATACACGCGCCTCTTTTCTCACAATCTTATGTCTCTGGAACCCAGCTGTTCCATGGCATTCTTTCGCCCGATATCAAGAACTTCCATATCCACCTTACCGCAGAGTTGTTCCAGGTAACCCTATCAAACTTATTATTCGTACCTAAAACCAAGGTATGCCAAGGGTAATAGGTCCACAGAAAAGCCCCCAGTAGGGCAAACACATTAATACAGTACAAGCACGACAGATAAAGGATGATGTAAGCAAATTTATTTATTCAAATTAAATCAAAAGTACTATATTCTTTGGGACCACGTCCCTGCTAAAAAGATGAAGAAACATAAAGAGAGAAAGAAAAGAAAAAGCTGACTATGGTTCGGCGACACATAATTCTCTGAGACGGTCCCTCAGCACGGTCGTCGACCGCTCAAACCGCTGCTTGGCTCGGCGCTCGGCCATCTGAGTCAACCGCTCCGCATCATCCAGATGCGCGTGTGCCTGCCAGCCATCTTCAAGCTTCTTCAGAGCACGCTCCAAGACAGCAGAAGTTCGGGTGACATTGTCGGCCTCCTGAATAATTACCTCCTTATCCATACGGGAGGCCTCGAGCTCAGATTCCAAGAAAGCCAATTTCCTCTGGAGCTCGAGGATCTGCTCCTTCGTGTCGATTATCCCACAAAAGGCTGTCGCTTCCCGAGCAATGCAATCCTCTCTCCGGCGGCTCAACTGATCATACTGCAGAGAGAGGTCGCGGAGGTCCTTCATTATAATCGGCTTGGACGCTTCTCGTGCAGCCCTTACCTTCTCCATGGCAGTGATAAGGAAGGCCCGCTCCTGATCTATGGCTGAAGACAGATCAATTTGCCGCAGTACTTGAAACTGGGCCACAAGCTGATCCGCCTCTAGCAATTTGGGCTCCAGGAGCTCAACTATCCCTGCCCCACCGGGGAGGGTTCTAAGGAGTTCAATTTGGCCACGGGCGCATTGACGGGCCAAGGCAAAAGAAGTCCCCCTCTCCACGGCAGCCTCAACCCCTCGCTTCAGGTGGCAGTAGAAACTGTCAACCACATCCTTTGACGATTCATCCAGGATTTCTGAAGAAGACGGCGTCAAAGGAAGAGTAGCTGGCAGTGTCGAAGAAGAGGCACCGGAACTTGATGCCCCTGCCACAAGGAAAACAAGTTCCGAGCGAAAAGATGCTTGAATAGCGGCCAATTCCTCCTCCGCAGCCCGAAGGATCTTGAGACTCGGCAGGGCGGAAAGGTCGATCTCCGAAGCCACATGAACAGAGGAGGGTGCAAGGACCAGTTCTCCCTGCTCCGGCCGTTCTGCCGCTTGCTCTCCTGAACTTGATCCAGGATGAGGCCCCTCAATATAAGTTGGAGGAGGAGGAGGCATATTCTCTTCCACCAGATCCCCTCTGGCGAACTCTCCTCCGATAATATCCGTCGTTGGTAGTAAGGGAGCAGGACCTGAATCAGCTTAACCCGAAGGATGTGATGATAGAGCAAATAAACCTCCTTACTAGTCAAGACTTAGCTTATCTTACCAGGGGGAAGTTGCTAAGGCTGAGGTTCGCTCACAGCCGTCGCTGCCTCTTCACCAGCGACATCTGAACCGAATACAACTGGTTCCTCTGCCCCAGCCGCCCCGGAAGGAGATACAACTGGATCAGCGTCACCCAACTGAAATTCAGCAGTCTCGGGGGCGGGTTCAGCAGAAACCACGTCGCCCTGGGTTGGGACGTCAACAACTGGAGGAACCTCAGCCGTCGTTGGAAGAATCCCAGCGGCAAGAATCCCGGCACTCATATCTCTAACTAAAGTAGTTAGAGCCGGGTCGACCTCAGAAACAACATTCGGCTCTGGAAAGTCTCATTCTCCTGACGCCTACAGAGAAAAGAAAAATGATTAGGTCATAGTTCAGGAAAAAGAAAAGCTAAAGAAGAAGATGGTTGTAATTCAATTCACCTCCGAAACAGCGTCATCCTCGCCTCTCTCCTTAATAAGCAGCCCACGAGGCTTAAATGCAGCCCGTTTTACGGAGTAAGTTATACCGCCAACGGCGGGCGCACGCCTGCTTTGCTTGCACGAAGGACCAGGCACGACAGATGGCTGATCCGCCACCACATCTTCTGCGGAAGGAAGAGAGTTATCGGGAGCATGCTCGTCATTCTCTTCATCCGCGTCGGCAGACTCCGAGTCCAACACAGCAACCGTGTTCTCCCTCTTTTTCCTCGCCTTGGACCCCTTGGGCTTCTCCTCCAAGCCAGTACCAATAATGAAGATGGTACCTGGGTCAAATCGATAGGAGGCTTGTTCGCCATGACATGGTATAGAGCCGCCAAATACAAGATCTCCCTTGACTCTCCAGCGTTAGGAACTGAAAAGCTGGTACGGGTGTGAACCGTGTTATAATAGTGCCAGGCTCTGATACCGTCAATGGCGCTACCTTCAAAACCCAGGCAAGAGCTGGGACTGTCCAAGAATAGCTGGCTATACCCAAACTGGCGGGAGAACCTACTGGGCAAGTAAGGCTCCAAATAGACAGTGTTGCGGTTGCGGTATACCAGGTAGAAAGGACGAATGTTGTGCAGCCAAAGGAGCATCTTGTCGGATAAGAAGTGGAGAGGCCCAATACCATCAAGATGTACGGCCCTTACTTCCTCGGCAGTAAATTGAGAAACAGACACGAAAAAAGTGTATCTGTCCACTCTCGCCAGAGCCATCCGACAGGCACGCATAGTCTCACAATCCCAAGGCATACGGCGATACTGGAAGATAAAAGCATCGTCAGCAGTTACGCCATCTTCGGGGACAGGCCTCATCAAAGACCGACAATGCATCAGTGGCCACCCCATCAGATAATGATAGGGCAGCTCAATGCGTTCAAAGTCCTTTGTCGTGTCACGGGCGATAACCTTGGACGTAAAAGTGCGAAGGTTACGATGTATGCTGCACACCATGGCCGGGCGAAGAGCTAGTCTGACCTCGAAGACCAGCTTCACAGTAGGAAGGATAAAGTTGCGGCCGATACTCTCAATAGAACCAGCCCCTCCTGAAACTACGCAATTCTGTAGCCACATCATCAAGAATCCGGCCAGAAGAGCCTTCTCGAGTAACGACTGAATGTCTTGATAAAAATAAGCAAAAGAGTCAGATTTACTCCCGAACCTGTTACCGGTGGTTCTTACCCTCTTAGCGGTTGACACTTGGTCCTGCACCTCCTCCCGAGTTCGAGGACTTCGGGGAGAAACCCGACCTGAGGCACCGAGTTTAAAAAGATAAGTGGGCCAGGACTTTGTATGCGGAAGGTTCCCTTCCGAGCTGTCGTTCTTTTTCTTCGACAGCTGCTGGCACGTGCTGTGATGACACAGTAATTTTCGGTAGACGGCAACAAAGCCCGGAAACATCTCCTCCAAATCCTCGAACTCTTCGTTCGTCGGGGTATACACCTCAAAGACTTCATCTCCCCAAGGCAGCTTGGAGACGTCATGCATCTCGTGCAGAGCAAGCCCCATCTCCCCTACGGGTGTAAAGAAAGTCCCTATAAAGCAATTGTACATCTCCAGCAGAGCCATGAACAATTTCTTGTTTATGGTCAAGCCGTAACAGGTGCCCCAGATAGCATGGTAGAGTCCAATCTCGTGCAGAAGAGTCTCGTATTTTCGTGCGATCCACGTAGACAGGTTGGTCCACGAAGAGAGGGGGTGTATCCAACTCGGTAGCAACAACCGACCAACGGGATAGGACCCCTTCCGAGCAAGCTGGTTCAGGAAAGTGTCATCTTGAGGGAACTTGAAGTTGGGACCCTGCACATTCAAGAAATTGCCCGAGGCCAAATCCATCACGTAGCGGCTGATCGGTACCCTGCCCGCGTACACTGACCGTAAGTTGTTGTTATAGTGAATTTCGCCCACAAATATCCCGTTCAAGGTCAGAGTTAAGGAATCCTCCATCTTCCTGTCCATGGGCAACATGTTGAACCACGACAGTGGGAAGTGACGTTTCATCTGAGGGATGTGGATCGCCATTCCGTCAGAAGTAAAACTCCAACTCTCAGATATGTCCAGAACTTGGGAGTTTTTTACAGTCAGGGCATCCCCGAAGAGGAACGCAGGTTTCAGGTGTTTGCCCCCCAGCAGCCCTGAGTTCATCATCCCGGAGATAAAGAAGAATGACTAGATTTTAATGTCTCTCAGCCTCTCCACAGGTTCGTCTTTTGGAAGCTGGTTCACCACATACTCAACTATGTGGTCGAACCTAACGCCCACAGCGGATTGGGCTCAACCTACCAAAGGTTCTCCCGTAGGATTGTCTGGCAGATTCACTGAAAAAATGATAAAAGAAACAAGTTAGAAGATGGCCAGAGAAAACTACTTAGTGTTTCCGAGCTTATACGGCTCTAAGTAGGCGGGCCCTTATGCGGCACAATTTAAAGGAGCTTATGCGGCTCCATTTTGGTGTTGCTTATGCGGCCCAGTTATAAGTGAGCATATGCGGCTCTATTACGCGGGTGCTTATGCGGCACAGTCTAGAAGAGCTTATGCGGCTCTGGTTTGATGGTGCCTCATGCGGCCCAGTTCAAGTGAGCTTATGCGGATCTGTTTAGCGGGTGCTCATGCGGCCCAGTTTAAAAGAGCTTATGCGGCTCTGATTTGGTGGGGGCTCATGCGGCACAGTTCGGAAGAGCTTATGCGGGTCTGTTTGTTGGAACTTCATGCGGCATAGTTCAGAGGGAGCTTATGCGGCCCTATTGAAAGTGAGCTTATGCGGCACAGTTCAGAGGAAGCTTATGCGACACTGTTCGATGGGTCTCCATGCGGCCCAGTTTGCAAAGAAGGCCCGTACATAAAATATACGGCGTAGCCATGATGGTTAGGGTTTTGAGTTCATACAATTTCTCCTAATATCCTTTCCATCAATGGCGGGATAAACGTCGGAATGAACTATGGGCACCTCGGTCGACGAGGAAGCTGCTCCTTTACCCTTAGCCGCAACACCGGAAGAAGTTTTGGGAGCCATTGGTGATCGAAGGAGAAGACGACGGCAACTAGGGCAAGAAAGGCTTGAACAAGAGAAGAGAGTAAAGAGACTCTCCCTAAAAATTACTCATATTTATAGGCGGACAGGGGGCTCGTAAGCCGATGGACGCTTCGAATCATGTGCTGCCTAGAAGATAAAACCGACTCTTGGATTTCTATCCCCCGCATGCAAGAGATTACTCGTAATCATCAAGACAAAATCTAAATATTTAAAACTGACTCTTGGGATCCTATCCCAAAAGACGCCTTTAAATCAAAGCAAATCAAAGGCAATTAAATGAGACGCCTACGTGGCACAGGACCACTATACGGCCAGAGCAGTCCATGCGGTCAGAACAGTCCATGCGGGCAGAGTAGTACATACGGCCAGAACAGTCCATACGGCCAGAACATCCTATGTGGCCAGAGGAGTCTATGCGGTAAGAAGAGCTTATGCGGACATAGCCATGCTTTTTATTCAAAGTATTTCAATTTTACAAATTGAAAAATTTGAAGGGGGTCTTATAGAAGCATGGAAAAGAACAAGAAAGTCCATGCGGCTCAAAACTCCTTTAGAGCTTCATACGGCTCAAAAGTCCCTTAGAGCTTCATGCGGCCCAAAAATCCTTTAGAGCTTCATGCGGCTCAAAAGTCCCTAAGAGCTTCATACGGCTCAAAAGTTCCCGATAGCTCCATACGGCTCGGGAAGAGCCACGTGGCTCTATGCGGTTCAAAAATAGGCCTTTACAGCTGGCCATAACTACTATGTGCCGCTGGCTCATCAAATGCTCTGACGCAACGCGACTGTTCTGACACAAAAGATTGACAGCTCTGACATAAAGGTAAAATGATGACTCTGACATAATAACGTGCTCCTAGAGAGACAAAAAAAATCTTTATAACTGGCACAATCCACCAATTCTAAAGCTCCTTATGCGGATCGCTTCAAAGACTTCCATGCGGCTCTGACATGACGCCACCCTTATGCGGTTCAGATGGGAGGGCCACCCTTATGTGGCTTAGTTGGAGGCCATCCTTATGCGGCTCAGTTGAGGGGGGCACCCTTTTGTGGTTCAGATAGGGGACCACCCTTATGCGGTTCAGATGAGGGGCTACCCTTATGCGGCTCAGTTGAAGGGGGTACCCTTATGCGGTTCAGATAGGGGCTACCCTTATGCGGCTCGTTTGTGGGGGCTACCCTCATGCGGCTCAGTTAGGGGCCACCCTCATGCGGTTCAGTTGGAGGCCGTCCTTATGCGGCTCGATTGTGAAGCCACCCTTACGCGGCTCAATTAGCAGACCACACTCATGCGGCTCTGCCAGGATACCCCGTTCATGCGGCTCACAACATAAATGACAGTTAGGACACGTGGCAAAAGATTGACTAAGACATATCCACTCGAATTTAGCAACCAACAAATCATAAAAATGCAGATTTATTGCAACCAACTCAACAGCCCAGATTGATTTCCAACAAACAGATCAAGGTTAATCTTAACAATCCCCAACCACCCACTTTTTAAGGCACAATTACTATACACCCCGCTCATCACACAATTCCTATAAATAGCAAGGTGTTGTTCCCTTGCAAAGACACAGAGTCATATACGCAGAACCCGAGCATAGAGACTAGCAACCCCCTCACGCACAAAGAGCATTTCCTCGCCAGAGCAGAAGCTACGTCCGATCGTCCAAGTAGTAAGGCAGAGTTGATAGCACTCTCCCGAGACTCTATCGTCACCCCCCAGAAAAACTAAACATTTTTTCTTTGATTGCTTTTCCTAGGTTTTGTTCCTAGGCTCTTTTTGTACGAGCGAGTTTGTATTGTGAATCAAAGTCCAGTCCTCCCATAAAACTGTTCTGTTCTTTCGATAATCAATAGCAAACAACATTATCCCATTCAACGGGATATGGTTGCCGAATTCCCATCTTTTGGAGTGTTGCTCGCTTTTTTGGCATCATAGCGAGCATTTAACTCCTGGAGGGCCTGCTGCATCTTAGTTTACATCGCAGGTCATGTTGTCGACGGAGTAGACGACGACGGTGCAGCTTGGTTCACGAGGAAAAGCACATTGGATCTAGCATTAGCTGTTGGATCAAGAGCAGGAGTGGAGGCAACGGGATTCAACCTCTCCTTCATCTCCAGGATGACAAAAGCTAAAGACTGTATAGTAGTATTCAACGTAATTATCTCGTCTCGAGAGCTTCTATACGTTTCAGCTGACTAGAGCCTTCGCTGCTTTCCGCGTTGTCACTGTCGGCCATGAACATGGACATCATGTGTGGATGGGTTGAAGGGACAGTGGATCTCTCGCTCTCCGGCTCGGATGCCAGTGTCCCATCGTCTTTAGGATAGACTGGAAGGTTGCAATCATCTTCAGATTCATTGTAGTTGCTACCCCCAGTTTGTTGGCTAGCTGCGTCTGTGGAGGCATCTGTGTCATACAATCCTTCGTTGGATTGGAATACAGAATTATCATAAATGGTGGAGGACTGGCCACCCCCAGCTTCTAACGTGGCATCTCCTTGCGGGAAGGAACCCGACTTGGCACGTGTGTGTTGGAACACACTCGTGCTGGACACTTTCATCTTTCTACTCTCAGGCCACCTCTCGGGCTTGTTGGTCGAGATGGGAGGATTTTTGGATAGTTGATTAAGAGATGGAGAACCCAGCACCGCGTTGCATGGAGCAACACGGAGTTCCTCTTCTTCCTCGCTTGTTGACCCCCGGTTGAGTACCTGAAGTGTGGTCGCCATTGGTCGCAGTCTTTAAAAGACGGACTGTCTCCTCGGTGGTGATTTGGTTGCCGGGTGAAAACAACAGTTGATGGTGATCTGTGTGCAAGTATGTCTTGGTTTAGGCATTCCTTGTGCCGCAAGCTCCTCTTCTACTTTACGCTTGTAGGAAAGTGTTGGGGCCTTCATTCCTACACTCCCATTGCACGTGCAGGGAAGCTGTGCACAAGACTGAGGATACAGAGATAGCTTCTCTCTTCCTTGCTCCTGCACGCGGGACACGCTTAGGCTCTGATCAGAAAGTTACAGATGAGGTAGACTCCTTCCATGCTTACAGAAACACTGTTTGCGTGAGTCTTTCTCAGTGTAGTGTATCCCCTGGCTCAAGTTGTGCAAATGAGTGCTCAAGCGATAGCGGGGTTCTACCGGTCGAGGCGTTGAGGCATTCGGACCAGTTTTGTATAGCTTTCTATTGGCTGTGCGCATGACTGTCAGCGCGGGCCTTTGGTCGACTATTGGCATAGCACGTTGGTTGCACAAGGCGCGTGCTGCCTTGTATTTGTTCCTAATAACCCCAGAGGGTGCGTAATATTCAGAATACAATGTAGTGGTTGGCATAGCACTTTGGCCGCGTAGACAAACAATTTATTTGTTGACCTGCACGGGCCACCACAAAAATATATAACACCCCAGTCCCAAAATACGTAGGACTAGGTACGTAGAAATGCCTGTCGTATAATAAATATACGTAAGCTATAAATGCAGTATAAATATGGCTACTAATCTCGTCCACAAAGATAAATAATAAAGATATTTTAAAGTCAACTATGAATTGCCATATGTACAAGTTATTGGGCGGAGGCAAATCCATTACCAACCATTTTAAATGAGAAGTAATACATAACTAATGAAAGAATTTGTCAAAGGTAGCAAAGGTCGATCCAAGAGCATGTCATCTTCGATGGAAAAGAGAAGACCAAGATCTTGGCTAGAACTTCTGCAAAAAGTTAAGAAAATACACACCTGAAGAGGTCACCAGGTCCTCAGAGGGATGTAACAAGATACAAAAAACATGCCATATAAACTGAATGTAAAATAGGTCACAAATTCATAAGTAAAAGAAAAATAGTCCAAATTATAACAAGGCCCAGTATTCCATCAACGAAATAGTAGACTACCACTACAACCAAACAAGAACAAAGGGTAGCACACTATTCCGTAATGTGAAACTGTCCTATGCCATGACTAGAATAGAGTGTAACATAACATCAACTAAGGTCACCTAACCATTCTACTGTGTACATATAGTTAAGAATAAACCTTCAACGCATGGGCACTTCTGGCTATAAAGGGATCGGCATAGTCCCCACTTGTGGCACCAGGGGCCAAGAGCACAACGTTCTACAAACGTCAGTGGCCAACCTAAGAGGGTAATCTCACACCGTATCTCCAGCGGAGCTTCCGGTTTACTAAAAGAAAAAGTGCAATAGTGGCCCATACATTAAGGAACTGTTCTTCCTACCTTATGCACCTATCTATGTTATATCCATGACTATGTACCTCTACTAACTGCCAAGTCTCCTAACATATCTCTATTAGAAGTTAGACCTAATGCATGCGCACGGGTGATCAGCGAACATGCAAGTACCTCTATATGCTACTTATAACTCACACATATCTTGTCGCACAGTAGTGACAAAGTTTATGAAAGTATACTAAAAATTGGTAGTCCCTTAACTCTAGGTCCATATGCATAAATTAAAGACAAAAAAAATTATGACTAGCATTTGCATCATGTACGAAGCACAGTAAAGTAAATCATGAACAACAAACAGTGATACAAATAGGAAAACTAAAAATAATTAAACAGTAACCATGCAGTAACTAAACAGTAAGATGCAAAATAATATAATAAGCAGTAAATATGGGAAGGTATCCTGCCTGGTGTGGCATCTGTTGTGGTACGATGATCATGATGACACAAAAGTTACTTTGGCGTAGAAACTTCATAAGATGACCTCCGATGATGGCACAGACTGTTCCATCGACTTCAGAATAGTCAATTTAGCTAGGGTCGACATATAAAAGTCCTATTTTACAAGAGAATAGGGAATACGGTTAGCCAGGATCAGCCGTGATAATCAATAGAATTTTTTTGTGGAGAAATACTTATACTATTTTAGAAAATAAATATTTATAATACTTGAAAAAATTATTTTATTAACCCCAAAATATTTAGATAAATACATACTTGAAAATTTCTAGTACATTATTTTATTAGTAAAAACATGTTTGTAGATAAATATTTAGAAATCAAAAATCGGTTTAGGGAAAAAAACTCTAGGTTTGTAAAAGTAGGATTTTAGGTAAAAAAAAATCCATATTTTTATTAGTCAAAATATTTCAAATAAAAATATATAAAAATCTAGAAACTATTTAGGGCTCAAACTCCATTTTGTAAAAATGTAATTTGAAGGCCAAGAGCCATATATATAAAACAATAATAACAATAATACTTTAAGGCTTCAAATTTTAGTTTTGAAATTACATGTAGCCCAACAAAATACTATATTTTTTTACAAGTATAATTTTATAACTACTAATTTATGGGCAAAAAACAATTTTAACCTTTGTAAATATAAGTATATAGAAATAATACATACCTAATATAAAGTACTATACAGCTACTGTTAATAATATATATAAAAAATAATAAATAAAAAACACAACAGCTTATGCTGTTACCTTATTGTTCTTTGGTAGAGTTGCACTAAAACCCATAGATCAGAAAAAGAAAAAGAAACAGTTTTGTGAAGAGGAGAGGAAAAAGACAGTGAGAGAGAGAGAGAGAGCGAGTTATGAGAAAAAAGAGAGCGGAGAGAGGAGTGTGAGAATGAGAAGATAGAGTAGGGAGAATAAGACTTCACCGAAGCTGGCCTATGCGACGTTGTGCGGTAGACTATTCGCCACTGGGTTGCGAAGGGAGGCGCTAGTTTGGGGAGCACGGCTGGCACTGCCGGAGCACGGCTCTCCGGTGGTACAGACATCGGAGGCGACCGATCTCGGGAGGCATGAAGGAAAGGGCGACGGTCGTTCGAGGAGACATCGGTATCGAAGCTCAAGAAGGTAGGGTTGAATGGATATGGGCACAGGTGAACTTTAAGATTCGTAATTAGTACGATATTGTGGTAGTACAACGGTTTAGTTGTACTGTTGCGAGACTGCGATATGAGATAAGGAATAGGCTACAGGATGAGAGGATACTTAATCACAAATAGGAATTCTACTGAATTTGAATCTACTATCATTATTTAAATCTGAAGAATCTAATTTTATACATGTCCTTCTTTGATGATATCGTCCTTGCTCCGTTACTGATTTCTTGTTGGATCTGTCTTAAGGATGCCACCGAAGACCCAATCATATCATTTTATCCCAGCAGCAGCTACTGAGAGGTCTGCCACCTCTCGTCCGGTTGATCAGATCGTTGGGACTACTCTACCTCTTACGTTTGCTCATGTAGGAGTATTTGCTGCTTTTGGGGGTCCTCCTCCACCTGTTTCGAGGACTACCCTAGTTATTCTTGATGTTCTTAGCCTCCGCCACCACCTCCCCCTCCGGTAGACGTCGTGCAACTGTTTGTGCTATTCAGAGAGATGGTGGATGCTCAGCACTGTCAGTCAGACGACATGAAGTAGGCATTGAGAATTCTCACCAAATGGCGATGACAGCAGTTGAGAGGGTGACTCAGATCCAGCCACCCGGAGGTCAGGCTCAGCATCTGAGGCCGGATACTATTATCTACTTCCAGAATATGTGGCCCATGGATTTCTGCGGTACAGAGGGTATCATGTATGTGGATGATTGGATTGAGTATATCGAGGGGATCTGTCATCTGGCGCAGATTTTAGACAGTTTACAGATTGAGGCACCGGGAGTCAGATGTTCGACTTTGCCTTGACATGGTATCGCACCAATCCGAGGGTCAGAGTTAAGGGGCAGACTTGGAAGGCTTTGAAGAAGCTTTTCAAGGAAAAGTTTTTCTCGAATGTGGCTCTTAGTGCTTTGAAGAGCCAGTTCGAGAGCCTCGTCCAAGGGAACATGACAGTGGAGGAGTATGCTGGAGAGTTCTGCCATCTGGGCAGATTTGTGGAGGGGTTGAGTGATGCAGAGAAGGCGAAGAAGTTTCATAAGGGCTTGATCATGGAGGTCAAGTCATTAGCCAAGAGTGACCGTGATACAACTTTTGAGCAGATTTTGGCGGGCGCTCTAGTAGCTGAGGATGACTTGGAGCTCAAGTCCAAGATAGGCAGGGATGATTCAGGAGTTATGAGCGGTAGTGTGAAGCATCCCTATATGCAAAAGGCAGTGCATCCGCCCCAGCAGTTGTTGGCACCATCTAGAGCTCTTATCCAGCAGGTGCAGTATCAGCCTCGAGGACAAGACTAGAGGTTGTCCACTTGTGGCTACTGTAGGAAATCGGGACACACTTGGGATGTTTGCAGGAGTAGGCCGAAGGTTTGTCTATTCTGTGGATCCGCTGCTCACCAAATGAAGGATTGCCCCACCGCACCTCCATTTGGCGGAGCACAGGGTCAGAAAGAGGGAGCTAGACCACCTGTGGTGCATCATCATGACTCGCACCATCAGAGGGATATAACCCAGAGGGGTAGGGCTTTTGCATTGACGGTCGAGGAGGCCGATACTATTGGTGATGGGTTAGCAGGTCTATCTTTTCTATTCTTCTTTCTGTTCTTTTTAAATCTTGCTGTGTGATTCTATTAGTACCTGTTAGAATGTTTTGTACTGTGATAGATAGAGTTGTGACCCTGATTGAGAATGTGAAATCATGACTAGTAGGACCATGATCTTGCACGTTGTTAGGTAAAAATTTCTTGACCATGATTGTTGGGGGTTTGACCCAGAAGGAGCACGACCAACTTTAAAATTTGGAGGACGAAATTTTTTTAAGAGGGATAGGATTATAACCACCACTTTTCCAGCAGAGGGTTTTTTTTTGACTTTTCCTATTTCATGTTATTATTTTGAATTCAAATTATATTTTTAATGATAGATTAATTTTACAAAACTAGAATTTATATTTTTGGATTAATTAATTAATATAGTGCATATGTGATATTTTTGAATATGACTAGTGGTTAGCCATTAGTTGGATAGTTGTTAGTTACCCTAGAGAACCTAAACCGACTTGACATGAAAACCCAACTAAATGATTAGGACTAGCCTAATTAAACTTTAGTTAGTCTCTAGCTAGACTAGAAATTTTAATTAGAAAATTTGACTAAACACCTAATTAGGAAGAAAGGCTTATACTCTAAACTTGCCATGACACATAAAGGGACCTTATGAACATTTTATACTAGCCCAAAACCCTAAATCTACCTATTTTGGACATCCAACCCAATCCCCCTAACATATAAGAAGAATAACTTCTTCTTCCTCCCCTTTCTTTTGAAAACCCTATCCCTAATTTGGAAGGATTTTCCCCAAGTTATTCCTACACCCAAATTGTCTCCAAATCAGCCCAAATTGGTCTCATTCTCTTTCCCTTAGAGAGTAGAAGGCTCTAGAAGCTAGCTTTGAGGGATTGGAGCACTTGGAGCTCGAGGGCTTTTAGATCTTGGAGCTTTTTTATCGGGAATCTATCTCCCAATAGGTAAAATATATTCCAAACCGTTTAATTCATAGTAAATAGTATAGACGCATCAATTAGGGACCCCCATGCATTATGTTTGCCAATGGTGAGGATTTTAGACCCTTCCCTTTTTATTTGAGGATTTTTTTCCTTTGTATTTGACTCAAATTGGGGAGAAATTCGAGAATAGTAATTTTAGGGTTTGTGAATAGGTTCATTAGGTCATGCTATTGATTTGGAACATGTGGGTGTGCTTTAAGTCAAGTTTTAATCCATTTGGAGTGTGTATCATGGGCGTATCAGATACGCACGCCAAGTATTTGAAAAAATGGCCAAAAGAGCACCTAATGCTCTAATCTCGGTTTTGGTCCTTGTATCAGGTGTACATTAGTATAGGTTAACATTTGTGAGCCTATATAGTGATTAGGAATAAAATTTGTTGTGGTTATACTTGATTGGGGGTAGGGACTGTTGGCACTGATACACTGTTCAGTCCTATGCTTTTTCTTTGAGTTCAGTCCTATGCTATTGTCGTCTTCAGTCCAAGTTACATACAGTTATGTCCCATTTCATTTATTTGTTCAGTCCTAGTAAATGTCAGTCCTTGTATACCTTTGATTAATCATATTTCACATGTTCAGTCCATACTATTTTGGGTTCAGTCCCAATGCATATGTATTGTACCGTCCTATAATTCATACTATTTTGTCCCATTTTACCATCTGTACAGTCTCATATTGCAATATGGTTTTAGTTCCCTACTTCACATATACATCAATATTACATATAGGCTAGAGCTACTATATAAATTCAGTCATCTACTCTCTTTATTACAACTTGGTATCAGTAAATGATGAGGTTTTAGCTATAGATGTCAGTACTTTACTAGGAGTTTTAGTCCCTGTGTACATGTTAGTTCAATCCTTATTTATTTATTTGTTCATTCTCTGTTGTAACAGTTATTACAAATAGGTGTTAGTCTTCCTATTGGTCAGTTCCATTGTTCAATTTTATGTTTCAAGTCTCATACTCATTGCTCAGTCCATACTTGTTCCATTTTTATTTGTTTTACTTTCAGTCTTATGGTTCAGCCCCCTAAGACACATGTATCAGTCCATGGATGCGAGAGTGATTATTGCTACAGTATAAGGGAAGTATATCGTAACAGTTGTATGGGAGAGAGAGAGGCCTAATTATGTTTTCAGTATAGAGTAGGGGTTTTACATGCATCAGTACCTTAAGTAAAGGGCAGTAGGAATGAGCCTACGACCAGTCGTGTATGGACATCAGTGTCTGTACACAGATTAGTGTATGTGAGAGTGTCTAGGAAGGGGAAAAGGCACATGCATCCTGTATGTGATGGCAGGTGCTACACATGCCTTGATTGGCCTGTGTGTGAGTTGTGGAGTGCCATATGTGTAGCCTGTGTATGTGTGTTCGAGTGAGTTTGAGTGTGTGCCTATACATATAGTATGTGTAAGAGTGAATGGGGGAGTGAGAAGAGTTTGTATATGTATATATCTATTATATCAGTCCTCTAATATCAATTGAACTCTGTTTGCATCAATGAGGTAGGGGCCATGTTATACTTGGTATAACAGTTGTATTGAGGGAAGTGCACAGGTCAGTGCACACTTTCGTTGAGAAGAGTGAAGGGACTTGGTCCCTTGGTAGGCATGGCATTGACCTTAGTAGGCCAATGAAGCAGGCCTTAGTGGCCAGTAGCACACACATGTGTGTTTGGACATGGAGTAGGAAAAGAGAAGCTACTTATGAAGTGTGTGTTAGGATTTTAACTGATACACATGGGTGTGAGTGAAATAGGCATTAGAAGGGGAAAATTATCTTAACAGTAGTAGCAGCTACTAGAGGGGGGTCATATTGCATCAGTTGGTAGAGGGGGATACCTGTACCAGTATTTGGGATGGTATATCAGCCAATAGGAGGCTCGGGTTAGGAAAAGTTAGAGCATCAGTCAGTGGTGGGGAATTTACCTAATTGTCCAGTACCGTACTGGATTCTTTGTTCAGTGTTTACCTTTGTTCCGTCATATTGTTTTACTACTGGCTTTTGTTTTAGTCCTTAGTTTTAATCATATATTCCAATCCTTGCTTAATTTTCTTTGATCAGTCATCAGTACATGGTTTACCTAGTCCACTTTGTATCAGTTCCTACATCAAGTTCAGTCCTATATTTTCATTTGTGTTCAGTCCCTACTTTATTAAGTTTCAGTCCCATTACCTATTGTATCAGTCATGAAGAGGATGGCAGAAGATTTAATTTTATAATTCAGTCCTTAGTAGTATATAACATCAGTCCACTCTCTTTCTCTTTTGTCTCAGCCTAAAGGATAAGAGGTTAGTATATTCTATGAGACTAATACATGAGTGTATCAGTATTAGATTTTCCTACTTTGAGTATTAGATTTTTATAAGTATAGGGCAACAGTAGGAATAGGGTCTGTTGGCAAAAGGAAAAGCCTATAGGTTGCCCATTCCTGTAAGTGTGTGGAGTTGGGAACTTTGTGTCCCCGTTGCAGATGGTTTAGGGGAGGGGAAGAGCAGTGCAGGAGCATGCACACCCCAATAGCAGGGTATTTCTTCCCTTGGCAGACACAGGGCCTGGTAGGCCTGTATTGGCTTGTGCAAGAGCAGTAGACAGTGCACAAGGCTTGTGTGTGTCTGAGTGTGTGTGTGACTGTTCATAAGTGAGAGTTAGACATTTGAGTAGGATTGCGGGGTACCTAGATGTGCTAAGGAGTGTGTAGCCTATTAGTTAGATAAATAGGTAGTGAGGAGGGTAGAGTATAGACAAGAAGATAGGAGAGTGAAGGGGGTTGCCTATTACAAATGAAGGTAGGTAAGTTTTTAGGTAAATGTTATAGGTTACCTATATAGGAGATAGTTAATATCGTATAGGCAATAGGATAATACTTATATACGAGGGTAAAGTAAGTACCTTGTATAGGAATATGATACATTGCATAGGTAATGAGTCATAAGGTAAGGAAATTTATTATGCAAGGTAATAGTTAGATAGGGGTGTAAGGTCAAGGTATTAGGAATACCTTGATTTTGTGATATTAGAGTAATATAGTTATATGGCTAAGACAATATAGGTATTAATATAAGTTAAGATACATTATATAGGGTATATACTAGTAATAAGTAATTGACTAGCCTTAACTAGATATTGACTAATATAGACCAATTTAACCAAGTTTGACCAAAGTTGACTAGTTAACTAGAATTGACCTAATTTGACTTCCATTACCTAGAAAAGGTCTAGAAGCATGTAATTAATGCATTTGAATATACTATTTACTCTAGAACACCAAATAACTCTGTACATCTCATATATCGGTCCTTGTGACTCCACTTTAGGCATCGATCCATATTTACTGCTCAAGATCGCATGCAAGTACATTCTCTAATAGTTTTTATTTATCTGATGATTATTATGATTCAGCTTTTAGTATAGTATTATCTGATTCTCTGACACGACACAGACTGGTATTTCTGGATTCATTCACTTGCGACACATGTATTATACTTGTCTAGCCTTTATTTCTGAAATCAGACACTGGAACCACCTACTGGTAATACCTACTGGCACCACTTATTTTTTGGCTGGACTTGACTAGATTTACATGTCGGGATATAGATTCATTTGTACTGGTCGGGGCGGGAAAATACTCGAGCAGACATGTAAACATTTCCAACCATGCTGGAACCACCCCTACTGGTCTAATCTGGAAAGATAGTCTTCGCACGCTTGCCAAGCGTGCGATATGCGTATTTATCCCCTAGTCGTGTACATGTCGAAAGTGGTATTTCAAAATACACTAGTTTAGTACTTTCCTACTGGATTCACATTATACTCACTGGACTCACATTATACTGGCCGGTCTCACATCACATCTACTCTAGTTCAGTTATCTCTATTTAGTCTTTATTGCCATGTTCTTCTAATTCACCATATTTACTCTCCTTGTACTTTAGTTATCTATTATTCTATTTCATTTTCGACTCACTCTTTTCATGTTTATCAAGTATTACTTACTATTACTGTTTTATAGTCTTTGTAATTTAGTTGGAATTGCTAGAGGAGGTGTGCTCGTTCCATCCTGACTGGATATATTTTTTAGATGATTGCTCAGGGGATTTGTGTCCCATATTCTACGGATCCGATGAGGGGCTAGCAACCATGGGTCCTGATACTCAGGAGTGATTACCGAGAGATTTAGTTACAAGTTTTAGCTTTGAATTAGATTCACTGTTAGAACTCTTGGCGTGTATAATAGAGATTTTGTTACCATATTTAAGACTTGGATTTAGTTATTATATTAGAAGTTGTGGATGTTTTAGACTTTGTAATTATTAGACTTCTTTGATACCTTATCGTGCTTTACCTTGTGATTGAGTATTAAGTGTTATCATTTATACTTATCCTCCATTTGGAGTTAAGATCTATGACAGGTACCTTATATTATTGTATGAGATAGATAGTGATATAGACAGCATTCTACCGTCGATGCTGCGGCGTAGGCTGGGCGCAGTCACGCACTCGTGCTCCTATACCGGGCGTGGGTCGTGACACTGCCAGAGCATGGCTTTCCAGTGGTACAGACGTTGGAGGCGACCGATCTTGGAAGACATGTAGGAAAGGGCGGCGGTCGCCATAGGAGATGTCGATATCAAAGCTCGAGAAGGTAGGGTTGAGCAGATCTGGGCATAAGTGGACTTTGGCAAGGGCGGTGCATGCTTATGTAGCCGAACGGCTCACGACGGTGGCACGGGCGGAGGAGGTAAGTTGGGATTTTGTTTGTCTTAATTTTTGGAAAATATTCATAAATATTTTTATATCACTATTAGTATTATTTTATTGGTGGAATCTCTAGCACAATAGCCCTATGTTGATACTACACCATTAATTCCATGTTTGGCCTACTAATTGAGTCCCAAAACAATAAATATTTCAAATAATTAATTCTAGATAAATCATAGAAAATAGTTAAAATAATGTTCTTTATCAAACCTTGCACAACAAGTATTTTAGTAAAGGTATATGAAGTTCCAAATCTTTTGGATACGTGGAACATATTGTTTTCAGTGTTTCGGTGTTACGATAAATGTCAAGACTTTTAATAAATACTAAATCAAACCAAAATATCGTAAAAAGATATGTGTTGGAAATCTCTGGAAGTCTAGTTTCTTAGCAAAAATATACAAGAGATTGAATCTACACGAATGTAGGTGAAAATCAACTCGCAATAGATCTGGTCTATTCTGGACACCTTTTCGTTAAACAGATACTCCGGCCAAACCGTTTGGAGGTGTATGGGTGGCCTATTGGACATGAAAATAGACACAGATATCTTTCCATTAGTTTTGTTTTTATGAAAAGATGAGGCCGAAAAGTATATGAAACCCTAGTTGCAAAATAGTGTACCTACTGGAACAAATTCAGACTTGGATTTCAGACTTTGGATGACTTGTAGGCTATTTTGTTGTACTAGAAGTAGTTTTGAAGATATACGTGATTGATAGGATTGTAGAGGGTCATGTTAGCTTTCCAACAAATATTCTTGGAGAGTCATCGAAGGTCTAGAAAGGGTCGAAACTGTCGTGACGCCACAAGGTGCTTCGGTTGAATTGAGCTAGGAGGGGGTTTCGGTTTTAAAAATGGTTGGGGAGAGGGGTTACAGTTTTTTGAATGTTAAAATATAAGAATATGAGATTTTATATGTTAGGGTTCATATGGCTTTGGCTTGGGTTGATTTAGTTGAGGTTTGGGCCTCCAATCTCCAACTTTGGCAAGGTGGGTCTAGTGGGTTTCTATATTTGGATGGGTTAATTGGTTGAGTCAAAGATGCAAAGATTTATGGCACATGGCTACACATAATTTGAATTTAAATCAATCTAATATGGTTCCACTATGGGTTGGCAACCTAGGATGGTTCCCATTAAATTGGGTTACCTAGGGTTCAGTCTGAAGATAATTCTAATTGATTCTAACACCAAAATTGCATATGTGGGTCTTATATTCCATTTAAAAATAATTAGCACATGGGAATTCAATTAAGTGGTACACCATTGGCATGTGCTCGAAATGGGTCAAAATAATATATTGGGTCAAATAATTTGGTTCGGAGTTGAGGTTTAATTGCTATTTAGAAAATTAGTCAAATTTTACGGTAGAGACTAAAATAACTATTTTACCCCTAAAGTTGTACATAAAAATATAGCAAATGGAAAGATGTTTAGATGGGATACAGTATATAAAACTGAAGGTGGAGTTGTACATAATTCAAATATGTTATTAGATTTGAGAAATCGATAGTTTTTGTGCTTTAAAAATCAACGCTACGTAAAGTACTACTATAGTTATAATTAAAAATAAAATATGGTCTAATATATAAAATAAATAAAAATTTCTCAAAAATTAGGGTGCTTACATTCTACCCACCTTAAAAGAATTTCATCCTCGAAATTGAAAATACTGCTTACTAATAAAGAATCATGCTAACGTAACTAGGAATAGTTCGAAGGGGTACACTATGCCACTATGGTATTTCCTAATCAATCAAGTAGCAATCAATATTAAACAACTTTCTATGCAACGTTCATATCATAAAACTATAAATCGTTACCTCTAGTCGATCCTTCTGGTATCGTAATATTCATGGCAAAGGCTTGACTACGTCCATATGCTGGTCCTCTCTGCTGCTACTGGGCCAGTTGGAATAGTCCTGCCTAGGGTGCCAAGGGTGGCCTCGGCTGAAATCCTCCTGGTGCCGTGTACGCTAGCCTAGGTGGCTATTGTGTTGATCTTAGTGTTGGTGGCTGCATCATCGGTGCTGCTTTCTGGTTCTCTAGGCAGTCTGGCACTGAGTGCTGACTTGATCCATAGTCCAAGTATAACTCAAGCTGTCGTCGACATTCCTTCATAATGTGTCCTTTCTTGTCGCAGTGCTGGCAAGTAGGAAGTTCAGATGCTACCTTATCGCAGTACTGGCAAGTAGGAAGTTCAGATGCTACTAGTTGGGATGTCCTATGTTGATGCATCTTTGGTTGCTTTGTTGGTACTCCTTGATGTGCTATGGTTGGTGTAAGGGGCCTCTTCTGGCCTGTCTCTCTCCTGTGGACTCGCTCAAAGTGTCGTACTGCCGTGAGAACTCCCAAGTAGGTTGTAGGTGCAGTAGCTCCAATAAGCTCATATAATCAGTCTATAGCTCAGCCCGCCATAGAATTTTTTATATTTTTCTCCTCTGTCTGGATCAGTGTAGGTGCAAAATGGCTTAGTCGTAGAAACTCAGTATTATATTCTTCTACGGTCGTGTTGTCTTGGAAAATATGTAGGGATTGACTTCGAAGCTATAATCTGAAGGTAGCCGAGATATACATCTCTTTGAATGGTTTTAGAAAACTCCTCCCTAGTGATATTATCCAGGCCAAGTCGTCTTCCTTCTGTGAGCCGCCAGTGGTGTGCGTTGCCAGTCAGCTACATCTTGACGGTAATCATCCATCAGTCCTTTGGTAAATCTGCTGCCTGCAACTGGTGCTGGATGTTGGTGCGCCACTCGTGAACCTCCATGGACCCCTCCTTGCCCGAGAATTTGGTTGGCTCCAACTGGAAATAATTAGCAAGTGTTCCCATCGCTGGCTGACGAGTTTATGGAGTCGCCCTCTCCAAAGCTGCCATAATGCGATCCTCTATATTCTTCGTCTATCTCAATTGAGTTTCTAGCTGGATCTGCTGTTGTGCCTGCATCATCATATAGAAGATCTGGAACAACTATTGTGGGTCCATCTGTAGTTCGAGCGATGCAAATGGCATCGGCGGTATCAATGAAATATCGTCTCTCATGAATCTCGAAGGGTATAAAGCAGCTGGATCGTCAGGTTGGAAAGAAAAGGCTCCAATTAGTGGCATGGTCGTATCAATGTGAGTCACTACTGCATTCTACGGAGTAACCACAGGACTCTCATCACAAGCTTATGGGTCTATTGCACTGCGCATAGACGAAAAGTATAAGCTAAGAATAGATGAGATCAAGCAGGATGCAGGTCAAGTAAATAAATTTTCAAAGTCTATGTAGAAATCAAGGACGTATAAGATCCTATGGATCTTTTCTATCCTATTCGCAGGCTCACGTCGATACAATAACGTAACCAAAGTGATTCAACGTTGCCATGCATGGGCCACCACAAAAGATATATAATGCCCCAGTTCCAAAACACGTATGACATGGTATACGAATACATGCCTACAGCACGTTACCATGGGCCAGACCTCATAACAAGCCCATTAGCAAAATGTTTAAGCTGTAAATCACGATAATAAATCCATAACAACAATACAACATGTGTCACAGATTATAGGTACAGTACTAAATCTCATCAACACAGAATATTTAAGACATAATATATCTAAGTCCAAAATAGTAATAATATCATCTATCTAGCATAAATATAAGTAATGAATGTACGAGGAAATAACTCGTCACCATAGCAAGGAGAAATGAAATAAGTAATCAACTACAAGTCTGTTAAACTGGAAAAAAAAAAGATAAAGTAGCAATGTCTTAAATAGAGAATGACATGTCTCAAGAGAAATCCTCTGGTACTATCTCATCCTCTTGTACTGGTACGTCTCCTGTCTTGACTCCAGAATCATACACCTCTGGATAACCCTCCTTTCCGTCTAAGCCCGGGGAATAACCAGGTCCTCAGGGGACATAGCAAGGTACATAATATACATGCTAAGTAATAATTGAGAGAATATATACAAAATGAAGGGTACCTACCTTAACCATCTACGTGTAAATATACAGTTGAGCACAATCCTAATACCAGGCCCAGTCGTCCTGGCAATCACCTATGGCACTTGCTATGATACTGATGGATGAACAAGTAAACAAATCCATAGCTCTGCTACAGAGACCATGATGACGAGTATAATAATCAAGCCCCAAATATGGAAGCATGATCACGAGTCTAGACGATCGGACATTTTGGTAGAGTCCTCCCTTCCCCATAATGTAAAACTATCCAGTCAAGTTACTATGAATCATGTATCAGTAACAAGTCATGCAAGCTATTACTACATGCTATCACAGAGTCCCTAGCCACGAATATCTCATGTCAGACTCTGTATTATATCATCATCATCTATTGCGTCCGTGTCATGTAGTCCATCGTGTCAATAAATACGACATAATGTACGCAATACCTAATGTCGATATATAATAAAATGATATCGACACCCGAATATGATACGGACGCTAAATACCGACCAATCCTATATTATGACAATAATGAATGAGAATAATGCAACAATAAAAAGGAAAAGACAATAAACCGTAATATTGGCAAGGTACACTCGTCTGTAACCTTTGTCTGTGTTTACGTCTGACCAACTCCAACACCCTTGCTACATCTACCAAGTCTACCTATAGTAAATATTCTATTATTAATAACTCTCAAATGACCTATCATATATGGATTTTTCATATATGAACCATAATAACATCTATACACCAAAAGTGGTCATAATGTTGATACTACACCATACAACATACAAAGTACCAAACTTCCTTATAAAAGTATTTTTATAACTAATATAAAATAGTAATTTAATTTCCGAAAAATATTCATAAATAGTTTTATATCACTATTTATGTTATTTTATTTGTGGAAACTCAACCACAATAGCCCTATGTTGATACTACATAATTAATTCCATACTCGGCCTACTAATTGAGTCCCGAAACAATAAATATTTAATATATTTAATTCTAGAAAAATCACAAAAAATAGTTAAGATAATGTTTTTTCATCAAACCTTGCACAACAAGTATTTTAGTAAAGGTATATGAAGTTCCAAATCTTTTGAATACGAGGAACACATTGTTTTTGGTGTTTCAGTGTTAGGACAAATGTCAAGATTTTTAATAAATATTAAATCAAACCAAAACGCAGTAAGAAGATATGTGTTGGAAAGATCTGGAAGTCTAGTTTCTTATGAAAAATATACATAAGATCGAATCGGTAGGAAAGTAGGTGAAAATTAACTGGCAACAAATCAAGTCTATTTTGGGCATCTTTTTATAGAACGGATGTCCTGATCAAACTATTTGGTACTGTGTTCTTGGCTAATTGGACATGAAAATAGACACAGTTATCTTTCTTTTTGTTTTGGTTTCATGAAAAGATAAGGTCAAAAAGTACATAAAACCTTAGATGCAAAATAGTGTACCTGCTTAAACGAATTTAGACCTAGATTTCAGACTCTGGGTGACTTATAGGGCTATTTTGGTGTACTAGAAGAGAATATGAATGTATATGGTAGATAGGATTGTAGAGGGAGGGTCATGCTAGATTCACAACAAATATTCATAGAGAGTCATCGGAGGTCGAGAAGGGGTCGAAACTGTCGTTACGCCACAAGGTATTGCGACTGAATTGAGCTGGAAGGGGGTTTCAGTTTTTGCAATGGATGGGGAGAGGGGCTATGATTTTTTAAAGGTTAAAAATAATAATACGAGGTTTTATATGTTAGGGTTCATGTGGCTTTGGTTTGGGTTAATTTGGTTGAGGTTTGGGCCTCCAATCTCCAACTATGGCAAGGTAGGTCTAGTGGATTTCCATATTTGGATGGGTTAATTGGTTGAGTCAAAGATGCAAGGATTTATCGCACATGGATACACTTAATTTGAAATAAATAAATCTAATATGGTTCCACTATGTTTCGGCAACCTTGGATGGTCCCCACTATAAGTTGGGTTGACTAGGGTTAAGTCCCGAAAATAATTCTAATTGATTCTAACACCGAAATTGCACTATATGGATCTATATGCCATTTAAAAATAATTAGCACATGGGAACTCAATTGAGTGGTACATTATTGAAATGTGTGTAGTAGGCTCGAAATGGGTCAAATATATTGGGTCAAATAATTTGGTTCGGAGTTGGGCCTTAATTGCTATTTGAAAAACTAGTCAAATTTTACGGTAGAGATTAAAATGACTATTTTATCCCTAAAGTTGTACATAAAAAATATAACACAAGAAAATATGTTTGAATGGGACATGATATACCAAACTGAAGATGGACTTGTCCAGAATTCAAATATGGAAATAGATTTGAGAATTCGATAGTTGTTGTGCTTCAAAAATCAACGCTACGGTAAAGTATTACTATAGTCATAATTAAAAATAAAATATGGTCTAATATATAAAAATTATATAAATTATATTTAAAAAATCCTCAAAATTAGGGTGCTTATACGATCCTTAGATGTTCCTCATGCTCCTCTGGTGTCTTTGAATAAATAAGTATGTCATCGATGAACACTACCACAAAGTTGTCAAGATATTGATGGAATACCTTGTTCATCAAGTTCATGAAGACCGTCGGGGCATTAGTTAACCCAAAAGGCATCAACATGAATTCATATTGGCCTTATCTAGTCTGAAAGCCAGTCTTTGGAATATCCTCCTTCTTTACTTTCAACTGATAGTAGTTAGACCTCAAGTCAATTTTTGAAAATACACTCGTGTTGCTCAACTGATCGAAAAGATCATCAATTCTTGGCAACATGTACTTATTTTTTATTGTGAGATTGTTCAAAGCCCTATAGTCGATGCACACCCGCACCGTCCCTTCCTTCTTCGACACAAATAAAACCGGGCCCCCCATGGCGAAGAACTCAATCTGATTAATCATTTCTCTAGCAATTCATCAATTTTCTTCTTCAACTCCGTTGTCTCTTTGATATTGATCTTGGATACATGTTGTGCCACTGATTCTGTACCTGGCACAAGATCAATAGAGAATTTGACATCCATATCAGGCGGCAATCCAGGCAATTCTTTGGGAAATATGTCAAAAAATTCTACGATAATGGGATGAGGTATCTCCTTCTCCTTTAATATAGCTCCACAAATAGCCTCGCTACGCTACTCCACTGCTCCTCTAGTGAATTCAAACACAGACTCTGTGGAAGGGCTAAATATTATGGATCCACGACGACAATATATATTAGCATAATTTGTACTCAACCAATCTATCCCGAGAACTATATCAAAATTCGGGAGTGGCATTACGAGTAGATTGGCATGCAGTTCCCTACCTCCGAAGGTGATGCGACGCCCGGCACAAATATCCTTAACTAAGATAATACTTCCTCCCGTCATAATTTTGCAATTACTATATAAGGCTCAGATAATATACTATGCTTAAATACAAAAGCTACAGGAATAAAGCTATGGGATGTACCCGAATCGAATAATGCTACAGCTAGAAAATAATCGAGGAGTATAGATCCTGCTAGCACATCATTTGTGGGCTCAGTCTCTTCGACTGTCTTGGAAAAGACTCTGCCCTACGAAGGTGCTCCCCTCTACTGGTGTTGGGCAAATCGTTGCTACTGAGTAGGGAGTGGTGGGCCTCACAGTTGCAGAGTCGCTGATGGTCTAACTGGTCCCCTCTGGACTGGTGCTGCATCCTATCCTAGGCGGATATGAGCTATAAGGCACTCTTTCAATTGATGCACAGGTGATCCACAGTATAAAAATACTTTGAGCCTCATTCTTCAGTCATCCCAGACATGTCCAGTCCTTCGACAGTGAGTGCATTATGGAGCCTGCTATAACTGCCTCTGGGGTTGTTGCACCTACTGGGTTGGTACTCTAGTCAGGACACAGTTCTACTGATGGTGCTAGAAGGCCTTCAACTAAAATTGGGGATATTTGGATTGTCCCGCACTAGCGCCACCTTCCGCTGCATCATGGTCTCTCTTTGGCCTAAAATCTAGGTCTACATCTATCCTTTCGGCCTCAGCTACGATTTCCAAAAATATCGTAATACTGGAAGAAATGTGAATCTTCATTTCCTTGGCCAATACATGTCAAAATCTCCGTGGTCGATCCTCCGGGTCCCTAACTATGTACTCCGCGATTTGACTCAATCGGCCGAACTTTGTGGCATACACGTCTATTGATAAGCTAACCTGCTCAAAGTTTTGTAACTTTTTTCCAGAATGCCTTTTGCCACCGCAGGGAAATATTTCCTCTTAAAGAGGTCCTTCAACTGGTCCCAGGTTCGGTTGGATCTGCAAGCCAGGGCTCATTCCTGAGCTAGGTACGAGCAATATAGTAAAGTTATAGGCCAACAGCTTCAATCTTCAAGTCTTCAGGGATTCAGGAAACCCGCATAATCCACTCGATATCCTCGAGCCATTCGTCAGCATAGAGTATTCCTTCGGTCCCCTTGAACTCTCGCGGGTTCATCTTCTTGAAGTCCCAGATGTTCTCCTCTCTCGGATGGACGAGCGGTTGCGGATGCTGAGCAACCCTATCTATGGTTGTCAAGGCAACGCGTTAAGCTTTTCTACGTCCATCCGTATCACCTCTGTTTGCTGCCTCTGGGCCTCTGTATGTGCCCTCTGCACCTCTATCATGCCTCTAATGAGCTCATGTAGATGTGCCTCATTAGCCTACATGTCTCCTTGAGGTGGATTGGTTGGGGAAGGAGGAAGGATCTTCGATGTAGATGATGAAACTTCTTGAGATGAAGGATGTTGGTGGGTGACACCATTCGCTATTGCATTGCGTGCTTTAGTCCTGGGTGCCATTTCTGAAAGGTTGAATAACAAAAGAAATCAACGATATGGCAGAAGGTAAGATGATTATTCAAGAAGGGCAAGTAAGAGTGGAATATAAACTTGCAAATTCAAACATAAAGGAATTTCCTAGTTGTGACTGAGTATTTTCCTATTCCTAGTGATCTATATCCTATTACAGGCTTGTGATAGTACTCAAGATTCAAGTACTACCATGATATCGCACTAGTCGTGAATCAGGACCTACATGGGCCACCATCAAAATGTGTCATGACCCACACCCGAAATTTGGCCATGAATCGTGGGCACGCCTAGCCTACGTCGCAGTGTCGGCGGTAGAACGCTGTATAATACTAATATGATGAACAACCCAAAAATTTTAACTCCACTAGGAAGGACAATAATGTATAACTAAAATAATATTCAATCACAGCTCTAAGTAGATAATCGTACGATGGAATATAAAGAAAAGAATAAATAGTCGCCAATCCATAAAAATAATAAACTCCAGAAACTATATATAGAGTCAATTGTCAAATAGCAGATAGTCAACTAAATCCAGAGACAAATCCGGTCCTAGAACTAACACTAATCTAACTAAGCAGTTGCAGCCGGGTTATGTGCTGCTACCTCCCCCCGATCTCCCTGAAGTGCAAGGTCGGGCTCGGCTACAAGCTCTTTGTAAATTTCCTAAATTTTTACTATGATTTTTTAAAATTATTTTATTTGGTATTAATTTTTATTTTTGGTATTCGTACGTCAAATGCGAATACGTATATACGAGGCATATATTTTTATAAAAAAATTTATTATAAATATTCTCCACATAAAAGAAAAAGTATACTTTTCAAAAATAGTATAAGATAAATATTATTATTTACTTAAAGTTATAAAATACGTCGCGTGCCAAACTTTATTTTACTTTATTATAAAAAGGATATTTTATTTATCGTAAAAATAGATATGATAATTTAGGAAATAATATTTTATAATTAGTGTGTTTTATTCTCATACGAGGTACATGAAATTTAATTCATGTATATATTTTAATTTTCGAAATTAATTATTATTCTTTTTTATTATTTATAAAAAGATATTTTAAAATTTGTTTGTTTGATATTTAGTCAATTATGGTGATTTAAATTTGGAATTAATTTTATTAATTTATTTTAAATATATTTTAAATTAAAAATGGGATTGTCTAGATTTAAATTGGATTTGGATTTGATTGAATTGGTTTTAATTCGATTTAAATTAAATGATGAATTATGTATTGGGGATTTAAACGAATCCTAATCCTTAACCAACTAGGGGTCTTCACCACCTATATAAGGAGAGCCCCGTTGATCTTTTTTATGAAAATTACATTGTAAATCCCCTAAATTTCTACTATGATTTTTTAATTTTGTAATTATTTTTTTGTACTTCATCGCGTACAAATTCACGATCCCGTATTTGTACTCCGCATGCAAATTTGCGTTATTTTGTATTGCTCGTCGAGTGCGAATATATGCGAGGTACGTATCTTGGAAAAATATTTCTTATTTTAATAAATGTATAAGCTTAAAGTAATATGTGATAGATAATTTAATTATCTAAATAAATTCCTCTTTATTTCTTAAAATTGTCAAAACCTTATCTTTTGTTGTTTACTATATAAAAAGACTATTTTATTTTTTAGAAAACTATACTTTATGAAAAGTGTTCTTCTTTCATGCGAAGTACATAATTTAAATGAATTTTCGAAATTAATTAATAATAATATTTTATTAACTCAAAAAGAATATTTGAAATTTGGTTTGAATTAAGATTTGATTAAATATATTAATTTAAATTAGAAAATATGTTATTGACTGAAATCAAATAAAGGTTTTATCGGGAATCGATTGGATCGGATCAAATAAATTTTTTTGAAACGATTTGAATTTAATAATAGTATTATCTAAACGGGGTTTAAACTATTCTATTCCTAATTCTAATTGGATTCCCACCTCCTATAAAAGGAGAGGTACTTGCCCTCTTTTTCTCATCCAAATTCCACAACCCAAGAATAGTGCGTTGTGTCTGTGTTCCACGTCCATCTACTATATTTTCCATTACATTTACAACTCAACCCGACCCCCTCTCCGTCGTGTCGGACAGCCCCGACACGATGATACAATCAGCGCCGTCTACTCCTTCCTTCTCTGCCACATCCGCAACCCGTGCTCCTCGACTCCACACAGAACCACCGCCGCCACCGTCTCGTCACTATCGCCATCATCGCCACTGCCGTCATCATCCCGACCACCGTCACCACCATCCACCATTACCATCACCACCAGCCACCATGGCCACCCCCGAACCTGAACCACCTCCGCCATCAACGTTCTGGCCGTGGCCGCCCCCAACTTCGTCATCCTCGCCACCAGAAATAGAAGAGGGGAAGAAACCCTCACCTTGGCCGCGGATCCACGTCTCGCCACCGCCGATCGCGCTTTCCAGTGGCCCGCCTCTAGCGTGCTTCCTCTGCGCCTCCTTCTTTTCTCCGCGATCGTAGATCTTCTCGTGCGGCCTAGGCACACGAACCGTCGTAGCCGCGAGCCAAGTCGAACCGTCCTTCGCAAATTGCTTCTGTCCCAGAGCCGCCTGTCTGTCGACCTCCTCTAGTGTCGCACTCGGTCGTCGCCCGCAGTAGTAGTCGGGACCGCCATGTAGCCCCCGTCGAAGTTGACCACCCGACGTCGAGAGCCCGCCCCCCGTGCTCCGTCCGCACCCGCCTGACACCGCGAAGTTGTCGGCGACCTCACGTCGGAGTAGAGGACCCCAACCGGGCCACCCCCCCTGCTGGTAACCCCGATCCACTCTTCTCCTAACAGATTTTCCTCTATATATCTCTATTTCTTGATTTGTCACAGAAATAAGGGTTTCGTCCATAGAAATCTTTCCGCAGTTCTTCACTCCCTCTGCACTCCCTTTCTTAGTTTCTTTAAAAGACAGCTATGTTGTCACCTTACTTATTATTATTATTATTATTATTATTATTATTATTGCTATTATTATTATTATTATTATTATTATTATTATTATTATTATTATTATTATTATCATTTATTTAAATTACTAGAATGGTGTCAATTATTTTATTATTTATATATTAGTTTGTTGTTTTGTTAAATATTATTATTTACATATTATTATTATTACTATTATTTTCTAGCAAAATTTTAAGTTAGTTTTTGAAACACTAAAATATTCTTTTCGATTTATATGTACATATATTTGACCAGTTATACTTTTTGGTCTAAATGATTTTAAAATATTTATCTAAAATAGATATTTTAAATTGTGAAATATAGTTTCCACCATAATCGTATTTTACAACTTAGAGTATTTTGACTAATAAGATGTAATTTTCAAAATTATTATATATAAATATTTTCAAGTATTTTCGTAAATGAATTTTTACAAGTAAACATGTTTTAAAGTAATATAAATATTTTCTAAGAATTTGTATGTTTACCTACTCCACAAATTCTTCCAATTATCCTCATTACTCATAACTAATCATGCTTACCTATTTTCTCGCGACCTCGGACCCCTACTCATCGACCATGGCTATTGGACTATTGGAACATGACAGAACATCGCACCACCAGGTGAGACACCAGGCAAGATACCTTGTCTTATTTACTGTTTATAATTATATGCATCTTTAATTATTTATTTACTGCATATTTATTATTTGTTCTCAGTTGGATCCATTACTTGCTATTTTTATTTCACTTTATTTTGCTTTCAGTTATTTTTCCTTCTTGCCTTTTTGTATGCATATGGACCTAGTCTTAGCGAACTACCTTCTATTAGTGACCTTGGGAGGGAGAAGACAGTTAAATGTATGGGCTACCCTAAATTCAAAAAGTTATAGTAACTGCATACTACGGTAGTCGAGTCGCGAGGGTCACTAGCCTCGAGCTATGTGGACTGATGGATCACGTGGGCCGCTAGCCTCGAGTTATGCCGGCTGATAGTATTAGTACTTGACGTATACGTGTTGTGAGTTATTACCTTGTCCTGGGGGAGTCAGCCTTCACCTTCCCATACATCGAGATGTCTTCTATATTGCCTACTAGAAAGGTTAGGAGACCTTAGCAAATTTTATGTTCTAATCATGACATGGAAAAATGTCACATCGCAGAATAGTATGTTACCCTTTGTCCTTGTCTGGTTGTAGGGGTAGCCTACTATTTCGATGATGGGATATTGAGCCGTGTTATGGTTTGGACACTTTAATTTATCTTTATTTTATGGTGTATTTATATCCAGTTCATATGGCATGTTCTTTATGTATCTTGTAACGTCCCTCTGAGGATCTGGTTATCTTGCCAGGGGTGTGCTTTTGTATTTCGCAGGTGTTCTAGCCGTGGCCATGATCTTCTCTATTTCCTCGAGGATGATTGCACTTTGATCGTCTTCGCTTCGCTCGCCAAAATCTTTTTTTGTGATGTATTTTTTTTCATAGTTGGTAGTAGATTTGTCTCCGCCCAACTACATGTACCAATGACAATTCATAGTTGATTATATGATATTCTTTATTCTTTTATTTTGTGTGGATGAGATTAGATTACTCTTGGTTCACTTCATTCTACAGCTTATGTATTAATACGAGGTTTCCATATATTGGAGTATACTTCGTATGTATACAGCTGGCATGTCTATGTACCTAGTCCTACGTATTTTGGGACTGGGGCGTTACATAAATCCATATTTCTCCACTAAAGTGTTGTGTATCGTGTCCGTGTCCAAACTCCATCGTGCCAGACGTGACGGCCTCGGGTCTGACCCCTGGTGTCTTTCTAATATTTTATATCTTTTATATTTACATCATAGACGACTCTCTTCGTGTTTGACATCCCCCGACACCGACGCGCCCCTGTGTCACACAGGACACAACCTGGTCATGTATCCGACACAATCCGAAATTGTTCACTATACACCCCGACACAAAATCCCTAACCCTAAAATTCTTAACCGTCTCTGCAACAGTGTCACGCCCCAGAACCAGAATACTGGAGAGCGGGGGCAGACATAGCCAGCTACGTATATTGAAATAGAATACATCTCAACTATACGGTCACGGCTGTCTAGATATGAGGGTTTACTACAAGCCAGCAGTCTCTTAAGGTCAAGCCTATTGTCTCAATCTCAAGCAATTAACAGAGTTACAAGATATTAGAGCATCAAATATATATATAAGGCGTCCCAAATATTACATATTGGATAATCATGAAGCTAGTCGTACAAAATGATAAGACTAGCAAGAGTTCAGTCATACATGATCAACCCTAGGATTTGTTAATCATGTTTTACAGCCCGTAGGCAGACAGTAAGTAAATGTGCATCGAGCTAACAGGTGCTCGTCGGCTAATCGCCTCAAAAGAATAAATTTACATATAAGTGGGTGAAACAAAAGGGAGAACCCACTCGTAGCCCGGGTTCCTTCTAGTCGCCACCATCGGGCTGGAGGTTCGGTAGATCCTCGGGAGCTGCTCCAAAATCTGGCCACACAAAACCAGCTGGGTCAAACCCCAGAAAGAGCAAGTGCCACAAAGGAGGCCACAAATAAGAACAAAAGCCAGCATATCAGAACATAAGAATAAAAGAAGTACAAGTAGTAAAGTACACAGGACGATAAACGACTAGGGACGTGGAACCATTCCGGGAGCCAGGTTACAATCCTTAAACCAGACAAGGACCGGGGTTGTAACCCTTCGCCTGAATAGCTCACTGTCTCTACTCATTTATCGTTGAGATAAGTAAAACAAACATGCTCAGGAGATAGCAGGTACTGGAGCTAGACAAGACTTAGACAAGGCTCGACACCATTCATTCACAATCGGCCAGGCAAGTACTACGGCTTACTACTTTAACTAACTAGGGTTATCACAAGCCTAATTACTAACAAGATGCAAGTGAGAATTTCCAGTCCCAAGCCCTGTAGACTATCCAGTTATCCTTCCGCGGGTTGAGAGTTATAGGTGGGTACATTGCCCGGGAGACAAATGTACCCTTAGGTGACTTAGAGGGTACAACACATGACAGTGTGCTGGAAATGTGCTCTACTCGTCGGCAAGCTACAAGTCCATTAAAGCGCCCAGATAACGAGATTGCCTGTGACTGGGAATTCTCCATGTTCTAGTTTGATCTAATCATTAGCCTAATCCAATTTAGCGCGAGTCCCTGGCCGTGGTACCCAGGAAGTCACGTCCTAGACATGATGCAAGACAAGACAAGTAGATTGTATAAGCAAGCAAGCAGGAGCACCCACGGTGTCAAGTTGATTATACGAGTCAAGTTACAAGTCAAGTCAGGTCAAGTACAGGTCAAGTCAAGTACATGTCAAGAGTGCGCCGCCACGAGCCACTATCAAGTCAGGTTGGTCATGTCAGAAGTGCACCACTACGGGTCACTGTCGTGTTATGCTAGTGCCTTGTCATACCATGCCGTGTACAATAGTCATTCTAAACATATTAAGTAAAAATCAGTTCGTGACAAAAGGCGTAAGGATATAAAATGGACGTAAAATATCTAATAAAATACTAATATATATATAGGACTATAGAAGAGCCAAGCTTAAAGAAATAACAATTCATCATAGACAAGTGGGTTGTGCAAGGGGGTCAGGGGTTGGGCTGCGCAGGGTATGTACTGCGCATGGAAGAGCTGCGCAAGAGTTGGCTTGCGCAAGGGTTACCTTGCGCAAGGGTAGACTGCGCAGGGGGGTCAAGGGGCACAGGGTTAAAGGGGCACAGGGGATACCTTGCGCATCAATTGGATTGCGCAATGGAGGATTGCGCAAGGGTAGACTGCGCAAAGGTGGATTGCGCAGAGGTGGATTGCGCAGACGTCGGCTTGCGCATGGCTGGCTTGCGCATGGATGGCTTGCGCCAGCGCAATCCAGCACAGCACAAAGCACTGGCTGCGGTCATGCGCAATCGGTCCTGCGCTAAAGAGCACAGGCCGGGGGTGCGCAACCGGCCATGCGCTAAAGAGCGCAAGGCAGAGGGATGTTCTTCCTGGCCGAGAGCAGGTCCAAGAACACCAAGAACTTTAATTCTTCATAACTTAGCCAAATCAAAACCAAATCTAGATTTTCAAAGTTCTAACTTGAGTAAAATCGAATTCTCTTCCACATGGAAGCATCAAAACATGCAAAAATTGAAGTTTAATAGATCAAAACCAAGGATTTTCAAAAATGGTTAAAACCTAGATCTAGAACAATGAAAGCTCCAAATCACAAAATGTCAAGTTCTAAAGTTGTTCTCCATGGCCTAATCTAGTTAATGGACAAATAAAAAGTGGTGCTTATTTGATGGCAAGGTGCACTTGCCTATGGGTTGGGGAGTTGTGTGGAAGAAGGAAGAAGAAGAAGTTGAAAGAAATTAATGGAGTTATGGAGGAGAGAGAAAAGGTTGGTAGGTTTTAATGAGGGTGGTTGTGATGGAATGGAGGTGGAGAATAGGCTAAGGTGTTCCACTCATGATGAACCAAACCAAACCAAACCAACTCCACAAAATAAAACCAAGTCATGGTCCAAACCCATTTACGAGAACCCGAATCCACAAGTCGAGAAAATAAAATACGTGCCAAAATCAAATCACGAGTACAAATATAAAATACAGGAAATATGGGTGACAACTCTACCCACCTTCAAAGAATTCCGTTCTCGGAATTTAATCAAGGAGCTAGAGATTGCCACGACAAGCTATACTAAGCACAGGCAAGCTACACTAAGCAGTTCAATCATACAATCATATAATGCAAGCAAAGAAAGGGAAAGCGTAAGACATAAGAAAGACATTATACCTCATGAGTCAAACAGGTAGGGATATCGCGATCGGATGTCATCCTCACGCTCCCACGTTGACTCACCTAGAGAGTGATGACCCCAAGCAACACGGACTAAGTTAATAGTCTTGTTCTTGAGCATCTTTTCTCTCCGGTCCAATATAGACACGGGCCTCTCCTCATACGAAAGGTTGGTACCAACAACCAATTTCGAATGATCTAGGATATGGCTCGGGTCCGGGATGTACCGTCTTAATTGGGATACATGGAATACATCATGTACCTCACTTAGCGACGGCGGAAGAGCGAGACGATAGGTCACATCGCCTACTCGCTCCAGGATATCGAACGGCCCTATATACCTAGGACTAAGCTTTCCCCGCACGCCAAAATGAATGACGCCGCGGGTAGGCGAGATCCTAAGGAATACATGATCACCGATGGCAAATTTCAAGGGACGCCGATGAGCATCGGCCCAATGGCGCTGGCGATCCTGAGCAACTCGGAGGTGATCTCTGACCTTCCTGACCACTTCAACCGTCTGAGAAATTAGTTCTGGACCGAGAATCTGCCTCTCTCCGACATCGTCCCATGCTAACGGGGATCTGCACTTCCTACCATACAAAGCCTCGAAGGGTACCATCTGGATACTGGCCTGGAAACTATTGTTGTACAAGAATTCTACCAGGTGCAGGTGATCCTCCCACGAACCACCGAAGTCAAGGGTACACGACCGTAACATATCTTCGAGAGTTTGTATAGTACGCTCTGACTGCCCATCTGTCTGCGGATGATACGCTGAGCTGAACTTGAGACGAGTCCCCAAACTTTGATGAAGACTGCGCCAGAAGTACGATGTGAATCTCGTATCCCTGTCTGATACTATGCTGACTGGCACTCCGTGAAGTCTGACGATCTGCCTGAGATACATCTCTGCTAGCTGTGCCGTCGACTGTCCAACTCTAAATGGAAGAAAGTGTGCCACCTTGGTAAGCCTGTCCACAATGACACAAATAGCATCTCTGCCTGCCGGAGATCTGGGTAACCCAGTCACGAAATCCATGGTAAGGTGCTCCCATTTCCATTCTGTGATCGACAAGGGTTGAAGAAGTCCAGCTAGCCTCTGATGTTTAGCCTTGACCTGTTGGCAAACCAAACATCGAGAGACATACCGGGCTATCTCCCTCTTCATACCATTCCACCAAAAGTGTTGACGAATATCTCTGTACATCTTCGTGCTGCCTGGGTGGATGGAATACTGCGAACTGTAAGCCTTGCCATGACTTCCTGTCTGATATCTTCACTGGGTACACAAAGACGCGTGCCATGTCGAAGTGTACCATCCTCATGAATATATAACTCTGGCCTTCTTCCTGCCTCGCACTTTGCTCTGAGCCGCTGAATCTTGGAATCTGTTAATTGTGCTATCCGGATCCTCTCAACTATGGTGGACTGAATTTGTAGGCTGGCCATCAAGGCCATATTGGAAGGAAGGACAACTTCTATACCCATCTTCTGAAGATCTGCCAATAGCTCTGGTTGCGCCGTCAGGAAATAAACTCCGGCTCTCCGGCTCAACGCATCTGCTACAACGTTGGCCTTCCCTGGATGATACTGCAAATCCACATCGTAGTCCACCAGTAGCTCGAGCCATCTTCTCTGCCGCATATTAAGATCCTTCTGGGTGAAAACATACTTCAGGCTCTTATGATCAGTAAATATCTCCACTCTGTCTCCGTACAAGTAGTGCCTCCACAACTTAAGTGCAAACACTACTGCTACTAGCTCTAAGTCGTGGGTCGGGTAATTCTTCTCATGATCACGGAGTTGACGTGACGCATAAGCAATTACCTTCCTATGCTGCATCAAAACGCATCCCAATCCTCTGCCTGAAGCGTCGCAATAAACTGTGAATCCTCCGGTCCCATCTGGAAGGGTGAGAATGGGAGCCGTTATCAAACCTCGCTTCAACTTCTCAAATGATTCCTGACATTCTGCTGTCCAAACGAACGGCACATCCTTGCGGGTCAACTGAGTCATCGGCGCTGAAATCCTTGCAAAATCAGAGACGAACCGCCGGTAGTAGCCGGCCAATCCAAAAAGCTGCGAACTTCTGCCACTGAGCTGGGTACTGGCCATGCCTCGATAGCCACAATCTTCTAGGGATCCACTTCCACTCCTCCTCTGGTAATGATGTGACCCAAGTACGAAATACGATCGAGCCAGAACTCGCATTTACTGAACTTGGCGTACAACTGGTGCTCCCTAAGCGTCTGAAGGACGATCCGGAGATGCTTCTCATGCTCTGCTTCATTCTTGCTGTAGACCAGGATGTCATCAAGGAACACTATCACAAACTGATCCAAGTAAGGCATAAAAATACGGTTTATGAGGTCCATGAATACTGCCGGCGCATTGGTCGCTCCAAAGGGCATAACTAGAAACTCCCAATGCCCGTACCTAGATCTGAATGCCGTCTTCGGGATATCCTGCTCTCTGATTCTGATCTGGTGGTATCCTGACCGCAAGTCTATCTTCGAGAAAACTGAAGCCCCCTTGAGTTGATCAAACAAGTCATCTATCCTCGGGAGAGGGTATCTGTTCTTGTTTGTCACTGAGTTCAAGGTACGATAATCAACACATAGCCTGGACGTACCATCCTTCTTTTTCACAAGAAGCATTGGGGCTCCCCAAGGCGATCCACTTGCACGAATGAATCCTTTGGTCCTAAGTTCTTCAATCATCTTGTACAAAATCTCCAACTCTGAAGGCGCCATTCTGTAGACTCGCTCTGATACTGGTGCTGTCCCAGGAATCAAGTCAATGGTGAACTCGATCTTCCGCTCTATTGGCATCCCTGGAAGTTCCTCTGGAAAGACATCTAGAAACTCTTCAACTATCCGGGGCAACTGCACTGCTGCTACTGCCATCCGCAATACTGGGGGAGAAGGCTCCACGACGCCTCTAGAAAATGAAAACTCTGGCTCTCCGGGAATACTAAAGACAACTCTGCCAACATGGCAGTCTATCCTAGCATAATGGTTCCTCAACCAATCCATGCCTAGGACTACATCATAGTCTGCCATAGGGAACTCTATGAGCCTAGCGGGGAACTCTCTACCGCTAACTACGATCCGACATGAGGAAAACACTCGATCTACTCCCACAAGACCATTACCAGTAAGTATATTGAGCCTCACTGATAATGACTCGGGCTCCAATCCTATCCGTGTCGCGAATCGTGTAGACATGAATGAATATGATGCACCAGAATCAAATAATACAGATGCTGGAAAGGTGTTGACGAGAATAGTACCTGCCACTACCTCACCTGGTGCAACTTCTTCTTCCATGGTCATCATCATAGCCTGACCTCTAGCTGCGGGTCCTCTCTGCTGGGAACCCCTCTGCCGACTCTGTGCTGGAGCCTGGGTGAACTGCTGTTGGAAGGCCTGGGCCTGGGGCAACAATGGCCTCGGGTACTGCTGTTGCTGCTGCTGCTGGACTGGAACTGGGGCTGGTCCTCTCACCGAAGAACTAGAAAGGTTGGATGATGATGGACCTCCCCTATTCGGGCAGGTCCCTATCTGGTGGTCTGCTCCTCCACAAGCCAGGCACAATCCTTGTGCCCTACGACACTCTGCCACTACATGGCCCGGCTTCCCGCAATGAGAACATCCCACCGCGGAAGACTGCTTCTGCTTCTGCTGCTGCGGGTACGTCGGGGTTGAATGCTGAACCGACGTCACTGAGGCCGCCCGCCTCGAAGTTCCAATGGTTATACCCCTAGCTGTCGGGGCTGGAGCTGAAGATTGGTGCATCTGGTTGTGGGACCGCTTCCTGCCTCCGGTCCTGTCCACAATTCTCCGGGAGGTATACTCATGCCTCCTTGCTGCCTTCAATACTGCATCGAACGTCTGGTGCTCGAACTGCTCCACAGCCAATAATATCTCTAAGTGCAACCCTTGCTGGAACCGCTGAACCCTATCGAACTCGGTCGCCACCAAAGTAGGGGCGAACCTACTCAGCCTGGAAAACTCGGTCGCATAGCCATCGACCGTCCTGCCTCCTTGCTTTAAGTTGGTGAATCTGGTCTGCAGGTCGTACCGTGCCACCGCATCGAAGTACTTTGTCTGGAACCTCTCTCTGAACGTCGCCCAAGTGACTGGTGCCGCTAACCCCATGGCCTGAGCTGCCCACCAATCGCGAGCCAAGTCTAACAACTGTAGGCGTACCACCGCCACCTTCTCATTTTCAGGTATCCTAGCTGCTTCTAGAACAACCTCGGTATCTTGAAGCCAAGCGTCCGTGGCAATCGCATCTTCACTGCCGTCAAAGAAGGGAGGGTTCAAGCGCTTGAAACTGTTGGCCGCCTGATTTCCTTGGGGACCTCCTCAGTTTAGTGCATCATGGACTTCCTGGTACAAGGCGTCGCCTCGACCATCTTGGGATGCAAGTAGTTCTCTAATAAGCCCTACCAAAGGTCCCTCATCTTGTCTAGCTGGTTGAACGGGCAGAGCTGCCTGAACTTGAGGTTCTGAGCCTCCGGGAGGCATAACTCGGGAGGCTACTCCAGAGTGCTGAGCTTGATCTTCCTGGCGCTGGGGTGCTTGTTGAGCTTCCTCTGGCTGGTTGGCAGGTCCGGGAGCAATGCCGCTGAAGAAGACGACATAGGGAACAGTAAGGAAAGGACCAGGACAGATCAATGATACAAGCATGTGATCAGGTCAAGAATCTCAGGGATTTGAAGATACGAGCAGAGATCAAGGGCGAATATTGATTGAGACTTCTATTCGGTAAACCCTCACATTTCTTGATTGACAAGACCTGCATGGGCCACCACTTAAACCATGTCACGCACCAGAACCAGAATACTGGAGAGCGGGGGCAGACATAGCTAGCTACGTATATTGAAATAGAATACATCTCAACTATACGGTCACGGCTGTCTAGATATGAGGGTTTACTACAAGCCAGCAGTCTCTTAAGGTCAAGCCTATTGTCTCAATCTCAAGCAATTAACAGAGTTACAAGATATTAGAGCATCAAATATATATATATAAGGCATCCCAAATATTACATATTGGATGATCATGAAGCTAGTCGTACAAAATGATAAGACTAGCAAGAGTTCAGTCATACATGATCAACCCTAGGATTTGTTAATCATGTTTTACAGCCCGTAGGCAGACAATAAGTAAATGTGCATCAAGCTAACAGGTGCTCGTCGGCTAAATGCCTCAAAAGAATAAATTTACATATAAGTGGGTGAAACAAAAGGGAGAACCCACTCGTAGCCCGGGTTCCTTCTAGTCGCCACCATCGGGCTGGAGGTTCGGTAGATCCTCGGGAGCTGCTCCGAAATCTGGCCACACAAAACCAGCTGGGTCAAACCCCAGAAAGAGCAAGTGCCACAAAGGAGGCCACAAATAAGAACAAAAGCCAGCATATCAGAACATAAGAATAAAAAAAGTACAAGTAGTAAAGTACACAGGGCGATAAACGACTAGGGACGTGGAACCATTCCGGGAGCCAGGTTACAATCCTTAAACCAGACAAGGACCGGGGTTGTAACCCTTCGCCTGAATAGCTCACTGTCTCTACTCATTTATCGTTAAGATAAGTAAAACAAACATGCTCAGGAGATAGCAGGTACTGGAGCTAGACAAGACTTAGACAAGGCTGGACACCATTCATTCACAATCGGCCAGGCAAGTACTACGGCTTACTACTTTAACTAACTAGGGTTATCACAAGCCTAATTACTAACAAGATGCAAGTGAGAATTTCCAGTCCCAAGCCCTGTAGACTATCCAGTTATCCTTCTGCGGGTTGAGAGTTATAGGTGGGTACATTGCCCGGGAGACAAATGTACCCTTAGGTGACTTAGAGGGTGCAACACATGACAGTGTGCTGGAAATGTGCTCTACTCGTCGGCAAGCTACAAGTCCATTAAAGCGCCCAGATAACGAGATTGCCTGTGACTGAGAATTCTCCATGTTCTTGTTTGATCTAATCATTAGCCTAATCCAATTTAGCGCGAGTCCCTGGCCGTGGTACCCAGGAAGTTACGTCCTAGACATGATGCAAGACAAGACAAGTGGATTGTATAAGCAAGCAAGCAGGAGCACCCACGGTGTCAAGTTGATTATACGAGTCAAGTTATAAGTTACAAGTCAAGTCAGGTCAAGTATAGGTCAAGTCAAGTACATGTCAAGAGTACGCCGCCATGGGCCACTATCAAGTCAGGTTGGTCATGTCAGGTGTGCACCACTACGGGTCACTGTCATGTTATGCTAGTGCCTTGTCATACCATGCCGTATACAATAGTCATTCCAAACATATTAAGTAAAAATCAGTTCATGACAAAAGGCGTAAGGATATAAAATGGACATAAAATATCTAATAAAATACCAATATATATATAGGACTATAGAAGAGCCAAGCTTAAAGAAATAACAATTCATCATAGACAAGTGGGTTGTGCAAGGGGGGTCAGGGGTTGGGCTGCGCAGGGTATGTACTGCGCATGGAAGAGCTGCGCAAGAGTTGCCTTGCGCAAGGGTTACCTTGCACAAGGGTAGACTGCGCAGGGGGGTCAAGGGGCACAGGGTTAAAGGGGCACAGGGGATGCCTTGTGCATCAATTGGATTGCGCAAGGGAGGATTACGCAAGGGTAGACTGCACAGAGGTGGATTGCGCAGAGGTGGATTGCGCAGACGTCGGCCTGCGCATGGCTGGCTTGCGCATGGATGGCTTGCGCCAGCGCAATCCAGCACAGTGCAAAGCACTGGCTGAGGTCATGCACAATCGGTCCTGCGCTAAAGAGCACAGGCCGGGGGTGCGCAACCGGCCATGCGCTAAAGAGCGCAAGGCAGAGGGATGTTCTTCCTGGCCGAGAGCAGGTCCAAGAGCACCAAGAACTTTAATTCTTCATAACTTAGCCAAATCAAAACCAAATCTAGATTTTCAAAGTTCTAACTTGAGTAAAATCGAATTCTCTTCCACATGGAAGCATCAAAACATGCAAAAATCGAAGTTTAATAGATCAAAACCAAGGATTTTCGAAAATGGTTAAAACCTAGATCTAGAAGAATGAAAGCTCCAAATCACAAAATGTCAAGTTCTAAAGTTGTTCTCTATGGCCTAATCTAGTTAATGGACAAATAAAAAGTGGTACTTATTTGATGGCAAGGTGCACTTGCCTATGGGTTGGGGAGTTGTGTGGAAGAAGGAAGAAGAAGAAGTTGAAAGAAATTAATAAAGTTATGGAGGAGAGAGAAAAGGTTGGTAGGTTTTAATGAGGGTGGTTGTGATGGAATGGAGGTGGAGAATAGGCTAAGGTGTTCCACTCATGATGAACCAAACCAAACCAAACCAACTCCACAAAATAAAACCAAGCCATGGTCCAAACCCATTTACGAGAACCCGAATCCACAAGTCGAGAAAATAAAATACGTGCCAAAATCAAATCACGAGTACAAATACGAAATACAGGAAATAGGGGTGACAAACAGCCACCACCTCCATGTCCGTCGCACCGGCCTGACCCCCTGCCTTCTCCGACAAAGTCACCCATCACCCTAACACCGTTGCCACTACACCGCCCCTGCACCACCAGGTCGCCTTGGCTTCGGCCATCTTCCGACCAACCCACCGCCGCCATCTCCTTCGTCGCAGTAGCACAACCCTCGATCACAATCCATTTCTACCACCCGTCTCCTCCGGCCACCTCGCCGGGACTCATCACCATGTGTCACCCCGACCACTCACCACCACCACAAACTTCCAGAATAACTGCGGCCACAAACCATCACCCACGCCCCCGCTACGGCTATCACCGGCCATAGCCGCTCCAAAACCAACATCACCACCAACCCCCATAAGAAAGAAAGGGAACTCTAACCCTCACCTCGCCTTCGACTTACCACCGCCAAAACAGCCCTAACCTCGCCTCGAACCATCCCTCTTCTCTGCCGTACCCCCGATGCGAGCTCGACGTCGCACCGCCATTGACTTTCCCTTGCGCCGCCCCTATGCCGGCGAACCATCCTCCGCAGGGCCGTTTCACATATCAAGACTCGTCCTCCATCGACGAAGCTCCGTATTTCTTCCACGACCATCGCCAACTCCCCGTCTGCGCGCCATTGGCGCCGCCCTGACCCTTGTAAGTCTCTGCTCTTCTCCCTTCCCCGATCGCCTCCCTCCACCTCTTCCCTTCGCTCTCTTTCTCAATCTTCGACTCGCTCTCTCTCTTTCTCACTGCTCCTTCCTCTCCCTCACTCTCCTTTGAATCTCTCTCTCTCCCTTCACCATCTTATTCCTTAAAGAGAACAGCAGTTCTAGGTTTGGGGGTTTTATGATATCTTCAGTATTTTTTATAAAGTTTGTGTTTCATTAACATTATTAGATATTAATTAGAGATTGGATATATACAAAATTTACTAAAGTATTAGTATTGTTATTATTATTATAGTTATTATAGGAGACAATAGGTATATTTGTTCTTTCTTTTTTTACTATTTTCTTCTTTAATACTATTAGTAGTAGTATTTTGGCCATTTAATATCAGTATTATCTATTTTGGAATAATGTAAAATAATATTTAAATACTTTTTAAAAATTATTCTTGGACAAAATATAGTATTTTGTTTGGGCCATTTTAACATATTTTCAAAAGTTTGGGATTAGAAACCCAAAATATATTACTACATTATTTTTTTTGTTTTTTAAATATAGCCTACTTACCTAAAAATATTATAATAATATGTCCTATCTAGTTTCGACCTAATAACTTGATTTCCTTATATATTCAGTTATTTACCTAATATATTTGAGACTAATAAAATGTAGTTTTTAAATTATAAATTTACTATATTATTGAAGTATATATTTACCTAAAATATTTTTGTACTAGAATCTAGTTTTCTAAAAATTTATTTTTACAAATAAAATCTAGGAGATATTTTCTAAGCATGGTATATGTTTTTATTTCCACAAATTCTCATCAACTATCATCATTGATCATGACTAATCATATACTCATATTTTCTCGTGAATTCAGACCTTTTTGCAACGCCCATGGCTATCGGAGAAACCAGGACTTGTTAGATCATCGCACCCCACCAGGCAAGATATCTTGCCATATTTACCGCTTATATTTAGTCTGTAAATTTATTGTTTAATTATTGCACATTTTCTGTAGTTTATTTCTTGTTCTTCCAACTGCATCTTTGTTACAGTTCATGATTTACTTAATGTGTCTTCTGTTATACATAATGCATGTGCTAGTCATATTTTTTTCCATTCTTGTCTTTAAATTATATATGGACCTAGAGTTAAGGGACTACCGTTGTTAGTGCATTTCTTTATAAACTTTGTCACAGTTGTGTCACGAGATATGTGTGAGATATGAGTAGCATATAAAGGTACTTGCGTGTTGGCTGATCACCCGTGCGCATGCGTTTGGTCTAACTGCCAACAGAGGCATGTTAGGAGACTTGGCAGTTAGTAGAGGTACATGGTCATAGATACGACTTAGATAGGTACATAGGGTGGAGAGAACAGTTCCTTAGCGTATGGGCCACGTATGCACTCCCTATTGTACCCACAAGCTCTATTAGAAGTACGGGCCTGACTACCTCTTTATCATGTTCTTGCTGGTCTCTGGCATTCAAGGAACACCATGCATGAAATAGTGTACTATCCCTTGTCCTTGTTTGGTTGTAGGGGTAGTCCATTATTTCGATGACATGATATTGAGCCGTGTTATAATTTGGAGTATTTTACTTTTACTTGTGACTTGTGACATATTTTATATTCAGTTTATTGGCATATTTATATGTATATTGTTACATCCCTCTGAGGATAGGGTGATTTCTCTATGAGTGTATTTTTGTGACTTTTTGCAGGTGTTCTAGCCAAGGCCGTGATCTTCTCTATTCCTTTGAAAATGACTTGCTCTTGGATCGTCCTTTTGCTACACTTGACAAATTCTTTCATTTTTTATGTATTACTTCTCCTTTAAAATAGTTGGTAATAGATTTGTCTTCGCCAAAATTTTGGTACAAAATAACAATTCAAAGTTGATTTTATGATATCTTTATTATTTTGTGGATGAGATTTAATGTGCCATGGTTATACTACATTTTACAGCTTATATATATTTATTATACGGTGGCATATATACGTACCTAGTCCTATATACATTCGGACTAGGGGTTACATATATTTGTGGAAGCTCATGCAGGTTAATGAATAAATTAATTGGTAACAAGACTGTACCAAGCAAGCCTTCATATAGGATTAAAGTCTAGGATCTCATCCACATGCTTGATCTACTTCCTTGAATCTAAATTTTTGTACTCTCGTTTGACTTCCTTGATTTGCATCTTACTTGATCCCTTTCTACCGTAAATCTTATCTTTTCTTTCATGCTTAATAGAGTTTAGGAATATAACTTGTATGGCCCATTGATTCAACTTTTGTAAGTTGGGTAGAATGACTCACGACCTAATATTTCCTTGGACCTTAACTAAGGCCTTAGATTAGAAGACAGTAGGACGACTGTATAGGCACGAACACCGGACAAGACTTAGATTCTTAAGGAACTTGAACTATTTATATTTTCATCATTATCTCGCATACTTATATTTTTGCACTATCTTGACTAATGCTGCTATTATAGCCTAGTTTTGAAAGCTTATTCTTTTATCGAGCTTGTTCAGGACATACGTGGGTGCCCACTAACATATTGTCTAATCAGAACTAGTTGATTATAGCCTGCTCAACTAAGTGCACTTGGTTCGCTATACATACGATTTTCCCACATAGATTAAGATATAGTTAAATTTGTCCTCTAGGATCTCATCTGCGACTGACTTGACAACTCCCTTTTAAACTATTCAATCGCCTTTGAAACCCATATTTGCAATTCGATCCCATCTCCCTTGAACTCTTATTGTTTTTCGTCACATATTCAAAAAAAAAACGCTCGTAGACACGGAGTATTCCCCTATAACCATGATAGTTGTATATACACGAGTGTAGTTAGCCATTACCAACCCACATGACTACATCCTTATATTGGGTTACTCGTCCTTCGCTCGACTCTAGATCTATTATCATGACCCTCTAATAATTTGAAACTTAAGAATGATTAGAATCGTTCCTTGACCGTACCCTAACCTAGAAGACTATTTCCTCGCAAGATCCCGCGTCTCGTAAAGTCTATACTTATCCTTATCTTGATTTACTTATCCATTACCCTTTTATTTTCGTGCGTTAATTAGCAAGCTCTCACTCGTTACCCAAACCCTACCACGACCATTAAACATAACCGTATCTTCCTCCCTATTGAATTGCTTCACTCATTAAGGATTTTTTTCCTAAACTCCTTCGTGATTCATGCAACCCTTGTTCTTATTGATTCCCTTGTGCAAATATAAAAATTTGATCATGACACCCTTCAGTTATACGGGACTAGATTAGAAAATCCCGTAGAGGAGATTAAAGGAGTAAGTATGTTAAAATTTGAAGTAAACATTACTAGATGAAATACTAAGGAATAATATAGTGTTCGATGTTACTAGTTTCCAAGGTTACTCAATTAACGACAATGAAAAAGTTTTGATTTCTTGGACTAAACTTTTATGATAATCATGAATATGAAATTCATAATTAAGATAGAATTTGATGTTGCTTCGACAAAATTTATTAAAGGTTTAATTAAATTTCAATTTTTTAGGAGATTATGGAAGACAAAATTTAACTTGAGGAAAATGAAATATATATAACATATATGTATAGATATGTTGGGAAGAAGTATATTAAAGATTATTGAATTAAAACTTTTTTTGGACTTATTAAATTTCTATCGTTAAGATATCAGATTTACATATACGAATATAGTTGAAATTCAAAATGTTTGCAAGTAAAATCTTTGGAGGTTAATTATCAAATTGAAAGAAAGGACAGGAAAATAGGTTTCAAGAAATTAAAGATTTTATGGAATAAATTTTGAGAAGAAATAATAAAATAGATGAAGGTGATTATGAGGGATCAAAAATGAATTTGAATTTTGAATAAAGAGTTATTGATCAAAAAATTGAGATTAAGGAAGTTACTACCTATTACGAGGCTGCACATTTCTAAGATTGATGGTTCGTGTTGATCAAGATTTAGATACCAATGTATTGTCATGTATGTGATCATCATCTAACTGTATCTGTGAGTTTATTTTCCGAGTTATCTAAATGGTGATTATCTAAATTGTCTATTTTCGTTGAATGCCGTTTGTTCTCCTCACCCAATGATTTAAATCGTAATTTTTATCAATAAACTCTTTCTATCTCCTCAACCCTATCTACCTTACATATTCCTACATTTTGAGGACAAAATTGTTGTAAGTTGGGTAAGATGTAATTCCCTAAATTTTTATATGATTTTTTTAAAATTAATTTATTTTGGTATTGATTTTTATTTTTGGTGTTTGTACGTCGAGTGCGAATACGTATATGCGAGGCATATATTTTTATAAAAAGTTTTATTATAAATATTCTCCATATAAAAAATAAGTATAATTTTCAAAAATAGTATAAGATAAATATTATTATTTACTTAAAGTTATAAAATGCGTCGCGTCGAGATTTGCCAAACTTTATTGTATTTTATTATAAAAAGGATATTCTATTTGTTGTAAAAATATATATAATAATTTAGGAAATAATATTTTATAAATAATGTGTTCTATTCGCATGCGAGGTACATGAAATTTAATTCATGTATATATTTAGATTTACAAAATTAATTTTTTTATTTATAAAAATATTTTTTGATTTTTTTGATTTAATATTCAATTAATTATGGTGATTTAATTTGGAATTAATTTTATTAATTTATTTTAAATAGCCTTTAAATAAAAGATGGGATTATCTAGATTTAAATTAGATTTGGATTTGACTGAATTTGTCATAATTTGATTTAAATTAAATGGTGAATTATCTAATGGGGATTTAAACGAATCATAATCCTTGTCCAACTAGGGGTCTTCACCTCCTATATAAGGAGAGCCCCGTTGATCTTTTTCATGGAAATTCCATAAACCCGTATTTATCCACCAAAGTGTCGTACATCGTGTTCGTGTCCAAACTCCATCGTGTCAGCCGTGACGGCCTCGGGTCCGAGCCTGGGTGTCTTTCCAATATTTTCTATCATTTACATTTATTGTTATTGTCGGGAACGCCGGGGCACGCTTTTCGATGGAAAATACAGAAACTGAAACAGTTGTAAAGACAACGTTTCAAATGCAATTCCTTAAAGAAGGTTTTGCAACAGAGATCCAGAAGGATTCTGCAAATTACGAGATCTAAAAAGATATCGTAATACACGAATAATCTAAAGAGATTTTCGTTGTCGTAGCAAACTGGCAGTAGTGCCTTCTAAAAAGAAGATACTGACAGAACTACTAAAGGCAACAGAAGGATGACAGGCGAGAGATGGAAATGCTGTGGTGAATGATCACCGTTGCTCAAAGCTTTATTCCCCCTCTGCGAACAGCTTCCAGGAACCAGCAAGGTTGACGGAAAACCTTGGAACACTCATGCTCTTCTGACTCCTCGGAGGACGGCGAACTCCTCTGGCAATGGCTCTACTCTTCTCTCTCTGTTTGAAGTAACAGAACCCACGCGTACTAAAAAGTACTAGTGTTTGTGTTAAAGAACACGCTCACTACTCTGTTGTGTTAAAGAACACTTAGAGTTTTTCTTCCTGGAATGCTGATTACCACCGCACTCAGAGAGAAAAGAGAAACTGCATATATAGCCCACGGGGCGGTTGCCAAGTAGTTGCCTGAACTTCAGGGTAGTGGCAGAACCACTCCTGAACGTGCAGCAACTGCTGCAACCGTTCCCGCTCTAATATGCAGCCAGCCATACGCACACTACGCACTCTACGCACACTGCGCACTTTATGCACGCTGCGTACGCTACGCACACAGGGCGTACTGGGCTGCGTACTGGGCTGCGTAACTGGGCCAGCGTAACTGGGCTCGGGTAACGGGCCGCGCAACGTGGTCGCACAAGTGGCTCGCGCAACGAGCGTAACTTAAGCGCACTATGCGTCTAGCGACGATGCTGACGTGCTAAGTGCAAAGTGCGCCAACAAAATGCCACATTACGCCTCATGAGCCCTTGAGCCCGAGTCCGAGTCCGAGTCCGAGTCCGAGTCCGAGTCGCTAAGCTCCTACGGAGCTTAGCTCCATGGAAATAAATTTCCAAGAGCAAAAAGCTTACAGCTTCTTAATTGTTGATTAAGCTTTTATACCATTATAATTAATCCCACATGGCACACACCCATGTGCACTACATGTGCATCTCCATAAAGAGAAAAGACTCATATATATGGAGATACACATTCCTTTCTAGCCGATGTGGGACTAAAAACCAAAAAAAAGGCTACAAACCCAACATTTAAATCATAGATGACCCTCTTCGTGTCCAACATCCCGGGACACCGACATGCCCTTGCGTCACGCAGGACACAACCCAGTCCCGTGTTAGACACAACCCGTCACTGTTCCCAATATACCCTGACACAAAATCCCTAACCCAAAAATTTCCTATGTCTCTGCCACAGCCACCACCTCCCTGTCCGTGCACCGACCCGACCCCCTTCCCTCTTCAGCAACATCCTCCGTCACCCCAATACCGTTGCCACTACACCCCCTGCACCACCAGGCCACCCCCTGGCTCTGCTATCTCCCGACCAACCCATCGCCGCCATCTCCTCCCCCACAGCAGCACAACCCTCGACAACGATCCATCTCTGCCACCCGACATCTCCGGCCACCTCATCGTGACTCCGCACCACTGTGCCACCCCCGACCACGCACTAGTGATTTACCACCACAACAAACCCCAGAACAACCACGGCCACCAACTATCACCCACGCCCCTGCCACGGCTATCATCGGCCGTAGCCACCCCAAAACCAACATCACCACCAACCCTCAGAAAATAAAAAAATAATGGGAAGCCTAACCCTCACCTCGCCTCCGACTTGCCGCAACAAGCACACCCCTGGCCTCGCCTCGAACATCCCTCTTCTCTGTCGCGCCCCCGATGTGAGCTAGATGTCGCACCGCCAATGGTTTCCTCGTGTGTCGCCCCTACGCCAGTGAACCGTCCTCCACAGCGCCGTTGCCCAGATCCGGACTCGTCCTCCGCCGGCAAAGCTCCACATTTCCGACACGACCGCGGCCAACTCCCCCCTATGCGCCACCGACGTTGCCCTGACCCTGGTAAGTCTCTGCTCTTCTCCCTTCCCAGATCGTCTCGCTCTACCACTCCCCCTTCTCCCTCTTGCTCTCTGTCTCAATCGTCGACTCCCTTTCTCTCTTTCTTACTGCTCGTTCCTCTCCTCACTCTGCTTTAGATCTCTTTCTCTCCCTTTTTTCACCTCTTTATTCCTTAAAGAGAACAACAATGATCGGTTTGGGGGTTTTTATGATATCTTTAGTATTTTTATAAAGTTTGTGTTTCATTAATATTATTATATATTAATTAGAGATTGTATATACACAAAATTTACTAAGCATTAGTATTATTATTATTATTATTATAGTAACTGTAGGAGACAGTAGGTATATTTGTTCTTTTTATTTTTACTATTATTTTCATTAATACTATTAGTATTATTATTTTGGCCATTTGATATTAGTATTATCTATTTTGTAATAATGTAAAATAAGTATTAAATAATTTCTAAACATTATACTTGAACAAAATATATTAATTGGTTTGGGCCATTTTTATATATTTTCAAAATTTTGGCATTAGAAACCCAAAATATATTATTACATTATTTCTTTTATATTTTTAAATACATCCTACTTACCTAAAAATATTATAGTGATATTTCCTATCTAGTTTCGACCTAATAACCTGATTTCCTTATATATTCAGTTATTTACCTAATATATTTGTGACTATTAAAATATAGTTTTTAAATTATAAATTTACTTGAATATTCAAGGATATATTTATCTAAAATATTTTGGTAATAGAATCTAATTTTCTAAAAATTTATTTTTACTAATAAAATCTAGGATTTATTTTCTAAGCATAGTATATGTATTTATTTCCACAAATTCTTCTCAACTATCGTCATTGATCGTGAATAATCATACACATCTATTTTTTCGTGAATTTGGACCCTTTTGCAACGACCATAGCTATCGGACAAATCGAGACTTGTCAGATCATTGCACCCCACCAGGCAAGATACCTTGCCATATTTACCGCTTAAATTTAGTCTGCAACTTTATTGTTTAATTATTGCATATTTTTTGTTGTTTATTTCTAGTTCTTCCAGCTGCATCTTTGTTACAGTTCATGATTTACTTACTATGCATTCATGTATACCTGATGTTTGTGTTAGTCATAATTTTTTTCCATTCTTGTCTTTAAATTGCACATGGACCTAACGGACTACCGTTGTTATTGCATTTGTTCATAACTTTGTCACAGTTGTCCCATGAGATATGTGTGAGATACATGAGTAGCATATAAAGGTACTTTCGTGTTGGCTGATCACCCGTGCGCATGCGTTAGGTCTAACTGCCAACAAAGGCATGTTAGGAGACTTGGCAGTTAGTAGAGGTACAAGGTCGTGGATATGACTTAGATAGGTGCATAGGGTGGAGAGAACAGTTCCTTAGCGTATGGGCCACGTATGCACACCCTATTGTACCCGCAAGATTCGTTGGAGATACGGGCCTGACTACCTCCTTATCTTGTTCTTACTAATCTCTGACATTCAAGGAACGCCATGTTTTGAGGCCCCTAGTTCCCAAAGAGGGGACTATGCCAATCCCATATGCCCGAAGGGACCATGCAACATTAAAGGTTTGTTCATAACTACATGTACACAGTAGAATGGTTAGGTGACCTTAGTTGATGTCACATCACACTCCTTTTTGGTCATGGCATGGGACAGTGTCATTGCACGAAATAGTGTGTTACCCCTTTTTCTTGTTTGATTGTAGGGCTAGTCCATTATTTTGATGATGTCATATTGGGCTGTTTATGATTTAGACTATTTTATTTTTACTTGTGTCTTGTCACATATTTTATATTCAGCACATATGGCATGTTTATATGTATCTTGTTATGTCCCTCTGACGACCTGGTGGTTTCTCCAGGTGTGTATTTTGTGACTTTTCGCAGGTGTTCTAGCCAAGGCCGTGACATTCTCTATGTTAGCCCAATGATTATATCATGTTTCTGAATATGGCTAATCAATTAAGTTTAACATAACGACGTCACTAATATTCATGTAATCACTATCATGTTACTACATAAGCTTAGCATTGTCCTAATGTTCTACATCATATTACTATGTTTGTATCATAATGCATCATACTGCTTTATTTGCCTAACATGTATTTACAGACATGCAGTAAGCATGATCAAACATGATCAAACCAGGACATATGCAATGGAGAATAAATATTAATAGGCTAAATACGGCATTATATAAGGAACCGAAAGGTATTCAGATTTGTACATCTATTTATCTTTTGACGACCGCCGTCAAGGAAAAATACATCTTCAGGTCTGCTCAAATATTAGAAGAAAGGTGTCATCAAAGCGCTTAGTTTTTCGATTTTATCAATATAATTTAAATATTTATTGAGTCTAGGAATACGATATACACCTCGTCGTACTGGCAAATAGGCTACCCAAGAATCGTTTTCAAAATACTCTTTTATTTTGAAAACAAGCCCACTTACAAAAGCCTAAACTACTTCCTAACTGCTTGACTTTTCAAAAATCCCAAAAACCAATTTGCAAAAACCCTAACAGAACTCCAACAGAATTCGGCTCTAGTTCGGTTAGTGCTAGTTGGAATTTAAACTTGGTCATCCTGTAGTTACGGATGCAACGGCTATCTGCAAAGATTCTCATAAAGAATTCTGTCCGAATTCTGCCTTTGAAAATTATAAAAAGAGAAGAATTTCACTCATTTCAACACACCTCTCTCTTTTTTTCTTTCTAAGCTTAATACGTTCTTCCAAAGTATTCCAAGCTATTCATTTTCAAATCCCAAGCCAGTTACAATTCTCTAGTCGATTTGCCAGTGTGGTACGGTCTAGGAGTTTTAGAGAGATTATAATCAGAGCCTTGATTGAAGAATGACACTTTACAGTTGAAGTTGGTCGAGTACTTCGGATCAAAGCTCGCGTTATAGAAGTTGCAAGAACTTTGGATGAAAACTTGTGGTATTTTGTAATAGTAGATTCAACTGGAAGCTAGAGTTCTTCCGACTGGACTAGTCCTCACAAGAGAAAAACCAGTATACATACTTGTGTTTGTGTTTGCTTTCTGATCTCTACTTTTCATTTACTTATAATATATTATTGGTGATCTTACTGCTAACATTTTTATTTAGCTAATTTTCGCTGCCTACTCTATTCACCCCTCCTTTAGAGTATTGTGCTTTACAATTTGTTCCAACAATTAGTATCAGAGTGGGTTATACAGGTAAAGCGAGATAACACTGCTATTATATTCTTATTTATTACAACTGTTACATAGATCACACTATCACATATGGCAAGTATGTACTTCACAACTGAAGAGCAATCCACAAATAGACTTCTACTATTTGATGGAACAAACTATAGTTGTTGGAAGACAGGAATGACCTTCTACCTGAAGTCTCTAGATTTTGACTTATAGTCAATTGTTGTCAATGGCTACAAAAGGCCTACTATCACTTTTATTCTCACATCCTCTATAATCAACAAGCCTTATTATAGTTACACAGAGGAAGAAAAGAAGTTAGTTAGCCTTGATGCAAAAGCTATGCATACCTTTTATTGTGCTGTAGACATAAATGTATTCAATATTATTACTACTTGCACAACATATCATAAAATTTGGAAAGTTCTTGAAGCTACTTATGATTACAGGTATGAAAGCAAAGCTAGCAACTCCAGAGAGGAGGATAGTCTTCATAATGATGTAAATGTATGCACGATGACATCGGGATTTAATGTACAACACAATCCCTTATACGAAGAAGAGCATGTATATGACAACTGCAAGAAGATAGGTCACATCCAAGAAGATTGTACTACTGGTAGAAAGGAGAGTCACTACGAAAGATTAAATGAAAGAAGATCATCGTCTCACAAGTACACTAGCACGAGCATATGGTGTGAAAGCGAAGCAATAGATTCTGAAAACGAAGAGAGACATCATCAAGCTACAAATTTATGCTCAATGACATTATCTAACGAGGTACAAAATAATTCTTTTTAAGAAATGAGTGAATTTTCTCATAATGAGTTATCTGATGCTTTTAGTGATCTGTTAGAAGAACACAAGAAAGTATTAGATAAGTATAAGTAAGCTAGAAAGGATATTCTATCCTATAAGCGTGAGAATGAAAAGCTTACTTGCTTATTGAATGATGCTATAAATACTTCTCCTTCTGATAATTCTACTAAAATTTCCGCACTTGAGTTTAGATTGCATAAGGCACTTGATTGCATTGAGAAAAGCACTCAAGAAAATGCTAAACTTAAGGAGGAATTAGAATCAGAAAAGAAGAAGTATTCTATTGCTTAATGTAGAATTGATGCTCTTCATGCTAAATATGATAAGATCTGTGCCAACTCAAAAAATTTAGAGATTAGACTGGGAAAGCAGGTATTACAACCTAGTACTCAGTCTAACACAAGATATGTGACACATCACAAAGTCACACACGACAGATCTTTTACAAAGGAAGCAAGCAAAGATAAAGCTTCACTCAACCATACTTTCTATTACAAATATCCATGCACATCATATCATACCACTTTACGTTCTCATACTGCTGCACATAGTACTAATATTAATACTTTCTGTCATTATTGTGGTATGAATGGACTCGTTTCTAATCATTGTCAGATTAGAAAACTAGTTGATAAAACTTGTGCAAATGGGTTCCCAAAGCTAACAAATGTGGATCCAAGTATTGTATACCAAATTCTTCACCTAATATTTCAGGTGGAATTACTTATGCTGAACCATAGAACCATGTAACGTATTGGTGGTTGCACAACTACAAAGGTCATCTTTCATGCAACTGCACTAACATAAGTGTGGTCACCTGAACCACATTGGTAACATGCTAAAATGATTTATTTTATGGTTTTATTTATAGAATCTAGCATATTTTTATTAATGTCTTGCTATCTTTTAGTTGTTTATTATTTGAATCAATGTGAGATATAATCCTAACATGACTAGCTGTTTAGCTTAAATGTCACGCCCCAGAACCAGAATAATGGAGAACGGGGGCAAAATAAAGCCAACTACATATATTAGAGTACGCCAGTACCCTAATATATATGTGATCAAAGCTGTCTAGAAGACAAGTGGGTGGACTCTAGCATGCCACTGACGACTCCTATGGTCGAACAAAACCTATCTCAATCCAATCAATACAAGAAGCAATAAAGAGTAAATCACATATGAGATAGACAAGGCGTCACAAACACAAATACATACATAATCATGAGAGTTGACATAATAAAAAGATACATCAACTGAATATACCAAAGATACATAAATGTACAACTAGCCATGGTCCAGAATATACATCTACGTTGTACGAAGACGGAGGGAAAAAAACCCAGATACAAGGGCTAATACATGTCCTTGGCTAAACACCACCAAATGAAATTACAACAATGGAGTGGGAGATATGGTAACCCACTTGCCAATCCGTATCGGCCTCTGAGTGCGAACCATCTGGAGAAGAAGACGGTAGATCCTCGTGATGAATTATAGAACCTAGCCATGCAAAACCAGTGAGGTCAGACCCCCAAATAGCAAGTACCACAAGGAAGCTCAAGGTGAACGACAAATCCCATCAACAACACAATAACATAATAACAGAAATAAATAAATACGGTTCAGGACTAGTGCGGTACCAATGCACGTATCTCGAGAATAAAATGACTTAATAGAAATACTGAACAATATAGCTATGGAACATAATAAGTCGATGAGCAACAAGGGACTTACGAACTACTGGAAATCGAAGCGACAACCTTTAAACCAAACAAGGAACGGGGTTGCAGATCTTTTCCCTAGCAGAACTTAGCCTCTGACCACTCATCGATATAAGAGCATATAGAGTAATGCACAATCAAAAGTGCACGTCCAAATAATGCTTACGGCTTGATATCATTAACTAACTAGGGTTATCACAAACCTAATTATTAGAATGCAAGTTAAGGAACTTCACTACCACCTATGCTGCAGTAACTTGGATGGCCAAGGGGACGACGACAATAGAAAGAAAAGAAAAGCAGTCAACCAATCAATCAATCAATCTCTATCAGTAGTAGATAAACTCCTACTCAGTAATATATCAGTAGTAGATAAATACCTACTCAGTCAGTAGAGGTCAGGGGCCCACGCCAATCGGGGTTATCCCTGCTACTGTGGGGGCCCATAGTGATCCGAGTATGCGGTAGCATGAAGTGTCCTCCCCTCCCAATGATCTATATAAATTTACTAGTAAATTACCTATAATATTCATTTTCAATTCTCAAGTCGTGGACACTCAAGAATCATCCTATAATAACGAGCCATGGGTACAAGTCATTGTTTCACTTAACAAAATGCCTGGAAATCAGATTTTGAAAATAAAACGAGAAAAAGTACAAGAAGTATAAATTTGATTCTGGAAAGTATTGCTATGGAAGTCTGATCTGTAAATGATCAATTTGTTCCTTGGACCATACGATAATGATGAAGATCACTGCTAGAAGATGAACAATTGGAAGAACTAAGTCACCAGAGAGGTATCGACGTACTTGGGTACTGATGGCGAGGTCGAATGCTTTCCTGCTTTGTTTCACTCTGTTCTGGAAGAAAAGTTGAAGAAGAATGCTCCAAAAAATCAAAGTCTCTGAGCTCTGATCTCTATGTATTCTCTCCTTTCTCTCTGTCCCCCCTTATATGAGAAAAATCAGTCTATTTATAGACTTGGCTTCTTGTGCGTAAAAACTCAACAAAAGTTCCGTCTTTACGCTAACAACTGCCACCCATGATTGGAGTCATCCTCTGCATACGTTGACACGTGTCCCATCATTTCAGCAAGAATAGGATGCACGTACACACGTTCTTCGAGATATGTGGCAAGAAAGCCATATAGGCAAACCACGTTCTGAATTGGTGAAGAAGAATAGGGCATAAAAACAACCCAAATATACCCTGAGCGTAAAGTAGTAGACTAGGCGTAAAATAGCCCTGACATGGACTTCCCGCGTAAAGTGGTTGTTAAATAACCTTGAGCGTAAAAGTAGCACAAATAAACTTTATGCACACGTCAACTTTTGAGCGTAAAAACTCGTATAGTCTCCGTGCGTAAAAGAAGCCATATTATGAGCGTAAGATAGCTCAGTCCACATACTAAACGACAAATTGGTCTCTGTGTAAAACAAATCTCTTTGAATGTCATCATTAAATCTTCATGTCAGACTTTACATTAAATGCAAGACTTGACAGCTTGGTCCAGCGTAAAAGTGGCTAGCCTGTCTTAGGCGTAAAACCATTAGCTTTGACCCGGGCGTAAAATGATTAGCCTGCTTCAGGCGTAAAGTGATTAGCCTCTCTTTGGAGTAAAGTGGATCAATTTGAATGGAATGATCCATCTCTTTGACTCATTCTTATGAACCACTTTTTACGCTCCTACAAGACCCCCTTCAAAGTTTTCAAATATTCTCAAAATTTAAAATACTTTGAACAGAAGCATAAAAGTCAAGATTTGACCAATCAGCGTAAAATTTGGGATACTCAACAGTCATCCGCATAAAAGTAGGGATATCCAACAGTCGACGTAAAAATCAAGAAATGGTGCCGTTCAATAATGAATTTTCTTCTCAAAACTTTTGAATGCTTCTTCATCTTCCCGAGCTTGCATTAATAATAAGCAATTTCCCATAAGGAATATGAAAAGTTGATTTGATTGTATAAATAAGGAGAAATTCTTCATCCTTGCTTTTCATCCTTATACTATCATGGCACCAAAGAAAGAAATTAACAAGGAAGAGGCTCCGAGCTCAAGGGTTGATATAGAGACAGAAGTTGAGCGGGCACGCAACTTTGTAGAGTGCTTTGGATTGACTCCAGCAGTCTTTAATCGTATCGATGGTGGTCCCTCCACTGCGTATGAGGGATCAGGAGATGTAGAAGTATTTCTTAATCTGATGCGTCGCTCCGGAATTCGCAACATGCACGAGTTAGGTGCCTCCCTTCATCAGCCCAACAAAGGAGAGAAAAAATAATGTAGAAGTGTCGTCTATGTATTGCGACTCTTTTATCTGTAGGGGTCCACTCCCCCCTTTTTATAAATAAAATCTTAATATTGATCTCATCTGTTGGTACATAGAATTGTTCAACACTTCTTTAACTGCATTTATGGTTGTTTATTCCTAAGAGAAACAAAACAACACGTGGCATCTGCCTTGTGGTCACGAGCGCCTTTTTAGTAGGATCTTTCCTGAAATAGACTCATGCCAACCGTTTCCTCAACCCTTATAAATAGCTGAGTTAAAGAATGTTTTATACATTCTTATTCTCATTCTTTCGAAGATAGCTTTTTGCATCATTTCATTCTCTAGCAAATAATGATGCTTTCCGATGCTGTCTCTCTGTACGCCCGGTAGCTCTTTGCAAGATTTCATTCTTCAACAAAAGATGATGCTTTCCGATGTTGTTCCTCTGTACGCTCGGTCGATAGACGTTGATTCAATAATTCTCAGAGCCGAATCATCTGACCTCAATGGTAAGTTAATTCGTAGAACAATCATCTGCCTTTAAACTTTTTTGTCGAAAACAGATGCCCATGAGTGTAAATCCTTGACATACGTAGAATCTTATAGGTAAGATGCACGGGCGTAAAAGCCTTGTTGAATAATATGCTCATGAAACATTGGCGTAAAAGCCTTGTTGAATGGGGTACATATGAAACAATGGCGTAAAAAGCCTTGTTAAATAGGGTACACATGAGACACGGGCGTAAAAACCTTGTTGAGTAAGGTGCGCTAGCATCAGTCTTTAATTGATCAGTAAGTGGCTGATGATACTTCTGTTGAAAAAAATTTCTCTGTTGTTTTCCACAGAAGCTTGGCTGAAGAACTTTTTCAGAACCGGTATTGGCGACTTTGACGCTGTGAGGAGCATTCTTCTGACATCAGCATCAGGGAGCTCATGCGCTTTTGATGCGCAAATCAAACAACTCAGAACTTTTCGTGGGATAAAAGGGTCTTCCTCAGATGGTAGAAAGAGCCTTTATACACAGAAATTTGGATGGTGGAGTCAACTCTATCTCGAGAAATTGGGTAGTAGAGTTTCTTTCACGGCAGGACTAGGAATTGTATTCCAATGCTGGATACATTCCTATCTCCTCTGAAAGGCCTCCACTTCTCCACCAATTGTATTGGCAGCAACATGTCTTCGGGCTGCCATACTCTGGGATTCTCCTCTCGTCTGAGAGAGAAAACCAGAGTTTGATTCCTACTGTTCTGGTCGCCATTGAGGCTCAGACAGTAAGGAATTGACACCAACAACGAATCTGATGAAGAAGATCCAAAGAAGAAATAGATCTCGATTAGGTCATCGTTGTTGTATAGAATGAAAATCCAAAATGCAATAGATTTCCATTATGATTTGTAAAAAAGTCTAAGAAATGTAATAGACTTTTATGATGAAATGAGAATGGAAATGATGAATCTTCTATGCTCAATGATTTGTATCTATTCAGAAGTAATATGGACAAGATAGATAATAAAGTCTTATTTTTTGTTTAGAGTATACAATACTATCAGAGGTATTATGGACATGATAGCATGTAAGAACTCAAAGAAAAGTAGATTAATATCTATGCAGAGGTCAAATAGATTTGATAGATAAGAAAAGCAAGCAGATTTAATATTTATTCAGAGGTTATAAGAACGTGATAAATAATAAATCCAATTTTCTATACCAATGGGTAAGATAGAAGATCAAAATTTCTCTCCAAAGAGATGAGTAATCAGCTTAACCAAACCTTGGTAGCTGAGGATTAAGAGGACAGATATCATTGAGGACATATGCCAATATGGAATGAACCGACATAACTTTCGAGAAAAGAAAGAATAATTCAATTCCATAAGTAAATGAATGAATCTGATGTAATGAACGGACAGGCCTTTCCGGAAATGAAAGGTTATTTTCAATTTCAAAGACTGGTTCATTAATAGATCTCTCTTATTAAACAGGTGAGAACTCTTTGTGACATTTCATTCTTATTTCCACTCTTCTATCGGAAATGTCTTCCAAGGATATGCAGCAAAAGAATGAAGTCTCCAGAAAAATTGAGAACATCATTGAGACGTGCCTCGTTGAGCCAATTGTGACAGGCCCAACCGAAGTAGGCGAAAGCTATTCTACTCCCAAGCCCCCACAAGACATCCTTGCTTTCTTAGTAGAGCCAAGAAAAATTCCTGAAGAAGAAGTGCTGAGGATGGCTGCCTGCAAGTTTTTTTATGAACTCAGGCAACGATGCCTTCGATGCATTGGCCGACTATGTATTTAATAAGGAAGGCAGTGGTCCTCGTCCTTAATCCTTTGTTCAGAACAAAAATAATAATAAAAGAAATTTTATTTTCATTCTGTCCTTCTTTTTTTTATACATAGTACTTCTTAAGAAATTTGCCATTGGTTGGCATCATGAGTAGATCTCCATTAGGCTTTGATAACCAATAGGTGCCATTAGAAAACACCGTCTCAATTACATAAGGACCTTCCCATTTTGCTTGGAATTTCCCCTTGCTTTTGTGAGTCATAATCATCGGTCTTCGAACGGCTAATACCAACTCGCCAATCTTGAATACTCTCTCTTTAACTTTGTGATTGAAAATTCGAGACATACGGGCTTGATATAACTCAATATGCTGTTGTGCTTGAAGACGCTTCTCATCTAATCCTTCAAGTTCTTGGAGTTGTAAGCGATCATTGTTCTCTATAGTTAGCTTATTAGCAATAGCTATTCGTAGAGATGGAATCTGGATTTTCAAGGGAAGAACAGCCTCATATACATAAACCAATAAAAATGGTGTAAAACTAGTAGGAGTTCGGACTGTTGTTCGATAAGCCCATAAACATTCTCTAAGTTTCTTATTCCAATCACGTTTATTAGAAGAGACAAACTTTTTGAGAAGTTTAATGATCATCTTATTGAAGGCTTCAGCTAAACCATTAGCAGCTGGATTATAAGCCGTAGAAGCCAAATTTTGAATTTGATTCTTATCACAGAACCAAAAAATGCCTGACTAGCAAATTGTGGACCATTATCATGAATTATTCATCGAGGAATCCCGAAGCGATAAATGACATGATGTTTGATGAAGCTGATCACATTAGATGTTTTCACTTCAGCAAGGAGGACTGCTTCTGCCCACTTAGAACAGTAATCGGTTATAGCTAATATGAACCGATGTCCTTTAACAGAATAAGGGTTAATAGGACCAATGACATCCATACCCCAAGCTTCGAAGGGCCAAGAAGCTGCTGTAGGATGTAGAAATTCAGAAGGTTGGTAAATAAAATTGGCATGAATCTGACATAATTTACACCTTCTGGTGTAATCCACAGCATCTGCTATCATGGAAGGCCAATAATACCCCATTCTTCGAATGCGATCCTGTAATTTTGGACCCGGTTGATAAGCACCACAGACACCATCATGAGCCTCACGGAGTATCAGTTTAGCTTTACTTTTTGAGAGACAGCGCAACAAGAGTCCATCATATTAGCGACAATATAACATATATAAAGATGAATCATAATAGAATCGAAACGATCTTTTTTAATTGACACAGATTCTTTTGGATCTTCAGGTAAAATCCCATGAACCGCGTAATCAATAAATGGAGTTCTCCAATCCCTTTGCTGAGAGCTTGATTCTGTAGTATAACTTTGTTCAATACATAAATTATTCTTGACACAGAATAAATCCCGGTCCAATAAAGTAATTATATTTTGTCTTCGGATTGGAATAGCCAAGTCTATAGCTAGGCTAGCAAGAGCATCAACCTCCATATTCTGAGAACGTGGTACGAATTCAATAAAGAATCCTTTGAATGAAAGGACCAATCCGACTACCACTTGATAATAAGGGATGAGATCAGGATTCTGACTTCATAAGTCCCTCTAACCTGATTAACAATCAGTTAAGAATCTCCATAGGCTTTCAGGAATTCAATATTCAATTGTTTTGCGACTTGGAGACCAATCAATAGAGCATTATATTCTGTTACATTATTGGAGCATGGTTCATTGAGAGAATAGGAACGGTATATGACCATTTTGTCAGAAGAAACCAAGACAATTCCTACCCCAGAGACAATATTACCTTTAGGTCCAACCCGTGAGGCCCCGTCAAAATATAATTGCCAAATGTCATTTTTCAAAGTCATATTGCAATCTACAACTTCATCTGGAATGTCCTCATATAACTTTGATGTTTTAGGTATAGGATGAGCAGCTAAGAAATCAGCTAATGCTTGACCCTTCACTGATTTTTGAGGTATATAAACCATGTCATAAGGAGTGAGCAGCATCGCCCAGGTAGCTAACCTAGAGTTAAGAATGCTCGGTTTTCTCATCAATACCCGAATGGGATTTATTTTGGAGATGACATGGATAGTCTGTCCTGTCACATAATGTCTTGTCTTTTGGACAGCAAAAACCAAGGCCAGACATTCTTTTTCTACAGGAGTATACCTGTGTTCTGCTCCGACCATCATTCGGCTAAGATAATAAATTGCTTGTTCATGCCCTATATCACTTTTTTGTGCAAGGAGAGCACCAAGTGAATGATCCAAAGCTCGAACATATAGCAAAAATGGTCTTCCTATCACTGGAGGTACCAAAACAGGTGGATTTGTAAGATATTGCTTGATGTCATTGAAGGCTTTCTGACATGCTTCATCCCAAACAAATGATACACCCTTCTTTAATAGACGGGAGAAAGGCTGGCATCTTCCAAAGAGATTGGATATGAATCTCCTGATATATGCAATACGACATTGGAAGCCACGGAGTTCTTTTAGATTGCGTGGAGGACGCATTTCAAGAATTGCTTTAACCTTATCAGGATCAACATGGATACCCTGAGAAGTAATAACAAATCCTAAAAACTTGCTACTGGAAACCCCTAAGAAAGACTTAGTAGGGTTCATTTTCAATTGATGTTGGTGCATCAATTCAAATATTGTCTTCAAGTCTTGAATGTGATCATCTTTTGATCGACTCTTAACAGCAATGTCATCTACATAACATTCTACTGTCTTCCGTAGATGTTCTTGAAAGATGTTGCTCGTGGCCCGTTGATATGTGGCACTGGCATTTTTAAGACCAAACGGTATCACCGTATAGCAGTAAACCCCAAGGGGTGTACGAAAAGCAGTATGCTTCTCATCTTCTGGATGCTTCTTAATTTGATTATATCCTGAGAATCCGTCCATGAAAGACATGCGTTCAAAACCGCATGTATTGTCTATCTTGACATCAGTAATCGGAAGTAGAAATTCATCTTTTGGACAAGCTGCATTAAGATCTCGAAAATCTATGCAAACTCGGACTTTCCTGTTCTTCTTTATAACAGGAACAATATTGGCAACCCTATCAGGGTGTTGTTCTTCACGAACAAAACCACACGTGATCAGCTTTTTGACTTCTGCTTCAATTGCATCCATCATATCTGGCCGAAAACGTCGTTGCTGTTGTTTTACAGGCTTAGCATTAGGAAGAATATTGAGTTTATGAGTAGCAACTTTGGGATCTAAACCTGGCATATCCTCATAACTCTATGCAAAAATATTAATATATTCTTTAATCAGTTTTATCAATTCTTTCTTTTCATCTTCAGAAAGATTCTTACTGATGAATATTGGTTTGGGCATAGTTCCATCTCGAACGTCAATCTGGACAACCTCGTCCTCTGTAGGTGGTTGTCGTTGTTCAAAACGAAGTTCTCGTTGAGTGTCCATATGTTGAGCCCAAGGATCATTCTCAAATGGCTCGGATTCACCATCAATTTGAACCATGTAAGCTAAAAATTTTGCTCAGATTCATCATAATAGTCTCCTTTAACACACAAGGAGTGAGAAATATCGGATTTGATGAATTGGACTTCTTCTGAATCTGATGGTTGTGAAGAGCTAGAAGAGAATTCTTCTTGAATATCGTCATTAAACATATGGGACGGATCATATCCCAATCCATGACGAGTTTTCTGGTAAAACGGATCACCACATAATGGTAGTCGTCTACCTTTGTCTTGATTGAGACCTTGCATAGTCTTCAAATCATATCCCATGTTCTCGATAATCTTGAGAGATTGTTGACTATATCTGTCAATTCGGATTCTTCCTTTATCTTTATCTCTCAAATCATCTGTCTGAGCAACAGGGATATTTCTAGCCAAGCCAAAAACAATTTGACGCTTGTGTTTCTTATCAGACGGAACCACGAAATAAGATTCTTTGTGACGTCTATAAGTTACACAAGCTTGCGATAAAGCGGCTACAGGAAGAAGATAGTGAGAAGATGTTAGGAACCTTTGAGCATAAGGTCCAACATCGACATGAGGAGGAAAAGAATTTTCCTTATTGTCAATGTATAAGGTTTTCCTTGTGTCTATGTCGTCTTTATATTGATGACTTTGATTATCAGAAGATAAAGTCATTCTTTCAATAAACTTGACAGCCATATACTCGAAAAGGAAATCTTCATTGATATCAAAGAGTACAGAATGATCAATATTTACATCATTTATAATTTGACTGCTACGCTTCGAATTAATCACTAGTGGACTATCATCCGTCTTCTGCGTAGATTTGCCAAGATTGACAATCAAAGGAGGTTCTGGATTATTCGTACGAAATATACGCCCTTTGACTTTGATCACAAGAGGTTGAACTTGGCTTTTAGCAGGAACATTCACTGATTCCTCAAATGAAGCTTGAGTTCTTCCTTTAACCTTGATCATCAAAGGTTGAATGTTGACAGGTTGGGGTTGGATTCGCCCTTTGACTTTGATATTCAAAGGTTGCTCTTCTGGCGGATCCTTGTTAATAGACTGATCTTCAGCAGATGATTGATCTTCAGCCATATCTGATATCTCTTTCACATGCTCTTGTTTGTAAAGCCTTGAGTCGGAAAAATAGGCTTCAACACCCTTGAAAGGGTTGATATCAGCAAATTCAGTCTTTACAACCCCTTGGGGATCCACATACTTGAAGCATTGGTGGAGAGTCGAAGGCACGATGTTATGCTCATGTAACCATGGTCTTCCAAGAAGAATATTGTAGGATACGTCTGAGTTAATAACATAAAATGTTGCCATAGTTCGAAGATCACCAATCTGAATCTTCAGACGAATCTTCCCCAGTGGTTTACTTTTTCCAGAGTTGAAACTAACTATTGTGGTACTAGTGTAAGTCAGATCACTAGTAGGAATCCTCAATGGTCTCAGCATACTTTGAAGAATTATGCTAATGGAAGACCCAGGATCAATGTAAATTCTGTCAACTTCAATGGATTCAATATACCCAGTGTAACACAAAGGCCTATCATGCTTGTTATGCTTCAACAGCATATCTTCTTATGTAAAGGTGATGTTGGGAATTGCTTCCATCACACTATGACATTGTGGGCATGATACTGGTATATTGTCAGGAGTCTTGAGTTGAGCTAAACAGGAATCAGCTTGCAGCAAAGCTTTACTCAAAGTTTCGCAACTTTCTTTAGAAAGGCGAAGCAACTCGAAGATAGATAATCTAGCCGGAGTATTAGCTACTGGGCTAGAATATCAAATTTATAGGGTTTCATCACCACCTCTTGACTGGAAGTAGACTTCAACGGGATGTCGAAGCGTACCGTTTTTTGTTTCCCCTTTTCAATCATAACTGTTTGCCATGAAATATAAAAAAACAGTACAATTATCGGAGGACCGGACTTTTACTTCACGTTACAAACTCGCTTGTACAAAGAAAGCCTAGGGACGAAAACCTAGGTACAGCAGTCTAAGTATAATTGTTTATTTTAGATTCTGGGAGGTGACGGTAGAGGCTCGGAAAGGCGACGGCAGCCCTGCCTTACTCCTTGGACGATCGGTATACGGCCTTGGCTCCTTGTGAAAAGATGGTTGGCGTTGGTGAAGAAATGCTCTTCTTGCTCTCCTTCTGTTGCTCTTCTGGCATCTCTCTCTTTGTGTATTTTCTCTCCGACTATTGGGGTGTCTCTTTGTATATGCATATTTCTCTCTGATCTTGTCTCTTTTTTTACAAGGGAATGGCACCTTGCTATTTATAATAGTGGGATGTGATCATTAGGGTTGCCAATGATTAGCTCTTGGAGATGGCGGCAGCCCGTAGATTGGTCAATCCAGGCCGTTCAGTTTTGATTGTGACGAATCTGAGCCATCGAGTATAGATTACACCAAATCTCATTAGCAATTAATACTGATTGGAATAAATCTTCCTCATAATGATCTTCTGATGTCTGTGAATAAATTAAATTTATTCTCCTGCCACGTGTCCCAGATTATTGGGATTTGACCCAATCTTTGATGGCAGTAAATCTGAGAAATTAATCGGCTTAGGACACGTGTCCTAGGAGCCACTAGGGTATCTGAACCATATGACGAGTGAGCCATATATGACTTTGAGTCGCATAGGGTTAAGGCCACGTGTTAGGGCTGTCTGGGTAGTGGCCCTCCCTTGAGCCTTTGAACTACAGGGAGGTAATCATTGTGAGCCGCATAGGGATACATCCACCTGAGCCGCATGGAGATGATCCTCTTGAACCGCATGAGAAGTTTTTACTTAAGTCGCATGAGGCTTCCTCGGCCTGAGCCGTATAGGACGGATTCACTCTGAACCGCATGAGAAGTCTTTGCTCGAGCCGCATGAGGCTTTCTCGGCCTGAGCCGCATAGGACGGATTCAATCTGAACCGCATAAGAAGTTCTTTGCTCGAGCCGCATGAGGCTTTCTCGGCCTGAGCCGCATAGGACGGATTCACTCTGAACCGCATGAGAAGTGCTTTGCTCGAGCCGCATGAGGCTTTCTCGGCCTGAGCCGCATAGGACGGATTCACTCTGAACCGCATGAGAAGCGAGCCGCATACGAACACCCACGTGGCAAGGCCACGTGGCATTTTTTATGGCTCTCGGGGGATTTATGTCAGAGATCTTTTTTCTCTTCCCTAGAGATTCGTCATTATGACAGAGTCATAATTACTTCCTTCTGTGTCAGGGCTGTCACTTTTTCAGAGTTGTCAGCCGTCAAGCAATTAATACGAGAGGGCAGAGGAGAGGGCTGTCCTGTCACGTATCTTTCTGAGCCGTATGGGATGTCTTGGACCGCATAGCCCCTTATGCCGCATGACTCTCCGAGCCGCATGGGATTTCTGAGCCGCATGGGGTTCTTTGGCCGCATGAGTCATTTTAGTATTTCCCATGCTTCTACAAGACCCCCTTCAAAGTTTTCAATTTGCAAAGTTGAAATACTTTTAATAAGAAGCATGGCTGTGTTCTTCTAGCCGCATATGAAACCCAGACCGCATAGAGATCTTGGCCGCATAGGTTGTTCAGCCGCGTAGGTGGTTCAGCCGCAGGGGACTGTTCAGCCGCATAGCTTCTCGCCACGTCATTATTTGCCACGTATTGCAATCATTGGCACTTAAATGTTGTTGATTTTTAAAGGCCGCTTTTTGGTGCGGGATCCGAGGAGCTTGGCCTTCATTTTCGGCGGCTTATTTTGATAATCGAAGAGTCGGTTTGCGTGTATACACGGGGATCGAAACGCTTCGCCTTTGTTTATAAATATGGGTGACTTTAGCCGGAGGGACTTCTTTACCTTCTCTTTCGTTCACTCTTTTTCCTGTCTTCTCTTTCTGATCTTCTTTGTCCGCTCGTCGAAGCAATGGCTCCTAAGTCTTCTAAAGTCATTTCTGCCGCCGCGAAGGGCAAGAGGGTGACGTCTTCGTCAGCCGTCGAGCCTGAAGCGCCCGAAGTGCCCTCTGACGTTCGTCCTGCCTTCAATGGTAAGGGTTGCATTTGAATCTTGAGTACCCATGGCTCTGCTGCATATTTATGCACAAGCCTCCTACCAAGTTGATGGCAGAGCCGCATATGCTGTATGGGCCGCATAACTTTTTCATGCCCGAACCGCGTAGAAAATGCCCCATGTTTGAACCGCAGAAGAAAGATTTAAACGCGTAAAGTCTCCTCTGAAGGGAGCCGCATATGTTTCTAGCAGGCTGAACCGTATAGCGTTTTTTGTCGCATGAGTTCTTCTGTTAGAACTGTGTATATTCATCCAATCCGCATAAGCCATCTAGCTAGAGTCATATGGAACTCCCGTCTGATTTGGGCCGCATGAGACTGTATTGACTAGAACCATATAGGCTTCCTCAAAATTGTATCTCTTGAGACCCAACTGGACTGGAGCTGCATAAGGCATCATTGACCTGAACCGCATAGGCTCGTGAGAGCTTCTTTATTCAACGATTTTTTTGTTTTAACCATCTTTTAATCTTGTTTCTTTTTTGTCCTTTCTTCAGTGAACCTCCCAACCAACCCAGCAGGAGAGCTCCTTGTGGGTTCAGCTCAGTACGCCGTGGGCATACGGCTTGATGATTTAATCCATCGTATAGTGGATCAGCTTCCCACTAATGAGCCTAGGGAGAGGGTGGCTGCTATTAATAAACAACCTTTCCGCTTTCTTTTATCAATGATGAATTCCGGGAAGTTGGATGGAGAATATCTGAAACCGGCCTTTCTCTTTGGGGACGCCTTTTCCATAAAGAACTCCCGATTGCTGGATGTCTCAGAGCACTGGGATTTTTCTGTAGACGGGGTAGAGATTCATATCCCCGAGATGGAGCGGCATTATCCTCTTTCATGGTTTAACATGGTACCGTTGGGTAGGACAATGGTGGGCTCCCTGACTCCTATCCAACAGGGAATGTTTGTGAGCAGGATCCACTACAACGGGCGCACGGGTTTAGTATGTGCGGGCAAGGAATCCGTGAGTTGGATTGTGATGGGGCTGCTCCCGGGCACTTTTGTAAACACGACTGGCCCTAATTTTACCTTCACTCTAGCTGATACTTTTTTGAATCAGCTCGCTCGCAAGGGGTCCTATCCCGTAGGTAGGTTGTCGCTGCTGAATTGGATCAACCCCATTCCCACATGGACTAATCTTACCTCGTAGATTTTGAGGAAGTATGGGGAATTCCTTCGGGAAATTGATCTCTACTACGCCATCAGGGGTACCTGCTACAGGTTGCCCATTAACAAGCCCTTGTTTATGGCTCTATTGGAGCTGTATAATCGGCGCACAGAGACTTTCTTTGCCCCCGGAGGAGAACTGGGGCTTGCTCTTCATGAAATGAACGTTGTGTCTAGATTGTCGTGGGGAGGTGAAGCTTTTGAAGCATATACACCGACGAACGAAGAATTCGAAGACCTGGATCGACGATTTCCTGGTTTCGTCGTCGTGTACCAAGAACTGTTGTGTCATCATAACGCCTGCCACCAGATGGCTATCAAGAAAGTAAATAGCTCAGAAGGGAACGCCCCTCACACTAAGGCCTGGATTTTGTATCTTTTCAAGTTGCGTCCTTCCGGTCAAGTTTCGTCTCGAACTCCTCGAACCCCGGAGGAGGTAAAGGATATGATATTGAAGGTCAAGAAGTTGAGGTCTACCCGTGACCGGTTTGGGAGTAGCACTGACTCCCTCAGTTACTTTCACTATGGTACCCGGGAGATGTCTGATAAAGCGATCTTAGCTGGGTTCTTGATGGTGTGGCTACGCAATTGTGTAGTCTCGGGCGGCGCGGGTTCTATGGAAAGGATCAGCCGTCATTTCATTCTTTTTGCTGTAAAGTTGGTCTTCAAGGTAAGACTGGCGCTCCTCCCGGCCATGGTGTGTAGCATACACCACGGCCTTCGTGCCTTTTCATCCAAAGTCATTGCTCGTGATGTGTCGATGGACTTTAAACGGATAGAACTACCATACCACTACCTTATGGGGTGGTTATTGATGCACTATCGGTCGTTGATGAGGCCGAGACCTGATGAAAACGTCACCGATGATGACGCCTTCCTTTTCCGGTATCGTCATCAGCCTTGGAAACATGATACCATGCCGGCCTGCCGGAGGGCATTGGCAAGAATTGATGGGCCCGAATTCTTCGTATCTCTCCCTGAATTCACCCCCGGAGAAGTGAGGAGGGTACACATTGACGGCCTTGATTCTCCCCAACTTTTATCTGAGAAGATGCTCCTTTGGTTACGCAACATCCGTCCTGTAACGCCCCAGTCCCAAAATACGTAGGACTAGAAACGTAGACATGCCAGCTGTATTCATACGAAGTATACTCCAATATATGGAAACCTCATATGAATACATAAGCTGTAAAATGCATTAGAACCAAAACTAATCTCATCCACACAGAATAAATGAATAAAAGATCATATAATGAGAATAAATTTGTCTTGATACAATATGTTGGGCGGAGACAAATCCACTACCAACAAAATAAGAAAAAATACATAGAAAATGAAATGAGTGGCGAGCGAAGCGAAGACGATCCAAGTGCAATCATCCTCGAAGAAATAGCGAAGATCACGGCTAGAGCTAAAGCACCTGCGAAAGACAATAGCACACACCTGGCAAGACAACCAGGTCCTCAGAGGGACGTAACAAGACACATAATAGCACGCCATATAAACTAAATAAATATTGCTCAATAAATAAGTCAATCGAATTTATAACATGGTCCAATACGCACCTACTGAACGAGCGTACCATCCCTCCAACCAAACAAGGACATGAGATGGTAAACTAATTCACGGCGACGTACCTTTCCATGCTATGAATCTAATATGGTATCCGGACCCCAACAAGGTTCAATACCTTCTCATCGAAGTAGTAAGTCACACCTACAACCAAACAAGGACAAGATGTGACTAACTAATCCGCGACAAGTTATTGTTCCAAGCCACGGTCAGATACAAGTACCCAAACCAAAAGTACTCGTACCTAACGGATAGGTAGCCTACCATTCTAAGTGAAATGTTGTTAAGAACAATCCTTCCTGCTCATGGGTCCTGGCTGAATAGGATCGGCGTAGTCCCCCTTTGGGCACCAGAGGCCCCATCAGGAAGAGCATGACGTTCCGCAGAATCGTCAGTGGCCGTCAGTAATCATGGGTCATCAACCCCGTATCTCCAGCGGAGAGTCCGGGTCACAAGAGAAGTGTATCGAAGCCCATACGCTAAAGAATTGTCCTCCCCGCCCAATGCCTACTGTGTTGTATCCACAACACAACCACTATAACCGCTAAGTCAAACTAGCATGCAACCTCTATTAGCGGTTATTCCTATCGCACGGCTTGTACGTACTGGTGGCCAGCCAATCACGCACTTCCGTGTTCTACATACGACACACAACTTCATGTTTACAACGTGTCAAGGCCAATGAATGCAACACACAAGGTGGTCCCTTAAATCTTGGTTTAATTTGTAAGAAAAATAATACACAGCAGGAAAATATAAATGTACAGTAAGTTCTAACAGTTATGCCATGTATCACTGTTTATTTTGCATAAAGAAAATAAATAATGCATGAAATATGAGCTAAAATAATTAAACAGCAAATGGGAAGGTGTCTTGCCTGGTAGGACGCCTGGTGTGCTGCGATGATCAAGGTGGCACGAACTGCGACTTTGGTGTAACAACTACACAACGGGACCTCTGTTGGTGGTACAAACCAGTGCATCGGGTCCAGAAGGGTCAAATTAGTTAGGGTCGATATGGGGTAGTCACGGACAGGCGAAGGAATAGGAATAACGGAATTTGTTAGCACGGATAGGAGGATAATCAAAAGATATTTAGATAAATATTTATATTACTTAAAACTGTAATTTGTTACCAAAATATTTTATATACCACATAGTTTTTAGGCTAAAATCCTAAATTTGTCAAAATAAAGTTTTAGTAGTAAACTGCATATTTTATTTAATAAACAAAATGTTTAAGAATAATATTAATACTAATTATAATAATACTTATAATAATATACATAATAATAATATAAATATTTACACTAGATATTATACTGTAAAGAGAGTAATAACAAAAATAATAATGATAATGATAATGATAATAATAATATAATAACAAATAAAAATAGAATATTATTAATATTAATATTAATATAAAAATAACAGGTGTTGTGCTCTCTCTTTTAGAGAGAGAGCTCTCTCTTTTCGAGGAAGAAAATCAGTGAAATGGAATCAGACTGAGAGAGAAAGAGAAAGATTGAAGAGAAAAAATAATAATAATAATAAACAAAGTAAAAATACAAAAAAATAGGCTTAATTGCACTTTGCTACCCTCAACTATTACCATTTTTCAACTTTGTACCCTAAACTATTTTTTGTAACAATTTGGTACCCAGATGTTATTTTAGACTAAAATGCCCCTGCCCCTATCCCTAACCCTCCCCCCCTGCACGCTCCGGTCGCCCCCCCTGCTCACTCCGGCCGCCCCCCCTGCTAGCTCCCCCCCCCGCCCCCCACCCCCCACCCTGCTCGCTCCGGCCGCCCGCCCGCCCCCGCCTCTCCCCTAGGCCGCGGCAGCACGTGAGGAGGGGGGCTGGAGAGGGAGGGCGGGGCGGGAGGCGGGGCAGGGGGTGGCCGAAGCTAGCAGGGGGGGTGGGGGGCGGTGGGGGCGGAGCTAGCAGGGGGGGGGGGTGGGCGGCCAGAGCTAGCAGGGGGGGTGGCCGGAGTGGGGAAGGGGGTGGAGGGAAGGAAGAGGGAAGGGCATTTTCGAAATTTTTGAAAAATTAGGTATCAAGTTGAAAAAAATAATAGTTGAGGTACCAATTTGTTACGAAAAAAAGTTTATGGTATCAAGTTGAAAAGGCGGAATAGTTGAGGGTAGCAAAGTGCAATTAAGCCAAAAAAATATAACGTTGCTCCTCTTTCGAGGAAACCACTAGCTTCTCCATCAATGCTAGATTTAAAGAGAGAGAGAGAAAACGAATACAAAAGAAAGAAGTTGTTCTTTGCCAGCAACACAAGAAGAGCGAGCGAGATTAAGCGAGAGAGAGAGGCTGTGAGGGAGAGAGAGGAGCAGAGGGCAGTCGGCGGTGGATGGAGCGAGGGGAAGGTGAGGGTCCGGCGATGGGGGTTCGGGAAGTCGTTGTCCGGCGGAAGGAGCAAGCCGGAGGGGGTACTCGGCGGAGGGCGCCGGTCGCCGGGCGGAAGAGTGGAGAGCGGGGAAGAGAAGGGAGCGGAGGCGTGGAGGTGCTCAGACGGAGGGAAGATTTGGGGCGAGGGTTTCGAGAGGGTGCGGTGGTTCGGCTGGCGGGGGAAGTCGGAGGGAGTGGGTTCAGAGGTCGGCGGAGTGTGGATCGGGGTCGCCGGCGGCGGATCCGACGGGAGGATGGGTGTGAGCGCGAGGGGGAGTTCGGCGGTGGCGGTTCTCAGCCGCGGAGGAGAAGCTGCGGCGCACGAGGCGGTGCTGGAAACGTGGGGCGAGGTCTCCGGTCAGGCGGCGGGGGGCCAGGACGGAGGTCGTGCGCTCGCGGCGTTGGGTCTAGGTGCGGATGCGGCGGCGAAGGGCGGAGCTGGTCTCGGCCGGCGGAGCTCCGACGAGGTGAGTTGGGTTATGGGTTTTATTTTCTTTCTCTTTTCTGGTGGTGTCGGAGAGATGGCGGGGTGACGCTGGTGTTGGTGGGGGTTTGGTCGATGGTGGCGGAGTTGGGTATCGGGTGGTGGCTGGTGGTGAATAAGGTGGTGGTCGGTGATGCGTTCATGACGGCAGGGGTGATGTTGTCGGCGATGGTGGTAGAAGGCTGGGGGTGAAGGTCGGGGACCGAGGTCGGGTACGGCGGGCGTTGACGGGAGGCAGAAGTAGCATAGCGGAGCGTGGCGTAGCGTAGGCTAGGCTAGGATTAGGGATTTGATGATGTCGGGGTGTGTCCGACACGAGGAAGAATATAATGTAGATGTAACAATGGAATAAGATTGGACGGGGAACACGGACACGATGCTCGCACATTTGTGGTGGAGAAAATTTTTGGATGAATAATGTGGAGGAGTACCTGCCTATTTATAGGATGTGGGAATTCGCACTTAGATAAAGTTTAGGATTTAAACCCAATTTAATTTAAAGCAATAATCAAATCCAAATCTAATTCTAATTAAATCAAATTAAATTTTCTTTGTTTAAAAATCAAATCAATTCCAAATATAGATATTAGTTTACTATTTAAATGTATACATTGAATCAAATAAAAATTTAAATCGTCACAAATATTCAAAATATGTTTTTCAAAAAATACTATAATAATTAATTTCGAAAATTACATTATTTAAAATAAACAAATAAATAATTACAAAAATATATGTTTGTACAATTAATATTTACATAGATATACTTTTTCTAATTTACCATTTTATAGGAAAAATTTATTATTATAACTATATAAATGAAAGGCTTTTCATAAAAGTCATAACTTGGAAATAATAGCTAGAATAATTTTTTTGTCTACATTAAAATACTAAAAATAATATTTTTCAAAAAAATATGTACGCTCGTCCATATTCGCACTCGACGAGCAAGAAAATAATTTCGTGCGCGACATACAATACGAGTACGCGACGTACAATATAAAATTTTTAAATCGGTACTAAATTTAATAAAAATAAATAGTAGAAATTTAGGGGTTTTACATCCTACCCAACTTAAAAGAATTTCATCCTCGAAATTAAGAATTTCGTAGGGGGGTAAGAAGGCACAACGGTAGATAGAAGGGTTCGAAGTTTATATGGTCGTAGTGTAGGTTGAGGATAAGTTAAAGAGACGATTGTAATCACTCCTAAATTCAAGTGATTAGAAAGTCAAGATGGTAGGATTAGGGCCGAGGGAAAGGTCGAGTAGTTCAAGACAAGATATGGCAATATCGAGTGATAATGGTCATTAGGCGATAGGATAGCTAGGGGAATTTCTAGCACAACGCTTCCGTCCTCCTAAAATAGGTGAAGACAAAAGCAATATAGAGTTCGAAGGAGGCATTTATCGAATACGAATACGTGATTCAAAAACGATCGAATAATTTCAAAAGAATTGTCAAGGCAGTCGTGGATGGGATTGTAGGGGCAAAGTTTAATTATGTCCCCATCCACGTAGAGTAATAGACAAAAGCGAACCAAAGTGCACTCGGTTGATCAGACCATCATGCACCGGTTCTGATTAGACCATATGTTAGTGGACATGCCCATATAACATGTGTCTTGAAACAAGCTTGATAAAAGAATAAGCTTGCAAAAACTAAGCTACATTAGCATCATTAGTCAAATGGTAAATACATAGGCACGAGAGATTTAAGATTAAAAGAAGGCAGAATGATTCTAAGTCATACAGTCGTCCTATAGTCTTCTTGTCCAAGTCCTTGGTCGGCTAGACGGGTTAGGTCCTCTAGATTCTAGGATCTAAATAAGCTTGCGAATATAGGTCACTAGGTCAAAGGGGTTGCTAGTTCATAAGGTATTCTACCCAACTTAAAGAATTAAACTAATGGTGTTTTGGGACGACTAACTAGTAGGGTCAATCTCTAGCAAGCACGACAGGAAGATAAGAATAGGGATGGAAGAAAGCAAGCAAGATGCAATTGATGAGTCAAACGGTAGATAAAATCAAGGAAAGAGGTCAAGTATGTGGATGAGATCCTAGACTTCTAATCCTATACGCAGGCTTGCTTGGTACGGTAAAGTAACCAAACAATTTATAAAAATATGTAACGCCCCAGTCCCAAAATACGTAGGACTAGAAATGTAGACATGCCAGCTGTATTCATACGAAGTACACTCCAATATATAGAAACCTCATATGAATACATAAGCTATAAAATGCAGTAGAACCAAAACTAATCTCATCCACACAGAATAAATGAATAAAAGATCATATAATGAGAATAAATTTGTCTTGATACAATATGTTGGGCGGAGACAAATCTACTACCAACAAAATAAGGAAAAATACATAAAAATGAAATGAGTGGCGAGTGAAGCGAAGACGATCCAAGTGCAATCATCCTCGAAGAAATAGCGAAGATCACGGCTAGAGCTAAAGCACCTGCGAAAGACAATAGCACACACCTGGCAAGACAACCAGGTCCTCAGAGGGACGTAACAAGACACATAATAGCATGTCATATAAACTGAATAAATATTGCTCAATAAATAAGTCAATCGAATTTATAACATGGTCCAATACGCACCTACTGAACGAGCGTACCATCCCTCCAACCAAACAAGAACAGGAGATGGTAAACTAATTCACGGCGACGTACCTTTCCATGCTATGAATCCAATATGGTATCCGGACCCCAACAAGGTTCAATACCTTCTCATCGAAGTAGTAAGTCACACCTACAACCAAACAAGGACAAGATGTGACTAACTAATCCGTGACAAGTTATTGTTCCAAGCCACGGTCAGATACAAGTACCCAAACCAAAAGTACTCGTACCTAACGGATAGGTAGCCTACCATTCTAAGTGAAATATTGTTAAGAACAATCCTTCCTGCGCATAGGCCTTGGCTGAATAGGATCGACGTAGTCCCCCTTTGGGCACCAGAGGCCCCATTAGGAAGAGCATGACGTTCCGCAGAATCGTCAGTGGCCGTCAGTAATCATGGGTCATCAACCCCGTATCTTCAGCGGAGAGTCCGGGTCACAAGGGAAGTGTATCGAAGCCCATACGCTAAGGAATTGTCCTCCCCGCCCAATGCCTACTGTGTTGTATCCACAACACAACCACTATAACCGCTAAGTCAAACTAGCATGCAACCTCTATTAGCGGTTATTCCTATCACACGGCTTGTACGTACTGGTGGCCAGCCAATCACGCACTTTCGTGTTCTACATGTGACACACAACTTCGTGTTTATAACGTGTCAAGGCCAATGAATGCAACACACAAGATGGTCCCTTAAATCTAGGTTTAATTTGTAAGAAAAATAATACACAGCAGGAAAATATAAATGAACAGTAAGTTCTAACAGTTATGTCATGTATCACAGTTTATTTTGTATAAAGAAAATAAATAATGCATGAAATATGAGCTAAAATAATTAAACAGCAAATGGCAAGATGTCTTGCCTGGTAGGACGCCTGGTGTGCTGCGATGATCAAGGTGGCACGAACTGCGACTTTTATGTAACAACTACACAAGGGGACCTCTGTTGGTGGTACAAACTAGTGCATCGGGTCCAGAAGGGTCAAATTAGTTAGGGTCGATATGGGGTAGTAACGGACAGGCGAAGGAATAGGAATAACGGAATTTGTTAGCACGGATAGGAGGATAATCAAAAGATATTTAGATAAATATTTATATTACTTAAAACTGTAATTTGTTACCAAAATATTTTATATACCACATAGTTTTTAGGCCAAAATCCTAAATTTGTCAAAATAAAGTTTTAGTAGTAAACTGCATATTTTATTTAATAAACAAAATGTTTAAGAATAATATTAATACTAATTATAATAATACTTATAATAATATACATAATAATATAAATATTTACACTAGATATTATACTGTAAAGAGAGTAATAACAAAAATAATAATGATAATGATAATGATAATAATAATATAATAACAAATAAAAATAGAATATTATTAATATTAATATAAAAATAACAGGTGCTGTGCTCTCTCTTTTAGAGAGAGAGCTCTCTCTTTTCGAGGAAGTAAATCAGTGAAATGGAATCAGACTGAGAGAGAAAGAGAAAGATTGAAGAGAAAAAAAATAATAATAAACAAAGTAAAAATACAAAAAAAAATATAACGTTGCTCCTCTTTCGAGGAGACCACTAGCTTCTCCGTCAATGCTAGATTTAAAGAGAGAGAGAGAGAGAAAACGAATACAAAAGAAAGAAGTTGTTCTTTGCCAGCAACAAAAGAAGAACGAGCGAGATTAAGTGAGAGAGAGAGGCTGTGAGGGAGAGAGAAGAGCAGAGGGCGGTCGGCGGTGGATGGAGCGAGGGAAAGGTGAGGGTCCGGCGATGGGGGTTCGGGAAGTTGTTGTGCGGCGGAAGGAGCACGCCGGAGGGGGTACTCGGCGGAGGGTGCCGGTCGCCGGGCGGAAGAGTGGAGAGCAGGGAAGAGAAGGGAGCGGAGGCGTGGAGGTGCTCAGGCGGAGGGGAGATTTGGGGCGAGGGTTTCGAGAGGGTACGGTGGTTCGGTTGGCGGGGGAAGTCGGAGGGAGTGGGTTCAGAGGTCGGCGGAGTGTGGATCGGGGTCGCCGGCGGCGGATCGAACGGAAGGATAGGTGTGACTGCGAGGGAGAGTTCGGCGGCGGCGGTTCTCAGCCGCGGAGGAGAAGCTGCGGCGCACGAGGCGGTGCTGGAAACGTGGGGCGAGGTCTTCGGTCAGGCGGCGGGTGGCCAGGACAGAGGTCGTGCGCTCGCGGCGTTGGGTCCAGGTGCGGATACGGCGGCGAAGGGCGGAGCTGGTCTCGGCCGGTGGAGCTCCGGCGAGGTGAGTTGGGTTATGGGTTTTATTTTATTTCTCTTTTCTGGTGGTGTCGGAGAGATGGCGGGGTGACGCTGGTGTTGGTGGGGGTTTGGTCGATGGTGGCGGAGTTGGGTATTGGGTGGTGGCTGGTGGTGAATAAGATGGTGGTCGGTGATGCGTTCATGACGACAGGGGTGATGTTGTCGGCGACGGTGGTGGAAGGCTGTGGGTGAAGGTCGGGGACCGAGGTCGGGTACAGCGAACGTTGACGGGAGGCAGAAGTAGCGTAGCGTAGCGTAGACTAGGCTAGGCTAGGCTAGGATTAGGGATTTGATGATGTCGGGGTGTGTCCGACACGAGAAAGAATATAATGTAGATGTAACAATGGAATAAGATTGGACGGGGAACACGGACACGATGCTCGCACATTTGTGGTGGAGAAAATTTGTGGATGAATAATGTGGAGGAGTACCTGCCTATTTATAGGATGTGGGAATTCCCACTTAAATAAAGTTTAGGATTTAAACCTAATTTAATTTAAAGCAATAATCAAATCCAAATCTAATTCTAATTAAATCAAATTAAATTTTCTTTGTTTAAAAATCAAATCAATTCCAAATATAGATATTAGTTTACTATTTAAATGTATCCATTGAATCAAATAAAAATTTAAATCGTCACAAATATTCAAAATATGTTTTTCAAAAAATACTATAATAATTAATTTCAAAAATTACATTATTTAAAATAAACAAATAAATAATTACGAAAATATATGTTTGTACAATTAATATTTACATAGATATACTTTTTCTAATTTACCATTTTATAGGAAAAATTTATTATTATAACTATATAAATGAAAGGCTTTTCATAAAAGTCATAACTTGGAAATAATAGCTAGAATAATTTTTTTGTCTACATTAAAATACTAAAAATAATATTTTTCAAAAAAATATGTACGCTCGTCCATATTCGCACTCGACGAGCAAGAAAATAATTTCGTGCGCGACGTACAATACGAGTACGCGACGTACAATATAAAATTTTTAAATCGGTACTAAATATAATAAAAATAAATAGTAGAAATTTAGGGGTTTTATACGTCCCGCGCACCTGGTGTATTGTTACCGGAATAGAGTATACCTGGAGCCTTATTTGCCCAGTAGATTTTTCCGTCAATTCGGGTATAGTCAATTGTTCCTGGATCGCCCTAGCGCTTGCTTGAGCTTTGAGGGCAGTGTGCTCGATGGCGTCCGGGCTTGGCATTATTATAATGCGACCCATACCCGAGCCAGCTTCTCACTCCCTGATGCTAAGGTAGAGGGTGACATCTTGTATATAGCGGCCCTTTATTATGTTGCAGCGAGCAAGCCTCCTGTTGGTTTTGATATGAATACTAGCTTCATTGCTGGCACCGATTTGGCTGAGAAGCCAGAAGGGTCCAAGAAGAGGAAGAGGGGGGCGAACAGGGTTCCTGTGCCGGACTCAGAGTCCACTAGGGCGGATAAGGAAGACGACGAACAAGATACTGATGACTTATCTCATTCTTCGGGCGAGGAGGTTGGGAATCGACCCCCTGTCGTGCCGGCTGAAAGGGCCGTGGGTCAATCGTCTACTCTGTCTGACGAAGTGGTGGAGGATCAACCATCTGCGGTACTTGGCCCTTCGCGTAAGCAAAGCAGGCGCGTGACTACCGCTGATGACCGAACTTATTCCACGAAGCACGCTGCGGTAAGACGTCGTAGGCTGTTTATTGATGATGAGGACGTTGTTCCTGAGGTGATTTGGGCTTCAGCTGTTTCCTTTCTTCTTCTTCTATGTTATGGCCTAATTATTTGTTTCTTTTGCTCTTTATAGGCGTCGGATGAGCTCGCTCCTCAGGACCCGATTACCGAGGCTGATCCGGTCCTGTCTCACTTAGTCAGTGATGTGTGCACCGCTATCATTGCTGTTGGGGTGCTTCCGGTTGCGGCCGAGGATTCCCACCTTGCTGGGACCTCAACCCAGGGGAACGGGGGCTTTACCGTGCCCGTCCCTGAGACATCCGAACCCCAACATGATGACTCTGTGGGTGGAGAAACTATGCCGGCTGTGAACGAGCCGACGTCCCCACGCTCTTCCCCTGGTAATACAAATCGAACCATAGCTCATGAATAAGCCTATGTGTTTTTGTCATCTTTTCTTTCAGATTATGTCGACTAATGGTTGCTTTGAATGTTCAGATCCCAACCCTTCGTTGCCAGTGATTGATGTTGCTGGATCGCACCCTACCGGAGAGGGCCTGACAGAACCTCTCTGTGTCGAGGGACCTTCGTCTGGGTCGAGCTTGGGGTCCCGGATAGCAGTACAACTGGGACAAGAGACGATGCCCCTGTGTCCTCCTCTGCGAATGTAGTTTCGGGGGTCAACCTTTCCTCCCTGCCGAGCATCCAGGCTCTTCGGGCGGCGGAAGAGGAGTTAGCCGCCATCCAAGCATCTTTTCGTACGGAATTTGCTTCCTTGGTGGCGGGTGCAGTAACTTCTGAATCTGCTCCTCCGGTATCGTCTGCCACTCTTCCTCTGACGCCGTCCTCTACAGAGGTCTTGGATGACGCGTTACAGGATGTGGTTGCCAGTTTCCATCGTCACTTGAAGAGAGGGGTCGAGGCAGCAGTGGAAAGGGGGACTCCCTTTACTCTGGCCCGTCGATGTGCCGGTGGCCAGATTAATATCCTTAAGACAGTCCGTGGAGGGGGGGAATTGGCTGCACTTTTGGAGCCGAAGCTATTAGAAGCTGATCGTCTCGTGGCCCAGTTTCGCTTGTTGCAATAGACTGATTTACCTGCGGTCATAAATCAAGAGCGCAACTTCCTCATTATTGCGGTGGAGAAGGTGATGGCTGCCCGGGAATCGCTTAAACCGGCTATATTGAAGGACCGCCGGGATTTGACTCAGTTGCATGACCAATGGAGCCGTCGAACTGAAGATTGCACAACTCGGGAGGCAGATGCTTCCCGCGGGGTAACTGATGCCCGGGAACAGATCCTCGAGCTCCAGAGAAAACTGGCCTTCCTGGAGTCAGAGCTTGAGGCTGCTCGTATCGAGAAAGGGATTGCTATTCAGGAGGCTGACAAGTACAGTAGGGCTACTACTAATCTAGAGCTTGCCCTAAAGAAGATGGAGAACGACTGGCAGGTGTATATTCATTTGAATGATGCAGAGCAGCTATCCCAAGAGGCCGAGCATCGGGCTAAGCAGAGGCTTGATCGGGGGACTGCCTTGGTGAAAAATCGTCTCTTGGAGTTGTGCAATGTTGAAATGTAGTCGGCCTTTTCTTCTTGTTTTGTTTCTGTTTTCTCTCTTTCTGAAGGGGACATGATCCCGAAATATGTAATGCTTTTTCTTCCTTCAAATAAAGAGTACTTTCAATTCTACCCTTCATTTGTATTGCCTGCTGCGCCTGTGATATTGTGGTGATATTTTCCCCCACATAGGGGATATATTTGTGGACCTGTTACCCATGGCGTACCTTGGTTTTAGGTAGAGATAGCAAGTTTTTGTCCGGGTACCTGAAGCAGCCATAGCAAAGTGGTCATGGGTGCTCTTGGTATTGAGAAAAGGAATGCCGTAGAGCAGCTGGGCTCCTGGGGCATGATGAGGTGGTAGGTTTGTGCTGAGAAATTTAGCTGAGGATATTTGTGGGCCTATTATCCTTGGCGTACCCTGGTTTAGGATACAGATAATAGGATGAAGGGGAACCGACATACTTGCTCAAAGGTAACGAGGACATGGCAAGTAGGCAAGTTTTTAGAACGTGGAGTCTTCCTACTCAGAGGTAATGAGTACATGGCAAGAGTGAACTCGACGGCGGGTACTGGTGGTCAACAGAGGACATTTGTGGTCAACAGAGGACATTTGTGGTCAACAGAGGACATTTGTGGACCCATTACCCTTGGCGTACTCCGGTTGTGGGTACAGGTAATAGGTCGAAAGGGGATCATCATACTTACTCAGAGGTAATGAGGACATGGCAAGTATGAAGGTTTCTTCGACGGAGCCTTCCCATTCAGAGGTAATGAGAACATGACAGGAGTGGGCTCAATGAAGGAGGGCACATAGAATGACTCAGAGGTAATGAGGACATGGAAGTTCTATGTAGGGGTGATTTATTTTTGGCGGAAATGGGACGACTCAGAGGTGATGAGGACATGGCCGTCTTGGAAGTTTGTGGACCCGTTACCCTTGTTGTGCACTGGGAGTGCAGGTAGTGGATCATGAGGAAGGATCTCTTGTAGGAAGAAAGTTCAGCGGTATGGTTATATATGATTTTCTTTCAAAAGAGTGACCGAGATGTGAGTTCAGAGGTACCAGCGGGTACATGACTCGAGAATCTGGAGAATGGTGAACGTGAATTCAGCGGTACCGGCGGGTACATGACTCAAAAATCTGGGAAACTATGAGGGTGAGTTCAGTGGTACCAGCGGGTATATGACTCAATAATCTGGAAAACTATAAGGGTGAGTTCAGTGGTACCAGCGGGTACATGACTCAAAAATTTGGAATATTGTGATGGTGGGTTCAGAGGTACCAGCGGGTACGTGACTCGATAATCTGGGATATTGTTTAGACATAATATTTCTTCAGGAACTTGCCGTTGACGGGTAACATGAGCAAGTCTCCGTTTTGCTTAGCGAGGCGGTAAGCACCGTTGGAGAACACGGCCTCGATGACAAATGGACGTTCCCATTTTGGCTGGAACTTGTCGGCGGTCTTGTGAGTCATGACCATTGGCCTCCGGACTGCTAGAACAAGATCGTCCACTTGGAATGTTCTGATTTTGACCTTCTTGTTGAAAGCTCCTGAGATGCGTACTTGGTATAGCTCGATCCTTTGCTGAGCTAGGAGGCGCTTTTCATCTAAGGCCTCCAACTCTTGTAGTCGACGTCGGTAGTTGTCATCCGTCGTCAATTGATAAGTGAGGGCGACACGGAGTGAGGGTATTTGAGTCTCTAAGGGGAGAACTGCCTCACTCTCGTATACTAGGGAGAATAGCGTATTCCCGGTGGCTGTTCGAACTGTGGTGCAATAAGCCCATAAACATTCGCCGAGCTTCTCGTTCCAGTCGTGTTTATTGGAGGAGACAAACTTATTGAGGAGTTTGATGATTGTTTTGTTGAATGCCTCTGCCAATCCGTTTGCTGCCGGGTTGTACGGTGTCGAAGCGACATTCTGAATACGGTGCTTATCGCAAAACCGATAGAATGCGTGGCTTGCAAACTGTGGACCATTATCATGGATGATCCTTCGGGGCAGTCCAAAGCGATAGATGACGTGATGCTTAAGGAAGATGATCACGTTTGAAGTCTTAACTTCTGCGAGTGGGACGGATTTCGCCCATTTGGAGAAGTAATCAGTGATCGCAAGTATGAAGCGATGTCCTCGGAAGGAAGGTGGGGTGATTGGACCAATGATATCTATTCCCCATGCTTCGAATGGCCAGGACGCTACTATCGGATGTAAAAACTCGGATGGTTGGTGAATGAAGTCCGCGTGGACTTGGCAGGCTTTGCATTTTCTGGCATAATCTATCACATCTGCCACCATTATGGGCCAATAGTAGCCCATTCGGCGAAGGCGGTCTTACAGTTTTGGGCAAGGCTTGTGGGCCCCGCAGATACCGTCATGAGCTTCACGTACGGCTTCTTTGGCTTCTGCGCTCAACAATCACCGGAGCAGTAATCCGTCGTAGGAGCGACGATATAGCATTTTCGTCTCTGTATCGTAGAAGATTCTGAGAGAACGCTGTCTGATGGAAGTGGCTTCCTTTGGGTTCTCGGGCAGGATGTCGTAGACGACGAAGTCGATGAATGGTTGTCTCCAATCTGGGGCATCCTCGATCGTCTATGCGGAATAATTTGCCACGAATTGCACATTGTTCTTGGGACAGACCAGTTCGTGGCCTATCACATCAATCGAATGATTAGCGTGGTTCGGCACCGCTAAGGAAGCGGCAAGGCCTGCTAGGGCGTCGGCTTCGATATTTTGGAGTCTGGGGACATGTTCGATGAAGAACCCTTCGAACGACGAGATGATGTCAATCGCTATTTGCTGATAAGGGATCATGTCTTCGTGGCGGACCTCGTATGAGCCCCGGATCTGATTGACGATTAGTTGGGAGTCGCCGTATGCTTCAAGGTATTCTACCCCAGCTCTCTTACAAGTTGGAGGCCAATGACCAGAGAGTTGTACTCGGCCACATTGTTAGAGCAGGGCTCTGTGAGGGAATAAGCGCGGTTGATCACCAATCCGGAAGGGGAGACCAGCACTATCCCGACCCCGACGACTATATTGCCTTTAGGTCCGGTCCTCGAAGCACCGTCGAAGAACATTCGCCATATAGCCTCGTGAGAGGTTGCATGCGAGTCGGCGACCTCATCTGGGATTTCTTCATATATTCTGGAGGACTCCGAGCCTGGGTGGGCTGCTAAGAAGTCTGCCAGGGCTTGACCTTTGACTGCCTTTTGGGGGACGAAGATCATATGATAAGGGGACAGCAATATTGCCCATGTAGCGAGTCGAGAGCTGAGTGCCCCTGGTTTAGTCATGAGGACCCTGAGAGGGTTGACTCGTGAGATCACATGTATCGTTTGTCCGGTGACATAATGCCGCATTTTCTGAATGGCGAATACCAGGACGAGGCATTCCTTCTCTACAGCGGTGTATCGGTGCTCTGGCCCAATCATCATTCGACTGAGGTAGTATATGGCTTGCTCATGGCCTGCGTCATTGTTTTGTGCCAGCAGAGCCCCGAAGGAATGTTCCATTGCTCGTACATAGAGCAGAAATGGTTTTCCAAAAACCGGGGCCACCAGAACTGGAGGGTTTGACAAATATTTTTTGATGATATCAAAGGCGCGCTGACATTCCTCGTCCCATACGAATGAGACTCCTTTCTTCATAAGGTGGGTGAACGGTCGGCATCGCTCGGAGAGGTTAGAGATGAATCTTATGATGTAAGCTAGCCTCCCTTGGAGGCCTCTGAGTTCGCGGAGATTTCTCGGGGGACCCATCTCCATGATTGCCTTTGTTTTCTCGGGGTCTACATGAATGCCCTGAGCGGTGATGATGAATCCCAAGAATTTTCCGCTGGATACGCCCAAGAAAGATTTTGTAGGGTTTATTTTCAGATTGTGGTCTCGCATCAGGTCGAATACCGTCCTTAGATCCTGCAGATGGTCTCCCTTGCAGCGACTCTTGACGGCTATATCGTCAATATAGCACTCCACTGTCTTGCGCAGGTGGTCTCTGAAAATGATACTCATAGCTCGTTGATATATGGCGTCGGCATTCTTCAAACCGAAAGGCATGACTATGTAGCAGTACGTGCCAATTGGTGTTCGGAATAATGTATGCTTTTCGTCCTCAGGAGATATCTTGATTTGGTTGTACCCCGAGAATCCATCCATGAATGACATACGTTCGAAGTCGCATATGTTGTCGATCATGATGTCTGTGATAGGGAGGGGGAATTCGTCTTTCGGATATGCCTCATTCAGGTTGCAGAAGTCGATGCAGATTCGGATCTTTCCATTCTTCTTGAGGACCAGAACTATGTTGGCGACCCAGTCAGGATGCTGCTCCTCACGAATGAAGCCGCTGGCTATTAGTTTGTTGACTTCGGCTTCAATCGCGTCCATGACGCCTGGGCGGAAGCGTCGTTGTTGCTGCTTGACTAGTTTTGCGTCCGGTCGTATATTGAGCTTGTGGAGGGCAATATCGGGGTCTAACCCCGGCATGTCTTCATAACTCCATGCAAACACATCAATATATTCTCTGACAAGTTTCAGCAGCGATTCTCGCTCTTCGTCTGTTAGGCTTTTACTGACGAAGATTGGCTTTGGAGAGGATTCACTGCCGAGGTCGACCTGTATAACCTCATCTTCGGTAGGAGGTTCTCTCTGCTCGAACCGCTTTTCCCATTGTGCATCCAGCTGTTGGGCACACGGCTCTAGCTCGAGGATTTCCAAAATGTCTTCGTCTTCTTCGTAAGCATCGGCGATTGCCATATTGACTGACAGGACTTGTCTAAATATGTCTCCAATGCTGGTATCGGAGTCAGAGGTTGGTGACCCGGTTGAATGTGACTGCCAGTCGCATTCTTCGTCTGAACTCTCGGGGGTCGTTGTGGGAGTTACATACCCTAATCCGCATCGAGTTTTGCTGTAGTAGTCCCGTGGCTTGCCAGCCGGGACTGGGGGCTTCAAAGGTAGTCGCTGTCCAGTGCCGTAATTCAAACCTGGTGTAGTCTCCAGATCATATCCCTGTTTTTGCATGAGATATTTGGACTGGGGGCTATAAAGATACAGAGGCAGTCTCCCGGCATCTGACCCAAGATCGACTTCTTTTGTGGTGAAGGGGCACGGATCGTCCTTCCGGCCGAAGATGATTGGATGATCCCCTCCTTCGATTATGCGGTAAGCGTCTTCTGCTGGAATAAGTTGGATTGCGGTATGCACATTTGTCACCTGTGTGTGTAGGTGAGTGCCTATACCGTGTTCCATAGCATATATTGTACATAGCTTATTGAGCTGGGTGTAGTTCAAAGATAATCCTTTATTGATGAAGTAAGGTATCTTTTCTAGGAGGATTACATCATCTGCGGAGGGAATATCAGTGTGGGCGGCCACATACTTGGCTAGCTCCGGTTCCTCTTCGGCTACCCCCTGTGTGAACGAAGACTGAGAGGACGACCTGGGAAGTTTGATTGTCAGTGGTTCAGTTGATGGAGCAGAGCATGGAGTTGTTGGCAGACTAGCGACCCCCAGTTTGGTACTTGATGTGGGGCGAAGAGTGGCTGGTTCGCTAGAAGTGTCAAACCTTGCATCGGGGTGACGATCCTTCTTGGGAAGGCGTATCGTCAGCGGCTTGTCGGAGGGATTGAGCTTCCATGTTTGGGGTTGACTGACTCTCGGCAGTCTGATTGTCAGTGGCCCCGTTGCGGGTCTCGGCACTTGGCCGGACCTTGGCAGCCGGATTATTATCTGCTCCTCTTACGCCAAGAGGCTGATCGCGTCCTTCCGTAGAGTGGCAGTAAGGGGTGCGAACTTGCCTGGTTTGCGAGCTTGGAGGTGGATCGTCAGAGGTTCTTCTGATCCTGTGGCTGTCTCGGTACCAGCTTGTTTATTTCCTTCATCAAGGTGCCACTTCGACTTTTCGTATAGGCAGGAGTCTGAGTAGTAGGATTCGACCCCTTTGAAGGGATAGATATCAGCAAATTCTGTCTTCATAAAGCCGTGTTTGTCAACGTATTTGAAGTACTGGTGCAGCGTAGAAGGCACGATCATGTAATCGTGTATCCATGGACGCCCCAAGAGGATGTTGTAAGAAGTGTCTGCATCTATGACGTAGCAGGTGACTTCGGATTGGAGATCGCCAATCTGACATTTCAGACGAATCTTCCTAATAGGGTAGCTCCTGCCCGAATTAAAATTGCTGATGGCGGTGCTTGTAGGTGTCAAGCGATGCATTGGGATGCGGAGATGATGTAGCAGACCCTTCGGGATGATGCTTATGGAAGAGCCAGGATCTATGTGCATCCGATCCACCTTTACGTCGCCGATGTACCCCGTGTAGTATAGCGGGCGATCGTGTAGGTTGGTTTTGATGAGCATGTCCTGCGGAGTGAAGACGATGTTGGGCATTGCTCCCGTGCAGGCACTGTCTTGGAGATCCGTGGGCGAGTCCTCCCCGGTGAGGTTAGATTGAGCCTTAGGAGTTCGTACAGTGACAACTTGGCCGGTGTCTTAGCTAAAAGTTGTAGGGCCTCTCTAGTCCTTAGGTTGCCTCTTTTCGGAGGGATTTGTCGAAGCGAGTCTCCCTCGGCCTAGACTTGTCGGTCGTCGAAGGCTGAGCCGGTCCCGGAGCATCAGTTGTAGTAGGTTGATGATTTTCGGCTGGATTGTCAACCACAGGTTGGGATTGTGCTTCGGACCGCGTGACGACGGCTGTAGCTTCCTCGTTATCTGACGAGATTGTGTGGCAGGTCCTGACTTTTCTACTTTTCTTTTTGTCGGTGGTAGATGGTGCGGGCCGAGTCACTTCTGACACCAAGTCTGGATGGATCCACATGACCTACCCTCGTGATGTGGTGAGGGGTACTAGACCGGCAGCCTGATCTCGGGGAGGTAGAAGATTGGTAATCTCCATTGTCGCTAGAGGGACGGGGATCACCCCGTCTTGAGTCTCCGTCGGAGGGAAGCTGCCGAATTGTACGGACACCATATTGGCTGTCACGGTTACCTCTTCGAAATCGATGGCCAGAGCGTTCGAATCGATGAGGCTTTGGATGTACCGTTTCAGTTGGTAGCAGTCGTGTGTAGCATGGTGTACATAACGGTGGTAATGGCAGAACTTTGGGTTCTCCAGATCAGCCGACCAAGGCTTCCGTCTTGGTGGAGGAAGCTGAATTCTATCTCCTTGTATGAGCATGTCCAAGATAGGCTTGACGTGGCCGTCTTCAAAAGAGTAAGTGACTTGAGTCCATTGTTTGTCTGATGGTTGCGACTCGGGCTTCTGGGCTGTGTCGGCCACCATAGCCTACTTGCCTCTGTTGTCCCGATTGTTGGAGGGGCTACCCCCATTGTCGTTGTTGGTGTTAGGACGCTTGCCCTTGTTCTCTCCCTCCGAGATGTGCAACCCCAGTTGGCGAGCCTTTCTCAACCGTTCTTCGACACTTGTACCGCTGATGATAAAAGCCTTCCAGTCCTTGAATTGACTTTCGCCCATCCAGAGACTAATTGTTGGAAGTAGTCTCTTTTGGCAAATTTCAATCAAGGAGGAATCTGGATTACTAGAGGGTAACTTCATTGCGGTTTGACGAAACCGCTCAATGTAATTCCTCGTCAGCTCTTTCTCTCCTTGGACGACGTCCATGAGGGTAGATATTGTGACGTCCTGCCCTACCTCATAGAATCTTTCCAAGAACAAGCGTTTGAAGCTAGCGAAGGAGTGGATGCAGTTGTCTGGCAGGTTGCGGTACCAGTCGAAGGCGACTCCTTCCAATGCCTCGATGAATAATCGCGTGATGATAGCGTCATCATAGGGCAGATGGTCGGTGGTGACCTCGAAGTAAGTGATGTACCGACTTGCTGAGGTCTTGCCATCATATGGGTTGATGTTGAATGGCTTATATCTTGGTGGGAACGGAACATCCCTCCATTCAGCAGGATATGGTTGCCGTATTCTGAGGTCTTGAGAGTTTTCTCGGGCGTGGAACATGGCTCGGAGTTCCTGAACCTCTCTTCTTACTTCTCGGGCCTCATCTGTCGTAGTAGGGGCCGTTATTTCGGGAAGATTATTGTCCGGGTTCGGTGCCGCTGAATTTGAATCTATATTGATTGCGGGACCCGCGCTTATTTGACCCGGTGTCACTCCCTGCAGAGTAGGAAGAGCCGCTTTGATCTCGTCTACAGACTTGACCAAGGCGTGCAGTATGGCCTCCAAAGTGTCGATGCGTTGGCGATCACTGGAACCACCTTGATTGCTGTCCGTCATGAATACCATCCTTACATGAGGAGTGACGGAAGGAACGGTGGAGGATGTGCCCTCCGAATCGTACCCATGCATTGAGAAATCATCGGGGTAGGTGGGAGTGTTGTCTTCGGGTTCGGACTCGGAGGGAACAGTACCCCCAGCCTCGGAGCTTGCTTCGTCTTGAGAGTCATGGATGTCCTCGGGGACATCAGCATTTGTTGTACCTGACGGGAGGGTCGTTTCTTCGGGCTCGTCTCCTTGAAACATCGGATTGTTGTGGATGTTCGGAGGAGTGCTACCCCCAGTTCCTACGACTCCCAGCGACGTGGACGATGAATCTCCCATTGCAGCAGATTTTGTCTTCGAACGGGTGTGTTGAAATACTACGGTGGAGGACAACCGTTTAGCCGACAATTTCTTAGCTGTAGTGGTTGATATCTTCGGGCTGGAGATGCTTGTCTTCTTCCCTCTCCCCTCGGCGGGGACTTTCTGAGTGGAATTGTAGGAGACAACAGGAGGTGCCTCATCTTCTGAGCTCGGATGCTGTAGTCTTTGGAAGACGGATGGCCGATCTTTTGTCACTGCCGCGTTGTTGCAACAGCAGTTGACGATGATTTGGGTACAGCGATGTCCAAGCGAGGACTCTTTGTACGCCGACACTCCTCCTCTTTCCTTGCGTTTGTGGAGGATCGCCTCCGTCAGGTCAGAGGAACCACTCTGTCCGTTTGTCATCGGGGACTGGACACGAGCGGTTGTATACAACTTCCCATCCGAGGCCCGTGTGATAATCAACGGGACGCCCCGATAGTCAGAGGTTGGGACAGCTGACTGGGCCTGATGAGCCCGTGCTGCCCTAGACTTCCTCTTTTTAGCACTTGCGGGTGCGTAATAGGAGGGGTCCAAGTTAAATACCACAGAGTCTGGCTTATCATCCAGAGAACCATCAGGGTCAGGACCGCATGAGAGACGGTCGAAGACTGATCGAGAGAAGCATGGAACGGACGCTACGCGGCTAGAGTTGGGTACCGTGCAGGCTGTCTGCATGCGGTTGTCTTCTGCCGTCGGATGAATTGTTTTTGTACGGCTAGGAGTCACGACCGTGCAGGCTGGCCGCATACGGTTGGCAATTATGGCCGCATGGGTTTTCTGCAAGCGATTGACTTTCTTAGCCACATGGGTTTCATCCATGTGGTTGACAGCTGTAGCTGCATAAGCTATGCGGCTGACAGATATGGCCGCATGAGTTTTCTTCATGCGGCTGGCGGATGTAGCCGCATGAGTTTTCTCCCTGCGGCTAATACCCTTATACGGCTCGGATCTCATAGAGTTTCTATTTGCCCCTGCAAGTCCAGCATTATAGTGTTTTCTTCTGCCGGACTTGGGGATAGCAGAGTCGTCTATGATCTGAAGTGGGGCCGCGGGAGAGACTTTTCTGCCATTTTGAGCAACGGAGGATATTTCTGCAAGAGCTTCAGTAGGAACGAAGGATCGGGGTCTCCACTCCTTGCGGGCCTTCTTTGTACGGGCTCGCTTCTGGACCGGGCCAGCGCTCTTGTCGGAGAGCATTTCTTCGAACGCCTGTTGGTCGAACCGGGCGACCATCTTTTGTTGCGTAGAGCCAAGCTTGGCTGCATCCGATTGCGTCCCCAACTCCTCAGCCGTGGAGAAGTTAGTCCCCAGCAGAGTCGCCATCGTGTTTGCCATAAAATATAAAAGAACAGTACAATTATCGGAGGACCGGACTTTTACTTCACGTTACAAACTCGCTTGTACAAAGAAAGCCTAGGGACGAAAACCTAGGTACAGCAGTCTAAGTACAATTGTTTATTTTATATTCTGGGGGGTGACGGTAGAGGCTCGGGAAGGCGACGATAGCCCTGCCTTACTCCTTGGACGATCGGTATGCGGCCTTGGCTCCTTGTGAAAAGATGGTTGGCGTTGGTGAAGAAATGCTCTTCTTGCTCTCCTCCTGTTGCTCTTCTGGCTTCTCTCTCTCTGTGTATTTTCTCTCCGACTATTGGGGAGTCTCTCTGTATATGCGTATTTCTCTCTGATCTTGTCTCTTTTTTTTTACAAGGGAATGGCACCTTGCTATTTATAATAGTGGGATGTGATCATTAGGGTTGCCAATGATTAGCTCTTGGAGATGACGGCGGCCCGTAGATTGGTCAATCTAGGCTGTTCAGTTTTGATTGTGACGAATTCGAGCCATCGAGTGTAGATTACACCAAATCTCATTAGCAATTAATGCTGATTGGAATAAATCTTCCTCATAATGATCTTCTGATGTCTGCGAATAAATTAAATTTATTCTCCTGCCACGTGTCCCAGATTATTGGGATTTGACCCAATCTTTGATGGCAGTAAATCTGAGAAATTAATCGGCTTAGGACACGTGTCCTAGGAGCCACTGGGGGATCTGAACCATATGACGAGTGAGCCGCATATGACTTTGGGCCGCATAGGGTTAAGGCCACGTGTCAGGGCTGTCTGGGTAGTGGCCCTCCCTTGAGCCTTTGAACCACAGGGAGGTAATCATTGTGAGCCGCATAGGGATACATCCACCTGAGCCGCATGGAGATGATCCTCTTGAACCGCATGAGAAGTTTTTACTTGAGACGCATGAGGCTTCCTCGGCCTGAGCCGCATAGGACGGATTCACTCTGAACCGCATGAGAAGTCTTTGCTCGAGCCGTATGAGGCTTTCTCGGCCTGAGCCGCATAGGACGGATTCATTCTGAACCGCATAAGAAGTTCTTTGCTCGAGCCGCATGAGGCTTTCTCGGCCTGAGCCGCATAGGACGGATTCACTCTGAACCGCATGAGAAGTGCTTTGCTCGAGGCGCATGAGGCTTTCTCGGCCTGAGCCGCATAGGAAGGATTCACTCTGAACCGCATGAGAAGTGAGCCGCATACGAACGCCCACGTGGCAAGGCCGCGTGGCATTTTTTATGGCTCTCGAGGAATTTGTGTCAGAGATCTCTTTTCTCTTCCCTAGAGATTCGTCATTATGACAGAGTCATAATTACTTCTTTCTGTGTCAGGGCTGTCACTTTTTCAGAGTTGTCAGCCGTCAAGCAATTAATGCAAGAGGGCAGAGGAGAGGGCTGTCCTGCCACGTGTCTTTCTGAGCCGTATGGGATGTCTTGGACCGCATAGCCCCTTATGCAGCATGACTCTCCGAGCCGCATGGGCTTTCTGAGCCGCATGGGCTTTTTTGGCCGCATGAGTCATTTTAGTATTTCCCATGCTTCTACAACAACATGAGCAAGAGACGGTTGAGTTGATGGTGTTTCAACATTCTCAGCTTCTTTGGAGGATCCCTCATAATCTTTGTGGTACTCTTTTCCAGATCTTGTACCAGCGAAAGTTTCTTCTTCAGACTCAGAAGAAGGAAGTACCATATTGCAGGATTTAATCTTCCTTTCCTTAGCCTTCTTCTTGTGAGGATTGTTATGAGGAACCTCAGAACCGAATCCAATATTGGATTTTTGACTTTGAATTTGTAAAGGAAGTCGTATCCCTTTATCATAATTCAAACCTTCTGCCTTTTGAAAGTCATAACCCATCTTCTTCATGAGAAGGATAGATTGCTGACTGTACAAGTGAGTAGGCAGTGGACTTTCAACAGGTGGTTCCATAGAGGAAGAAGAAGAGATCTCTGTGACTACAAGAGAATGAGGAATAACCGTCTCTGTAGCTACAGGAGGAAAAAGATTCGGGATACGAGGAAAAATCCCTGTAGGAGCCTTTTTATAAGCAACGAAGACTTGTTGTGCCCTGTATACGGGAACACTATTCATGGCTAGCCACTACTGATGAGTAAGCTTGAGCTTGGCAGGAGGAGCCAGACTTGGAGGACATATGTTCAATCCTCTCAGCCTGTCTTCCAAAGGAATGCCATCCCATAGATGATCCAAATCATCAGGATCTGGAATAACATGAGAAATCATGTTGCAGGTTTTGACTTTCTTACCTTTCTTGGATTTTGAAGTTTTACCTTCATCTTCTATTTCAGGTACTAAGTCAGGATATACCCATATAATTTCACCATTCTTTAATGTAAGAGGCAACAATCCTTCATTTTCCTCCATGGCAGGCGGGATATTCAAAATCTTCATCGTCGCCCTCGGAATTGGGACAATTCTATCTGGTACTTGTTGTGGAGGAAAATCTCCAAATTGAAGAGAAACCATATTGGATGTAACTGTATGGTCATCATTGGTTAAAGCAATAGCTCCACCATTTATCAGCTCTTGGATTTTCTTCTTCAAAACATAGCAAGCACTGGTAGGATGATTAATGTATCTATGATAGATACAATATTTAGGATTGTCAGTCAGATTCACCTCATTAGGTCTCTTTGGCTCCGGAATCTGGAGTTTGCCACTCTTCACTAGACATTGGAATATCCCTGGGATATCACTTTCGTCAAAAGAGTATTCTTCTTTTGGCCTGGAAAATTCCTGATTATTCGGCGTCGTTTTATTCTTGGAAAGATTGACCATAAGAGTGACTTTTCCTTTCATATTACGATTGCCGAAATTATTACCAGGATTACTTTTCTTTCCTTTATCCTCAGAGGCAAAAATCATCCCATGTTCACGAGCCAACCTACCATTGGTCTCGGCAGAAACTGCTGCTATGATAAACGAAACCCAATCTGTGAATTGGGAACCTATGAAGACAGCGATGGATGGCCGCAGATTCATCTTACATGTATCAATCAGCACTGAATCTGGCATACCAGGGGGCATCTTTAAAGTCACCTGTCGGAAACGTTCAATGAACGTCCGAGTATCTGCCTTCTCCTTTTGCTTGATTTCTATTAAGGAGGACATGTTCATGTCCATACCTCCTTTATAGAAACGGGAGAGAAACGTTACCTTAAATTCGTCAAAAGACGAAATGCAATTGTCGGGTAAACTACGATACCAGTCGTAAGCTGAACCCGTAAAGCATCCAATGAATACTCTAGTGAGAAGAGCATCATTTTTCTGCAAATGTACAGTTATAATATCGAAGTAATTGATATACTGACTAGGAGAAGCCTTTCCATCAAACAATACCATTGACTGTGGCTTGAATTTCGGTAGAAAGGGTACATCATTCCAATGAGGAGGATAAGGTTGCTTAATCCCTAACCGCTGGAGTTGATCCTTTTGCTTCAAAACTTCAAACTGTGCTTTGAGCTCACGCACTGCTTGAATGGCTTCGCTGGTTTGTGGAAGCATATTTGATTGAAAAGTTGTTGGTTGTACCGTAATCCCTACCGGAGATGGTACATCTTCTGGAATGATGGGATCTGGAGATGCAGAATTTTGGTTAACAGCAGGCTCTTGGATATTCAAAGGTATATCAACCCCTTGGCTATCTTGAGTTGGTGCTGCTTCCTGAACTGGTGTTACAATTACTGGTTGAGCAGTTTGCTGAGCCGTTATTATCTGGTGCATGCTTTGCATCATGTTAAGCATGTCTTTCAATGATTGCTCAACGGTAATGAAAAGTTGTTCTTTATTAATAGATGACGTCTCTGGTTCGTCTCCAATAGCGTAGGATTTAACCTCTCTTGAAGATACAGAAGGATTAGTATAGAAGTATGAATCAACACTATCAGTTTCGAACTCAAAAGATTGAGTACCCCCAGCTTCAGAATCAGAAGTCTGCAATTGTCATTGTCTTCTTGATCGAGTATTCTGATATACTCCTTCAAAAGAATCAAGAAGTCTGTTGAATTGTTGTTGACCTGGGGTTTGGGACGTGTTCCGTCTAGGACGGCGTCCTCTGTTGGTGTGAGATGCCATGTTGACTGATGCATATGACAACTCATCAGCTTGTTGTTTGGGTGCATTAAAATTCAATCGATCAAAAACTGACCGTCTGGAAGTCGAGCAACAACATTTGATCACAATCTGGTGACACTCACAGTGATGATTTTCTTGGGGGAGTATCACGGGAGATTGCCTATTTTTACGCTTTTGTATTAGCAATTCACGTAAATCAGAAGGAGTAGAAGGAGTAGTCTTCTTTATTACATTTGGGGTAGCAAAACGTTTAGTCCCTTGTGTATAAAGAAGATTAATGGCTGTATTTGCAGAACCAAACTGTACATTTCTACGCGTTTGGAGTTGTGTGCCCAAATCTTGAGATTTTTGAGCACGAAGGACTATTTTCATTGCGTGTGATTTATAGGTTTGGTACTTTGCATAGAGCAGTATGAGAAGGTTATTGGTGTAGAACTGAAGCTTTACCAACAATATTTTTACGCTGTATGCATTTAGGTACATTCACATTAGATGTAAAAACATCGTTGCGAATTTTATCTACACTGTCACAGACAGGAGACTTACCTTTACGCGTAGAACGTAAAAATTGATTATCTACCATGTCACAGACGAGAGATTTTCTTTTACGCAAAGAGCATAATTTTTGTGTGTCTACCACATCACAGACGGGAGACTTATTTTTATACTTAGAAACACAAGCATTAGAGTCTGCCTCATTACAAATGGGAGACTCGTTCTTATGAACTGAGCGTAAAATTTAGTTTTTACCCACTGGGCGTAAAATTTGATTATCTTCACCATCACAGACGGGAGATAACTTGCCACACTTAGAGTGCAACGCTGAAGTAAGGACTGCCTCGTTACGAATGGGAGCCCCTTCCACAGGAGTGGGAAGAATTCACTTGCCCTTAGAAGCAACAGAGAGATCAGAAGCTATTTTGGATTTAGGAATCCAAACTTTTCGTGCTTTGCGAGATTTTTGAACATTGGAGCGGCGAAAACCACCCCCAGTTCGGAGCATCTCTTCATAAGCAGTCTGGTCGAAGTGTACAACCAGAGCCTTCTTTGTCGATCCAATCGACACATTATCGTATTGAGCAATTGCCTCCTCGTCAGAGGAGAAGGTCTTCCCCAGCAGAGTCGCCATTTTTGTTTCACTTAACAAAATGCCTGGAAATCGGATTTTGAAAATAAAACGAGAAAAAGTACAAGAAGTACAAATTTGATTCTGGAAAGTATTGCTATGGAAGTCTGATCTGTAAATGATCACTTTGTTCCTTGGACCATGCGATGATGATGAAGATCACTGCTAGAAGATGAACAATTGGAAGAACTAAGTCACCAGAAAGGTATCGACGCACTTGGGCACTTATGGCGAGGCCGAATACTTTCCTGCTTTGCTTCACTCTGTTCTGGAAGAAAAGTTGAAGAAGAATGCTCCGAAAAATCAAAGCCTCTGAGCTCTGATCTCTATGTATTCTCTCCTTTCTCTCTGTCCCCCCTTATATGAGAAAAATCAGTCTATTTATAGACTTGGCTTCTTGTGCGTAAAAACTCAACAAAAGTTCCGTCTTTACGCTAACAACTGCCACCCATGATTGGAGTCATCCTCTGCATACGTTGACACGTGTCCCATCATTTCATTAAGAATAGGATGCACGTACACACGTTCTTCGAGATATGTGGCATGAAAGCTATGTAGGCAAACCACGTTCTGAATTGGTGAAGAAGAATAGGGCGTAAAAACAACCCAAATATACCCTGAGCGTAAAGTAGTAGACTAGGCGTAAAATAGCCCTGACATGGACTTCCCGCGTAAAGTGGTTGTTAAATAACCTTGAGCGTAAAAGTAGCCCAAATAAACTTTATGCACACGTCAACTTTTGAGCGTAAAAACTCGTATAGTCTCCGTGCGTAAAAGAACATATTATGAGCGTAAGATAGCTCAGTCCACATACTAAATGACAAATTGGTCTCTGTGTAAAACAAATCTCTTTGAATGTCATCAATAAATCTTCATGTCAGACTTTGCATTAGATGCAAGACATGACAGCTTGGTCCAGCGTAAAAGTGGCTAGCCTGTCTTAGGCGTAAAACCATTAGCTTTGACCCGGGCGTAAAATGATTAGCCTGCTTCAGGCGTAAAGTGATTAGCCTCTCTTTGGCGTAAAGTGGATCAATTTGAATGGAATGATCCATCTCTTTGACTCATTCTTATAAAGCACTTTTTACGCTCCTACAGTCATTTACGAGATATCTTTGGCAAATGTTCTTAATACACACTACACACGATACAATAGACAATACTCATAATCTATCACAACCCGCACCCAGTGTAAGGGCACGAGAAGTGGGTACGTCCAGCCTACGCCGCAGTGTCGACGGTAGAACGCTGCCCTAGGCTATAACATCTAACAATATAACCATACCTGTACCATGATATACGCTCCCATAGGAGGATAATATAATGGTACAACTCAATCACAACATCTAAGGTGGAATAAAGAGAGTAAATGGATGGATAAGATAAAAGAGTAATCTCCAACAAAAGTCACAATGAGAGTAATAACTAAGTGTACAAACATCACAATTATCCAATAACTAAAATTATATGAAATAAGACAACTATAAGGAAAACTAGTCTAGAAGGCTAATCTAGACAATAGGCAAGTCCTCAGCGACTGTAGGATCCTCGTGAGGGTCCAAGTCACCGGTGTCATCTAAGCTTGTGCCATAATATGTAGGACAGAACTCCTCCTCATCACCTGTAATATTTTTTACAATCCAATCAGGATGGGAACGAGCACAATATATCTCACGCAGTTCATATCTTGACGGGAAATATAAAGCATGTGATAGGTTAAGATACATGAAACGCTGTAAGAAATAACCATTAAAAGAAAGCGAAAAACTGGTAAACGAATCTATCTATATGTGATAATAGAGAACTGTAAGTGACTATGTGATTTAGAGTATAAGATAGACATGTGAACGGCTTGATTTGCACATGATTACACTAAAGAGCTTGTACATGATTACACTAATTTGGAAATGTTTACATGACTATTTCTACTCCCCCATGCCCCAATCAATACACAAGGATCTAGACAGGTTATGTTATTGTACATGATAGTTTATACATGAAGCTCATGAGATCATGAGAGTACATGAGAGCACATGAGTATACATGAATAATAAGAGTCCACAAAATACATGATGCTCGTTAATGATCCGTCGTTAATGATCAACAATTATTCAGTACATATGGCATGTTTATATGTATCTTGTTACGTCCCTCTGAGGACCTGGTGGTTTCTCCAGGTGTGTATTTTATGACTTTTTGCAGGTGTTCTAGCCAAGGCCGTGGCATTCTCTATGTTAGCCCCATGATTATATCATGTTTCTGAATATGGCTAATCAATTAAGTTTAACATAACGACGTCACTAATATTAATGTAATCACTATCATGTTAGTACATAAGCTTAGCATTGTCCTAATATTCTACATCATATTGCTATGTTTGTATCATAATGCATCATACTGCTTTATTTGCCTAACATGTATTTACAGACATGCAGTAAGCATGATCAAACCAGGATATTTGCAATGGAGAATAAATATTAATGGGCTAAAGACGGCGTTATACAAGGAACCGAAAGGTATTCAGATTTCCACATCTATTTATCTTTGGATGACCGCCGTCAAGGAAAAATACATCTTAAGGTCTGCTCAAATATTAGAAGAAAGGCGTCATCAAAGGGCTCTTGGTTTTTCGATTTTATTAATATAATTTAAATATTTATTGAGTCTAGGAATACGATATACACCGCGTCGTACTGGCAAATAGGCTACCCAATAATTGTTTTCAAAATACTCTTTCATTTTGAAAACAAGCCCACTTACAAAAGCCCAAACTACTTCCTAACTGCTTGACTTTTCAAAAATCCCAAAAACCAATTTGCAAAAACCCTAACAGAACTCCAACAGAATTTGGCTCGAGTTCGGTTAGTGCCAGTTGGAATTTAAACTTGGTCATCCTGCAGTTACGTATGCAACGGCTATCTGCAAAGATTCTCTTAAAGAATTTGGTCTGAATTCTGGCTTTGGAAAAACTATAAAAAGAGAAGAATTTCACTCATTTCAACACACCTCTCTCTTCTCTTCTTTATAAGCTTAATACGTTCTTCCAAAGTATTCCAAGTTATTCATTTTTAAATCCCAAGCCAGTTACAATCCTCTAGTCGATTTGCCAGTGTGGTACGGTCTAGGAGTTTTAGAGAGATTGTAATCATAGCCTTGATTGAAGAAGGACACTTTACAATTAAAGTTGGTCGAGTACTTCGGATCAAAGCTCGCGTTATATAAGTTGCAAGAACGTTGGATAAAAACTTGTGGTATTTTTTAATAGTAGATTCAACTGGAAGCTAGAGTTCCTCCGACTGGACTAGTCCTCACAAGAGAAAAACCAGTATACATACTTGTGTTTGTGTCTGCTTTCTGATCTCTACTTTTCATTTACTTATAATATATTATTGGTGATCTTGCTGCTAACATTTTTATTTAGCTAATTTTTGCTGCCTACTCTATTCACCCCTCCTTTAGAGTATTGTGCTTTACAATTTGTTCCTACAATTAGTATCAGAGTGGGTTATATAGGTAAAGCAAGGTAACACTGCTATTATATTCTTATTTATTACAACTGTTACATAGATCACACTATCACATATGGCAAGTATGTACTTCACAACTGAAGAGCAATCCACAAATAGACTTCTACTATTTGATGGAACAAACTATAGTTGTTGGAAGACACGAATGACCTTCTACCTGAAGTCTCTAGATTTTGACTTATAGTCAATTGTTGTCAATGGCTACAAAAGACCTACTATCACTTTTATTCTCGCATCCTCTATAATCAACAAGTCTTATTATAGTTACACAGAGGAAGAGAAGAAGTTAGCTAGCCTTGATGCAAAAGCTATGCATACCTTTTATTGTGCTGTAGACATAAATGTATTCAATATTATTACTACTTGCACAACATCTCATAAAATTTGGAAAGTTCTTGAAGCTACTTATGAGTACAGGTATGAAAGCAAAGCTAGCAACTCCAGAGAGGAGGATAGTCTTCATAATGATGTAAATGTATACACGATGACATCGGGATTTAATGTACAACACAATCCCTTATACTAAAAAGAGCATGTATATGACAACTGCAAGAAGATAGGCCACATCCAAGAAGATTGTACTACTGGTAGAAAGGAGAGTCACTACGAAAGATTAAATGAAAGAAGATCATCGTCTCACAAGTACGCTAACACGAGCATATGGTGTGAAAACGAAGCAACAGATTCTGAAAAAGAAGAGAGACCTCATCAAGCTGCAAATTTATGCTCAATGATATTATCTAACGAGGTACAAAATAATTCTTTTTAAGAAGTGAGTAAATTTTCTCATAATGAGTTATCTGATGCTTTTAGGGATCTGTTAAAAGAACACAAGAAAGTATTAGATAAGTATAAGTAAGCTAGAAAGTATATTCTATCCTATAAGCGTGAGAATGAAAAGCTTACTTGCTTATTGAATGATGCTAGAAATACTTCTCCTTCTGATAATTCTACTAAAATTTCCGCACTTGAGTTTAGATTACATAAGGCACTTGATTGCATTGAGAAAAGCACTCAAAAAATGCTAAACTTAAGGAGGAATTAGAATCAGAAAGAAAAAAAGTATTCTATCGCTTCATGTAGAATTGATGCTCTTCATGCTAAATATGATGAGATCTGTGCCAACTCGAAAAAGTTAGATTAGACTGGGAAAACAGGTATTACAACCTAGTACTCAGTCTAACACAAGACACGTGACACATCACAAAGTCACACACGACATATCTTTTACAAAGGAAGCAAGCAAAGATAAAGCTTCACGCAACCATACTTTCTAATACAAGTATCCATGCACATCATATCATACGACTGTACGTTCTCATACTGCTGCACATAGCACTAATATTAATACTTTCTGTCATTACTGTGGTATGAATGGACACGTTTCTAATCATTGTCAGATTAGAAAACTAGTTGATAAGAACTTGTGCAAATGGGTTCCCAAAGCTAACAAATGTGGATCCAAGTATTGTATACCAAAGTCTTCACCTAATATTTCATGTGAAATTACTTATGCTGAACCTTAGAACCATAGAACGTATTGGTGGTTGCACAACTACAAAGGTCATCTTTCATGCAACTGCACTAACATAAGTGTGGTCACCTGAACCACATTGGTAACATGCTAAAATAATTTATTTTATGGTTTTATTTATAGAATCTAGCATGTTCTTATTAATGTCTTGCTATCTTTTAGTTGTTTATTATTTGAATCAATGTGAGATATAATCCTAACATGACTAGCTGTTTAGCTTAAATGTCATGCCCCAGAACCAAAATAATGGAGAACGAGGGCAAAACAAAGCCAACTACATATATTAGAGTACGCCAGTACCCTAATATATATGCGATCAAAGCTGTCTAGAAGACAAGTGGGTGGACTCTAGCATGCCACTGACGACTCCTATGGTCGAACAAAACCTATCTCAATCCAATCAACACAAGAAGCAATAAAGAGTAAATCACATATGAGATGGGCAAGGCGTCACAAACACAAATACATACATAATCATGAGAGTTGACATAATAAAAAGATATATCAAGTGAATATACCAAAGATACATAAATGTACAACTAGCCATGGTCCAGAATATATATCTACGTTGTACGAAGACGGAGGGAACAAAACCCAGATACAAGGACTAATACATGTCCTTGGCTAAATACCACCAAATGAAATTACAACAATGGAGTGGGAGATATGGTAACCCACTTGCCAATCCGTATCGGTCCTCTGAGTGCGAACCATCTGGAGAAGAAAACGGTAGATCCTCGTGACGAATTATAGAACCTGGCCATGCAAAACCAGTGGGATCAGACCCCCAAATAGCAAGTACCATAAGGAAGCTCAAGGTGAACGACAAATCCCATCAACAACACAATAACATAATAACAGAAATAAATAAATACGGTTCGGGACTAGTGCGGTACCAATACACGTATCTCGAGAATAAAATGACTTAATAGAAATACTGAACAATATAGCTATGGAACATAATAAGCCGATGAGCAACAAGGGACTTACGAACTACTAAAAATCGAAGCCACAACCCTTAAACCAAACAAGGAATGGGGTTGCAGATCTTTTCCCTAGCAGAACTTAGCCTCTGGCCACTCATCGACATAAGAGCATATAGAGTAATGCACAATCAAAAGTGCACGGCCAATCAATGCCTACGGCTTGATATCATTAACTAACTAGGGTTATCACAAACCTAATTACTAGAATGCAAGTTAAGGAACTTCACTACCACCTATGCTGCAGTAACTCGGATGGCCAACGGTGCGACGATAGTAGAAAGAAAAGAAAAGCAGTCAACCAATCAATCAATCTCTATCAGTAGTAGATAAACACCTACTCAGTAATATATCAGTAGTAGATAAATACGTACTCAGTCAGTAGAGGTCAGGGGCCCACACCAATCGGGGTTATCCCTGCCAATGTGGGGGCCCATAGCGATCCGAGTATGCGGTAGCATGAAGTGTCCTTCCCTCCCAATAATCTATATGAATTTACTAGTCAATTACCTATAACATTCATTTTTAATTCTCAAGTCGTGGACACTCAAGAATCGTCCTATAATGACGAGCCATAGGTACAAGTCATTTACGAGATATCTTTGGCAAATATTCTCAATACACACTCCACACGATACAATAGACAATACTCACACTCTATCACAACCCGCACCAAGTGTAAGGGCACGAGAAGTGGGTACGTCCACCCTACGCCGTAGTGTCGACGGTAGAATGCTGTCCTAGGTTTGCTATACATACGATTATAGCATGCTCAACTTAGTGCACTTGGTTCGCTATACATACGATTTTCCCACATAGATTAAGATATAGTTAAATTTGTCCTCTAGGATCTCATCTGCGACTGACTTGACAACTCCCTTTTAAACTATTCAATCGCCTTTGAAACCCATATTTGCAATTCGATCCCATCTCCCTTGAACTCTTATTGTTTTTCGTCACATATTCAAAAAAATAAATGCTCAAAGACACAGAGTATTCTCCTATAACCATGATAGTTGTATATACACGAGTGTAGTTAGCCATTACCAATCCACGTGACTACATCCTTATATTGGGTTACTCGTCCTTCGCTCGACTCTAGATATATTATCATGACCCTCTAATAATTTGAAACTTAAGAATGATTAGAATCGTTCCTTGACCGTACCCTAACCTAGAAGACTAGTTCCTCGCAAGATCCCGCGTCTCGTAAAGTCTATACTTATCCTCATCTTGATTTACTTATCCATTACCCTTTTATTTTCGTGCGTTAATTAGCAAGCTCTCACTCGTTACCCAAACCCTACCACGGCCATTAAACATAACTGTATCTTCCTCCCTATTGAATTGCTTCACTCATTAAGGATTTTTTTTTTCCTAAACTCCTTCGTGATTCATGCAACCCTTGTTCTTATTGATTCCCTTGTGCAAATATAAAAATTTGATCATGACACCCTTCAGTTATACGGGACTAGATTAGAAAATCCCATAGAGGAGATTAAAGGAGTAAGTATGTTGAAATTTGAAGTAAACATTACTAGATGAAATACTAAGGAATAATATAGTGTTCGATGTTACTAGTTTCCAAGGTTACTCAATTAACGACCATAAAAAAGTTTTGATTTCTTGGACTAAACTTTTATGATAATCATGAATATGAAATTCATAATTAAGATAGAATTTGATGTTGCTTCGACAAAATTTATTAAAGGTTTAATTAAATTTCAATTTTTTAGGAGATTATGGAAGACAAAATTTAACTTGAGGAAAATGAAATATATATAACATATATGTATAGATATGTTGGGAAGAAGTATATTAAAGATTATTGAATTAAAACTTTTTTTTGGACTTATTAAATTTCTATCGTTAAGATATCAGATTTAGATATATGAATATAGTTGAAATTCAAAATTTTTGCAAGTAAAATCTTTGGAGGCTAATTATCAAATTGAAAGAAAGGACAGGAAAATAGGTTTCAAGAAATTAAAGATTTTATGGAATAAATTTTGAGAAGAAATAATAAAATAGATGAAGGTGATTATGAGGGATCAAAAATGAATTTGAATTTTGAATAAAGAGTTATTGATCAAAAAATTGAGATTAAGGAAGTTACTACCTATTACGAGGCTGCACATTTCTAAGATTGATGGTTCGTGTTGATCAAGATTTAGATACCGATGTATTGTCATGTATGTGATCATCATATAACTGTATCTGTGAGTTTATTTTCCTAGTTATCTAAATGGTGATTATCTAAATTGTCCATTTTTGTTGAATGTCGTTTGTTCTCCTCACCCAATGATTTAAATCGTGATTTTTATCAATAAACTCTTTCTATCTTCTCAACCCTATCTACCCTACATATTCCTACATTTTGAGGACAAAATTGTTGTAAGTTGGGTAAGATGTAATTCCCTAAATTTTTACTATGATTTTTTTAAAATTAATTTATTTTGGTATTGATTTTTATTTTTGGTGTTTGTACGTCGAGTGCGAATACGTATATGCGAGGCATATATTTTTATAAAAAGTTTTATTATAAATATTCTCCATATAAAAAATAAGTATAATTTTCAAAAATAGTATAAGATAAATATTATTATTTACTTAAAGTTATAAAATGCGTCGCATCAAGATTTGCCAAACTTTATTTTATTTTACTATAAAAAGGATATTCTATTTGTTGTAAAAATATATATAATAATTTAGGAAATAATATTTTATAAATAATGTGTTCTATTCGCATGCGAGGTACATGAAATTTAATTCATGTATATATTTGATTTACAAAATTAATTTTTTTATTTATAAAAATATTTTTTGATTTTTTTGATTTAATATTCAATTAATTATGGTGATTTAATTTGGAATTAATTTTATTGATTTATTTTAAATAGCCTTTAAATTAAAGATGGGATTATCTAGATTTAAATTAGATTTGGATTTGACCGAATTTGTCATAATTTGATTTAAATTAAATGGTGAATTATCTAATGGGGATTTAAACGAATCATAATCCTTGTCCAACTAGGGGTCTTCACCTCCTATATAAGGAGAGCCCCGTTGATCTTTTTTATGGAAATTCTATAAACCCATATTTATCCACCAAAGTGTCGTACATCGTGTTCGTGTCCAAACTCCATCGTGTCAGCCGTGACGGCCTAGAGTCCGAGCCTGGGTGCCTTTCCAATATTTTCTATCATTTACATTTATATCATAGATGACCCTCTTCGTGTCCAACATCCCCGAACACCGACATGCCCTTGTGTCACGCAGGACACAACCCAGTCCCGTGTCAGACACAACCCGTCATTGTTCCCAATATACCCTGTAACAAAATCCCTAACCCAAAAATTTCCTATGTCTCTGCCACAGCCACCACCTCCCTGTCCGCGCACCGACCCAAACCCCTGCCCTCTTCAGCAACATCCTCCGTCACCCCAATACCATTGCCAATACACCCCCTGCACCACCAGGCCGCCCCCTGGCTCTGCTATCTCCCGACCAACCCATCGCCGCCATCTCCTCCCCCACAGCAGCACAACCCTCGACCACGATCCATCTCTGCCACCCGACACCTCCGGCCACCTCGTTGTGACTCCGTACCACTGTGCCACCCCCGACCACGTACTAGTGATTTACCACCACAACAAACCCCAGAACAACCACGGCCACCAACTATCACCCACGCCCCTGCCACGGCTATCATCGGTCGTAGCCACCCTAAAACCAACATCACCACCAACCCCCAGAAAATAAAAAAATAATGGGAAGCCTAACCCTCACCTCGCCTCCGACATGCCGCAACAAGCATACCCCTGGCCTCGCCTCGAACATCCCTCTTCTCTGTTGTGCCCCCGACGTGAGCTAGATGTCGCACCGCCAATGGTTTCCTCTTGTGTCGCCCCTACACCAGTGAACCGTCCTCCACAGCACCGTTTCCCAGATCCGGACTCGTCCTCCGCCGGCAAAGCTCCACATTTTTGATGCGACCGCGGCCAAGGACGTGACCTTTTCCAGGTGTTCTAGCCAAGGCCGTGACCTTCTCTATGTTAGCCCAATGATTATATCATGTTTCTGAATATGGCTAATCAATTAAGTTTAACATAACGACGTCACTAATATTCATGTAATCACTATCATGTTACTACATAAGCTTAGCATTGTCCTAATGTTCTACATCATATTGCTATGTTTGTATGATAATGCATCATACTGCTTTGTTTGCCTAACATGTATTTACAGACATGCAGTAAGCATGATCAAACATGATCAAACCAGGACATATGCAATGGAAAATAAATATTAATGGGCTAAAGACGTCGTTATACAAGGAACCGAAAGGTATTCAGATTTCCACATATATATATCTTTGGACGACCGTCGTCAAGGAAAAATACATCTTCAGGTCTGCTCAAATATTAGAAGAAAGGAGTCATCAAAGGGCTCTTGGTTTTCCGATTTTATCAATATAATTTAAACATTTATTGGGTCTAGGAATACAATATACACTGCGTCGTACCGACAAATAGGCTACCCAAGAATCATTTTCAAAATACCCTTTTATTTTGAAAATAAGCCCACTTACAAAAGCCCAAACTACTTCCTAACTGCTTGACTTTTCAAAAATCCCAAAAATCAATTTGCAAAAACCCTAACAGAACTCCAACAGAATTCGGCTCGAGTTCGGTTAGTGCCAGTTGGAATTTAAACTTGGTCATCCTGCAGTTACGTATGCAACGGCTATCTGCAAAGATTCTCTTAAAGAATTCGGTCCGAATTCTGCCTTTGGAAAAACTATAAAAAGAGAAGAATTTCACTCATTTCAACACACCTCTCTCTTCTCTTCTTTAAAATCTTAATACGTTCTTCCAAAGTATTCCAAGTTATTTATTTTTAAATTCCAAGCCAGTTACAATCCTCTAGTCGATTTGCCAGTGTGGTACGGTCTAGGAGTTTTAGAGAGATTGTAATCATAGCCTTGATTGAAGAAGGACACTTTACAATTAAAGTTGGTCGAGTACTTCAGATCAAAGCTCGCGTTATATAAGTTGCAAGAACGTTGGATAAAAACTTGTGGTATTTTTTAATAGTAGATTCAACTGGAAGCTAGAGTTCCTCCGACTGGACTAGTCCTCACAAGAGAAAAACCAGTATACATACTTGTGTTTGTGTTTGCTTTCTGATCTCTACTTTTCATTTACTTATAATATATTATTGGTGATCTTGCTGCTAACATTTTTGTTTAGCTAATTTTTGCTGCCTACTCTATTCACCCCTCCTTTAGAGTATTGCACTTTACAATTTGTTCCTACAATTAGTATCAGAGTGGGTTATATAGGTAAAGCAAGGTAACACTGCTATTATATTCTTATTTATTACAACTGTTACATAGATCACACTATCACATATAGCAAGTATGTACTTCACAACTGAAGAGCAATCCACAAATAGACTTCTACTATTTGATGGAACAAACTATAGTTGTTAGAAGACACGAATGACCTTCTACCTGAAGTCTCTAGATTTTGACTTATAGTCAATTGTTGTCAATGGCTACAAAAGGCCTACTATCACTTTTATTCTCGCATCCTCTATAATCAACAAGCCTTATTATAGTTACACAGAGGAAGAGAAGAAGTTAGCTAGCCTTGATGCAAAAGCTATGCATACCTTTTATTGTGCTGTAGACATAAATGTATTCAATATTATTACTACTTGCACAACATCTCATAAAATTTGGAAAGTTCTTGAAGCTACTTATGAGTACAGGTATGAAAGCAAAGCTAGCAACTCCAGAGAGGAGGATAGTCTTCATAATGATGTAAATGTATGCATGATGACATCGGGATTTAATGTACAACACAATCCCTTATACGAAGAAGGGCATGTATATGACAACTGCAAGAAGATAGGCCACATCCAAGAAGATTGTACTACTGGTAGAAAAGAGAGTCCCTACGAAAGATTAAATGAAAGAAGATCATCGTCTCACAAGTACGCTAGCACGAGCATATGGTGTGAAAATGAAGCAACAGATTCTGAAAAAGAAGAGAGAGCTCATAAAGCTGCAAATTTATGCTCAATGATATTATCTAACGAGGTACAAAATAATTCTTTTTAAGAAGTGAGTGAATTTTCTCATAATGAGTTATCTGATGCTTTTAGTGATCTGTTAAAAGAACACAAGAAAGTATTAGATAAGTATAAGTAAGCTAGAAAGTATATTCTATCCTATAAGCATGAGAATGAAAAGCTTACTTGCTTATTGAATGATGCTAGAAATAATACTTCTTCTGATAATTCTACTAAAATTTCCGCACTTGAGTTTAGATTACATAAGGCACTTGATTGCATTGAGAAAAGCACTCAAAAAAATGCTAAACTTAAGGAGGAATTAGAATCAGAAAAGAAGAAGTATTCTATTGCTTCATGTAGAATTGATGCTCTTCATGCTAAATATGATGAGATCTATGCCAACTCGAAAAAGTTAGAGATTAGACTTGGAAAACAGGTATTACAACCTAGTACTCAGTCAAACACAAGACACGTGACACATCACAAAGTCACACACGACAGATATTTTACAAAGGAAGCAAGCAAAGATAAAGCTTCACGCAACCATACTTTCTATTACAAGTATCCATGCACATCATATCATAGCACTGTACGTTCTCATACTGCTGCACATAGCACTAATATTAATACTTTCTGTCATTATTGTGGTATGAATGGACACGTTTCTAATCATTGTCAGATTATAAACTAGTTGATAAGAACTTGTGCAAATGGGTTCCCAAAGCAAACAAATGTGTATCCAAGTATTGTATACCAAAGTCTTTACCTAATATTTCATGCGGAATTACTTATGCTGAACCATAGAACCATGGAACGTATTGGTGGTTGCACAACTACAAAGGTCATCTTTCATGCAACTGCACTAACATAAGTGTGGTCACCTGAACCACATTGGTAACATGCTAAAATGATTTATTTTATGGTTTTATTTATAGAATCTAGCATGTTATTATTAATGTCTTGCTATCTTTTAGTTGTTTATTATTTGAATCAATGTGAGATATAATCCTAACATGACTAGCTGTTTAGCTTAAATGTCACGCCCCAGAACCAAAATAATGGAGAACGGGGGCAAAACAAAGCCACTACATATATTAGAGTACGCCAGTACCCTAATATATATGCGATCAAAGCTGTCTAGAAGACAAGTGGGTGGACTCTAGCATGCCACTGACGACTCCTATGGTCGAACAAAACCTATCTCAATCCAATCAACACAAGAAGCAATAAAGAGTAAATCACATATGAGATGGGCAAGGCGTCACAAACACAAATACATACATAATCATGAGAGTTGACATAATAAAAAGATATATCAAGTGAATATACCAAAGATACATAAATGTACAACTAGCCATGGTCCAGAATATACATCTACGTTATACGAAGACGGAGGGAACAAAACCCAGATACAAGGACTAATGCATGTCCTTGGCTAAATACCACCAAATGAAATTACAACAATGGAGTGGGAGATATGGTAACCCACTTGCCAATCCGTATCGGTCCTCTGAGTGCGAACCATCTAGAGAAGAAGACGGTAGATCCTTGTGATGAATTATAGAACCTAGCCATGCAAAACTAGCGGGGTCAGACCCCCAAATAGCAATTACCACAAGGAAGCTCAAGGTGAACGACAAATCCCATCAACAACACAATAACATAATAACAGAAATAAATAAATACGATTCGGGACTAGTGCGGTACCAATGCACGTATCTCGAGAATAAAATGACTTAATAGAAATACTGAACAATATAGCTATGGAACATAATAAGCCGATGAGCAACAAGGGACTTATGAACTACTAGAAATCGAAGCCACAACCCTTAAACCAAACAAGGAACGGGGTTGCAGATCTTTTCCCTAGCAGAACTTAGCCTCTGGCCACTCATCGACATAAGAGCATATAGAGTAATGCACAATCAAAAGTGCACGGCCAATCAATTCCTACGGCTTGATATCATTAACTAACTAGGGTTATCACAAACCTAATTACTAGAATGCAAGTTAAGGAACTTTACTACCAACTATGCTGCAGTAACTCGGATGGCCAAGGGGGCGACGATAGTAGAAAGAAAAGAAAAGCAGTCAACCAATCAATCAATCAATCTCTATCAGTAGTAGATAAATACCTGTTCAGTAATATATCAGTAGTAGATAAATACCTACTCCGTCAGTAGAGGTCAGGGGCCCACACCAATCGAGGTTATCCCTGCCATTGTGGGGGACCATAGCGATCCGAGTATGCGGTAGCATGAAGTGTCCTCCCCTCCCAATGATCTATATTAATTTACTAGTCAATTACCTATAACATTCATTTTCAATTCTCAAGTCGTGGACACTCAAGAATCGTCCTATAATGACGAGCCATGGGTACAAGTCATTTACGACATATCTTTGGCAAATGTTCTCAATACACACTCCACACGATACAATAGACAATACTCACACTCTATCACAACCCGCACCCAGTGTAAGGGCACGAGAAGTGGGTACATCCAGCCTACGCCGTAATATCGACGGTAGAACGCTGTCCTAGGCTATAACATCTAACAATATAACCATACCTGTACCATGATATATGCTCCAATAGGAGGATAATATAATGGTACAACTCAATCACAACATTTAAGGTGGAATAAAGAGAGTAAATGGATGGATAAGATAAAAGAGTAATTTCCAACAAGAGTCACAATGAGAGTAATTACTGAGTATACAAACATCACAATTATTCAATAATTAAAATTATATGAAATAAGACAACTATAAGGAAAACTAGTCTAGAAGGCTAATTTAGACAATAGGTAAGTCCTCAGCGACTGTAGGATCCTCCTGAGGGTCCAAGTCACCGGTGTCATCTAAGCCTGTGCCAAAATATGTAGGGCAGAACTCCTCCTCATCACCTGTAATATTTTCAACAGTCCAATCGGGATGGGAATGAGCACAATACATCTTACGCTGTTTATATCTTGACAGAAAATATAAAGCATGTGATAGGTTAAGATACATGAAACGCTGTAAGAAATAAGCATGAAAAGAAAGAAAAAAACTGGTAAACGAATCTATCTATATGTGATAATAGAGAACTGTAAGTGACTATGTGATTTAGAGTACAAGATAGACATGTGAACGGCTTGATTTGTACATGATTACACTAAAGAGCTTGTACATGATTATACTACTTTAGAAATATTCATATGATTATTTCTACTCCCCCATACCGCAATCAATACACAAGGATCTAGACAGGTTATGTTATTGTACATGATAGTTTATACATGAAGCTCATGAGATCATGAGAGTACATGAGAGCACATGAGTATACATGAATAATAAGAGTCCACAAAATACATGATGTTCGTGAAAAGCACATGACATGATGTATTCGATGCACCCGAAGGGGATAACATCTCATGTAAAGATCAATATAGTACTAATCCGTTATAATGTCGTGTCAGCATCAAGTAAATTAAACTATGACAAGAATATAATTCCTAATAAGTATGAAACGGTCAGAGAATGTACTCGCCTGATACCCTGACTGCCTGATGAGAATATGAGTCTGAACTGGAGTATCTGAGTCCTATTTAGAGCAACACAGGTCACAACATGTCCAGAAAGGTAATATTGAATATTACAATGCATTCTATATGATTTCTAGGTCATTCTAGACTAAAGTCAACTCTTGGTCAACTCTAGTCAACTATACTCGTCGAACTAGGTCAACTAAGCCTTTCTAGGTCTAAACTTAGTCTAACAAGTCTTACTAGGCCTAACCAAGTCTATACTAGCACACAACACAAGTACAATGCCAAACCAAGCAATCACACACACAGGTAGATATATATACATATAATATACATAGGCTCACATAGGCTAAATGCTTATAATACAAAGCAATGTACAATTACTATATACATGCATACATAAAGGGTGAGTGATATATATATATATATATATATATATATATATATATATATATATATATATATATATATATATATATATATATATATATATATATATATATATGTAGTGTAATGTGAACTTGGCAATGGACAGTCGTATGTGTCAACATGGCATAGGGTTATGAATGTGTGTATAATGTCAATAGCATATAGGAATATCAAAGTAAGGTGTCACACATAGTGTCAAGGTGTAGTGGACATAGTGTACATAGCAAGGGGATTTGTGAATGAGTCATAAGTGTAATAGTAAAGTGAGGTAAGGGCTGTGTGTGTGTCTATGTGTGAGAGAGAGCAAATAAAGTGTTTAGTGTGTGCACATGTTGGGACAGTGTGCAACTAAAGAGTGTCGGTGTACTCAAGTGAATCTCAAATTTCCAGTTGACAGTTAACCTATCATTTAGTCCAGTTTTCATAAGCCCCATGTTCAGAAATCCAAAGGAAATCAACAGACTCAATACATGTATGTATCAGTCCAATCCCGAGCCATTCCTCTCAAAAACTCAATTTGAAACACAACATGAAGGCCAAATATCAACATTAACATGAATCAGTCCCGGGTACATATCAAACCTACATAATTTATATTAAAAACTAACCTCAATTCTCTGGAATCACTACCCATATCTCAGTGTAACAATCGTATAGGGGAATTAAACCTAAACTTCATGTTTTCAGTCAAGTTCGAGTACCCACATATTTGAAAACCCTAAATACGAACCCAGTCATGAATCAATGTGACACTCAGCTATGTAAACATCAACCCAGACATGTGTACATGTCAATCATCACAAATTAATCATAAATTAGCTGTTTAATACATTTCAAAACTCTGAAAAAAGTATTTATTCGAACGTAGTATTAGTAAAAATGAATAAACCCTAAGTTGACATCACAAAAACTAATTAAACATCAAATTTATGGTCGAAAACGTGTCGTGTACATGTATATGTGTCCCACAGAGTGTATCGTGTCCATACAATAGGACACGAAGTGTCCAAACACTCAAAACACACACAGTTGTGCACAGACTGCACTACCTCGTACAGTTAGTCCAAGAATTCGTGAACACGACACGAGGCACGACACATCTCATGCTCGTGTCCATGTATAGCCCACATATAGGCCTACACATACGACACAACACAAGATACAATCGACACGAGTACGCGTGATACGACACGTATATCAGTCAAGATTTTTTTCGTGCGTGCAGTGCAGGAAAAATCAGTGCGCGTGAGATTTCTCAAGATCCACTCGATAAAATCTCATGAAACTTGATCAGCCTCATGTCAGACATGTTCCCTACGTGTCCACCAAGTTTGGGGTCACGAAGTGTCCTATCGTGTCCGCTATAGTGTCCGAGCAGCAGGACACAGGTACGGCTCGTGTGCGAGCGGGTTCGTGCCCAATTTGGACGCGAACACAGCACGAATTTTACCTCAATGCGACACAAATCCATAAGCAACATATAGATCTACAATTATGCTCAAAAGATTTAGAAAATAGCAATAAAAATTTCTTTTGGGTATTTTATCAAATACCGATGCATAGGCACTGATACGTCTCCGATACGGACACTAAACCAATACCAATTCCTACAAAACTCATCCTACAGCTAGGGACACCTAGATGGATGCATCTGTGGAAAGAATTCATAGATTTGAATGGATTTGAAGAGATTACCTATTAAAGGTGAATTCTCAATAAAAGCTCAAAAGTGAAGATCCTTCTTGCAACTCCAAAACTCTGATGCTCTCCAAAACTAAGATTGCTCACCATCAACAGCCCATAAACATAAATCAGAACCCAATGCAAAAGACTAGGGTTAAAAATGAAAAGAAATAAAGAGAATAGGAAAGATACATACCTAGGGTTTTGCCAGAATAAGAAGCAATAGAAAAAGAGATGCAAGTCTCCTTAAGAGAGTTTAAATAGGGTTTCCTGGACCTTACTTGGCCAGCCACCTATGAGATTGGGCTAGGGATTCATAATCAATAGGCTTGGGCTTTTCTCTATAGGTTAAAATAAATTAATAATCAAGGGGTTCTAACTTAATATTAACTAATGATTTATAATTAGCTTCTAACTTGAAACTAACTAGAATAGGATTACTAACACTAACTAATCATGCTAACTAAGTTATTAAGTCATGGTGAGACACTAAGCTAGATTGCACCAAGGCTATACTATCAAAAGGCCAAAAATCACAATACCAATAATATAACAAATTAAAATAATCAAAAAATTTACAATCACCAAAATACCCTCAACTAGAAAAATGGATGTGACAAATCTACCTTTCTTAAAAATTTTATCTTTGAAATTAAAGACAAAACTGAATAGATGAGAAGGAAAGAAAAATCATACCTCAAGGCTGAAAAAGATAAGGGTATTGCTCGCGCATCTCATCCTCCCTCTCCCAGGTAGACTCACCTGAAGAGTGGTGCCTCCAAGCTGCATGAACCAAGGGTATTGTCTAGTTCCTCAGCACCTTCTCCCGTCGGTCCAGAATCTCCACAGGCTGTTCTGGATAACTAAGAGTAGGGCCTACCTCGATCTCGAAATAATCCAGTACATGGCTGGGATCTGCCACATACCGTCTCAACTAAGGCACATAAAATATATTGTAGACTCCCTCTAATGCAGGGGTAAGTCCAGTTTTGTATGATACGTCACCGACTCTTTCGCTGATAACGTAAGGTCCGATGAAGCGCGGACTAAGCTTTCCACCTCCACCAAAAAGAATAGTGACACACATCGGAGATATCCTCAGGAACACCAGATCTCCAACCTAGCACAAACATGGTCTTAAACTTAACTATAACAATCACATGATCAAACAAAATCACAAAACAACAAAATCCTAATCCTAAGTCTAAGCTGTACCTCAAACTGCAAAGGTCTTTAGTGGCTATCAGCCCAATGCCGCTGTCTGTCCTGTGCCATACGAAGTCAATCTCTAATGAGCTTTACCTTTTCGGCTACGTCAACAACCATCTCAGGTCCCAATAAAGCTCGCTCTCCAACGTCATCCCAAGACAAGGGGGTACGACATCTATGCCCGTACAATGCCTCGAATGGTGACATCCCAATGCTGGCCTAAAAACTGTTGTTGTATGCAAACTCCACCAAATACAAGTAATCCTCCCAGGAACCTCCAAAATCTAGGACACAAGTCCACAGCATGTCCTCGAGTGTCTGAATAGTCCTCTCTGGCTGTCGGTCCGTCTGAGGGTGGTATGCAGTACTGAACTTGAGCTGAGTGCCCAAACTAGTCTGCAGACTCCGCCAGAAATAGGAAGTAAAGCGACTATCCCGATCCGAGATAATGCTCACTAGAACTTCGTGTATCCTGACAATTTGCCGTATATACATCTCTTCTAGCCTCTCAGTAGATGTACCCACTTTAAATGGCAAAAAGTAGGCTAATTTGGTTAACCTGTCTACGATGACCCAAATCGTGTCTTTCACTCCTAGTGTACGCGGCAATCCCGAAACAAACTCTATCGTGATGTGCTTCCACTTCTACTCCGGAATGGGCAATGGCTGTAACAGTCCTCCTGGCCTCTGTCTTTCTGCCTTAACCTGCTGAAAAACTAAACAACTTGCTACGTAGCGAGCTACCTCCCGCTTCATCCCATACCACAATACATGCTACTTCAGATCCCTATACATCTTGTTGGCACCTGGATGCATAGAGTACTGAGAACGATGGGCCTTATGCTTAACCTGCTCCTGAAGCTCTCCGCTAGGCACATACAGTCTAGAACCGTGCCTCAAAGCGCCATCCTCCGCAAGAATAAACTCATCATCCACCAATCCTGCTTGAACCTGCTCTCGGATACACCGCGGAGTAACATCGTCGAACTAAGCCGACTTGATCCTCTCCATCAAGTCTGACTGGATCTGAAGGCCCCACATTTGTATCTAAACTCCTGGTACAATCACCTCGATCCCCAGCCTATCCAAATCTGCTAACAAGTGATGATCCATCGTCAAACATATTGCTACCGGATACCTACTAAAGGCATCGACAACCATGTTGGCCTTTTCTGGGTAATACTGCAAGGAAATGTCGAAGTTCTTTATCAACTCCAACCATCTGCGCTACCTCATATTGAGCCCCTTCTGTGTAAACACATACTTCAAGCTTTTGTGATCTTTGAAGATCTCCACACGCTCTTCGTATAGATAGTGCTTCCACAACTTAAGAGCAAAGATAACTGCTGCCAACTCCAAGTCATGGGTAGGGTAGTTCTTCTCATACAAACGTAATTGCCGGGATGCATACGCAATCACCTTCCCATGCTGCTGTAAGACACAATCCAGACCCTTTCCTGAGGCGTCACTATAGATAGTGAACCCGCCTGATCCTGATGGCAATATCAAAATCGGGGCTGTCGTCAGTCGCTTCTTCAACTCATCGAAAGCAACCTGACATTTCTCTGACCAGATAAACTTTGTGTCCTTTCGGGTCAGCCTAGTTAATGGCTCTGTAATCTGGAAGAAATCCTGAACGAACCTTCTGTAGTAGCCTGTCAATCCCAGAAAGCTCTTGATCTCCGTAACTGAATTCAGTCTTGTCCACACCTCAACTGCTCTGATCTTCTTCGGATCTACTGAGATCCTATCTCCGGTCATAACATGACCTAGAAAATCAACTTGGTCCAAAAAGAACTCACACTTCGAAAGCTTGCCGTAAAGCTGCTCCTTCCTGAGAGTCTCCAGAACCACTCTCAAGTGCTCCTCGTGCTTTTCTGGGGTCTTCAAATACACCAAGATGTCGTCGATGAACACCACTACGAACTTGTCCAAGTACCGGTGGAACACTTTATTCATCAGGTTCATGAACACTGTCGGGGCATTAGTTAACCCAAACGGCATCACCATGAACTCAAACTGGCCATACCGTGTCCTGAATGTTGTTTTCAGAATGTCCTCCTTCTTCACCTTCACTTGATGGTAACCTGACCTCAGATCAATTTTGGAGCTCCGCTCAACTGATCGAACAGATCATCGATCCTCGACAGCGGTTACTTATTCTTGATCGTGAGGCTGTTGAGAGCCCTGTAGTCGATACACATCCGTACCGACCCATCCTTCTTCGGCATAAAGAGTACTAGTGCACCCCATGGTAAAGAACTCGATCGGATGAAGCCTTTTTTCCTGCAACTCATCCACCTGCTTCTTCAATTCCACTAGTTCGTTGTTGTTTACTCTATAGATGTGCTGAGATATCGGCTCTGCGTCGGGCACCAAATCTATAGAGAACTCCACATCTCTGTCCGGAGGTAACCCTGGCAACTCCTCCGGGAATACATCCATGAACTCAGCGATCAATGGATGTGGCACGCTATGCTCCTCTACTAAAACTTCACAGAATACTCCGTTGTACTGCTCCATCTCCCGTTTGGTGAACTCAAACTCTGGCTCTCCTAGCACTCTAAAAAGAACTCTACCACTGCGACAATCTATACTGGCATGGTGCTTGCTCAACCAATCCATACCGAGTACAATATCGTAGTTCGGTAATGGCATTACGAGCAGACTCACATCCAGTTCTCGGCCTCCCAAAACTACTCTCCGATCCTTGCAAATTTCACGGATGAGGATGATACCACCCCCAGTCGTGATCTTGCAAGTCCTAGGCAACGATTCAGAAGAAAGCTGGTGTCTAATAGCAAATGATACAGACACAAAACTATGGGAAGCCTCCAAATCAAATAAAGCGAATACAGGAAAGGAGTCGAGAAGAACAGAATCTGCTATCAGATCTACGACTACCTCTGCATCCTCGACTGACATGGCGAAAGCTCTCTCCTGCTGACCTCCTCTAGTCTGCTGCTGGTGCTGGATAAACTTCTGCTGTTGGGTCTGCAATGGTCCCTTCTGCTGAACCGCTGGAGCCTTGGCTCCAGCTCCATGAGCTGTACGTCCTGATGACATGGGACAGTCCCTCAGCTGGTGCTCCGCTGAACGACAAAGTAGGCACTTGCCTAGCCTCTTCCTACACTTGTTCTACATATGTCCTGGCTTCTCGCAGAAAGTGTAACTGATGACTTGCTGTTGTCTAGGTGCCTGCTGTATCTATTTTTGCTGAAAAGGCGCACGATCCTGACTTTGGAACTGCTGCTGCTGGAACGGCTTCTGCTGATGCTGCTGCAGATAATGGGGCCTCTTGGCCGGTCCCCTACTGCCGCCGATTCCATATGAATCATGACCTCTCTTCAGTTTTAGTTTGAGGTTGTCCTCCGCTGCCATAGATCCCGACAGAATCTTCTCAAAAGTAGCATTTTTGTTGCTCTTTGTCAAGGACTTAACTTCCTTAACCAAGCCCTTTCTGAACCTCCAAGCCTTCGCTGTCTCGCTAAGGCCCTCCACAAATCTGTAGACGGTAGAACTCTCTGGCGTACTCTTCTACTGTCTGATTCCCCTGAACCAGGTTCTCGAATTGCGTCTCCAAGGCGCCAAGTGCTGTATCGGAGAAGAACTTCTCCTTGAAGAGCTTCTTAAAAACCTTCTAAGTCTGTCCCTCTGTACCAACCCTAGGGTCGATCTGGTACCATGTGTGGGCAAGGTCCTACATCTGGCTTCCCGTTGCTTCTATCTGAAGCCTAGCTGGTATTTCTGTGAGGTAAAAGATCTCCTCTATACGCTCGATCCAATCGTCGGCATATAGGATACCCTCAGTACCCTTGAAGTCTCGCGGCCGCATCTTCTGAAAATCCTGAATACCCGGAGTCCTCGTCTGGTACAGCTGTATCTGCCCTTCATGTGGTTGGGCAATCACCTTCTCTACTGCCACCATGGCTAGCTGATGGGCATTGTCAATGCCCTATCTCATATCCTCTGCCTGGCGTCGCTGAGTCTCTATCATCTGTTGCATGAAGGCTAAGAACTGCCTCATATCAACTGTCCTTTGGGGCGGTGGTGGTGGTGGCATCCCCTGAACACCTGGGGTAGTCCTCAGAACCGGTAGAGGAGCACCCCCAAAAGCTATAGACGGTCCCACTTGAGGAGGAATAAGAGGTACTATGGTCCCAGGGTCCTGCTGAGTCGGGCGAGAAGTGGCAGACCTCTCAGCGGTATCCCTTAGGCCAGAGCATTGTGATCTGTCTCCACCATCCTAAAGACAGATCAAACAAAGAATCAATTACTGAGAAGGAAGTGATATAATCAAAGGAGGATAGTTTATTTTAAAATAAGGCAATTAGCAGCAAGAATTAGTTAAGAGTTTTCCTAATGTGATTGAGTACCTTAACTTATATCCTATATCCTACAGCAGACTGTAGTGATACACTAGTTCGAGTGCCACTACGAATCATACTAGTTGCGACGGAACCTGCATGGGCCACCACTAAAAACGTGTCACGACCCACACCCAGTGTAAGGGCACGAGAAGTGGGTACGTCCATCCTACGCTACAGTGTCGACGGTAGAACGTTGTCCTAGGTCACAACATCTAACAATATAACCATACATGTACAATAATATATGCTCCCATAGAGGACAATATAATGGTACAACTCAATCACAGGATCTAAGGTGGAATAAAGAAAGTAAATAGATGGATAAGATAAAAGAGTAATCTCCAACAAGAGTCACAATGAGAGTAATAACTGAGTGTACAAACATCACAATTATCCAATAACTGAAATTACATGAAATAAGACAACTACAAGGAAAATTAGTCTAGAAAGCTAATCTAGACAATAGGCAAGTCCTCAGCAACTGTAGGATCCTCCTGAGGGTCCAAGTCACCGGTGTCATCTAAGCCTGTGCCATAATATGCAGGACAGAACTCTTTCTCATCACCTGTGATATTTTCAACAGTCCAATCAGGACGGGAACGAGCATAATACATCTCACGCAGTTTATATCTTGACAGGAAATATAATACATGTGATAGGTTAAGATACATGAAACGCTGTAAGAAATAAGCATGAAAAGAAAGAGAGAAACTGTTAAATGAAGCTATCTATATATGATAATAGAGAACTGTAAGTGACTATGTGATTTTGAGTCCAAGATAGACATGTGAACGGCTTGATTTGCACATGATTATACTAAAGAGTTTGTACATCATTACACTACTTTGGAATTGTTAACATGACTATTTCTACTCCCCCATGCCACAATCAATACACAAGGATCTAGACAGGTTATATTATTATACATGATAGTTTATACATGAAGCTCATGAGATCATGAGAGTACATAAGAGCACATGCGTATACATGAATAATAAGAGTCCACAAAATACATGATGTTCGTGAAAAGCACATGACATGATGTATTCGATGCACCCGAGGGGGATAATATTTTATGTAAAGATCCATATAGTACTAATCCGTGATAATGTCATGTCAACATCAAGTAAATTAAACTATGACAAGAATATAATTCCTAACAAGTATGAAACGGTCAGAGAATGTACTCGCCTGATACCCTGACTGTCTGATAAGAATATGAGTCCGAACTGGAATATCTGAGTCCTATTTAGAGCAACACAGGTCATAACATGTCCAGAAAGGTAATATTGAACATTATAATGCATTCTATATGATTTCTAGGTTATTCTAGACTAAAGTCAACTCTTGGTCCACTCAAGTCAACTATACTAGTCAAACTAGGTCAACTAAGCCTTTCTAGGTCTAAACCTAGTCTAGCAAGTCTTACTAGGCCTAACCAAGTCTATATTAGCACACAACACAAGTACAATGCCAAACCAAGCAATCACATACACAGTTAGATATATATACATATAATATACATAGGCTCACATAGGCTAAATACCTATAATATAAAGTAATGTACAATTAATGTACACATGCATATATAAAGGGTGAGTGATATATATATATATATATATAGTGTAATGTGAACTTAGCAATGGGCAGTCGTATGTGTCAACATGGCCAAGGATTATGAATGTGTGTATAGTATCAATTGCATATAGGAATGTCAAAGTGAGGTGTCACACATAGTGTCAAGGTGTAGTGGACATAGTGTACATGGCAAGGGGATTTGTGAATGAGTCATGAGTGTAATAGTAAAGTGAGATAGGGGTTGTGTGTGTGTCTACGTGTGAGAGTGAGTGAAGAGAGTGTTTAGTGTGTGCACACGTTGGGACGGTGTGCAATTAAAGAGTGTGGGTGTACTCAAGTGAATCTCAAATTTTCAGTTGACAATTAACCTATCATTCAGTCCAGTTTTCATAAGCCCCATTGTAAAACCTATTTTTTTATTATTATTTTTATTATTTTATTAGACTTAAAAATGAATTTATGTAGTTCATGATTTTTATTAGAAATGACCTTAGCCATTGTTGAATTTTGGAGCACAAGACTACCATGAATTTTGGCACGGAAGATGTAGCAGTGTGCCTTGACTAGTGTACTAGCCATGCCGGGGGAAGCCTGGCCATAGTGATGTCCAAAATAGGAAAACCATACCAAGTTGTGAATTCACTCATTTAAATTATTTTAATATGATATTATTTGTGTTTCAAAAAAAAAAATATGATATTATTTTATATATTGATTTTTAGATGACATAGTTGGGCCAAACCAGTCCGAACTGGGCCCGGACCGAATTTAAGCACAAGTAGGCATGTGATGGGACCAAGGTGGCCATGTGGACATATTTTATGTACGTAAAAATAATTTCTAAATTATTTTAGAATTTCACGTACAATTTTAAATTATTTAATTATTTGTGTAATTATTGGTATTTTATTATTTAAATAATATTTTATAAAATTGTATATTTTTTTGGACCCGGATAAGGGTGTGTGGTACAGTTCACCCATTGGAGGAATTTTTATTATTTTATTAATATTAAAGATATTTTGTGAACATTTAATAAATATGTTTATTGAGATGTTAGTATTATTTTAAGTTGATTGAATTTATATATATATATATATAGGTATGTTTAAATATATTAAATATTTGGATTAGATAACATTTGAATTGTTATTTGGTTTCTTTTATATATATTTATGGTGTATATGTATGGATATATATATATATATATATATATATATATATATATATATATATATATATATATATATATATATATAAATATATATATATATATATATATATATATATATATATATATATATATATATATATATATACCTAAAAAATATATATATATATATATATATACCTAAAAAGATTTGATTACAGAATAAAAAGATTTGATTAAAGAAAAAGAAAAAAGAAAAAAAAATAATACTAAGGAAATGGTTGGTCGGCCCCACCCGACCACCCACACCACACGCCCAAGTCCCAACCACAATAAGCAGTAGCATGAGTTTGATGGCCGCCCAAATAGCAAGCAACAGCACATAAGGGGGGCCGAATCCTTCCCACCATCACACACACACACACACACACACACACACACACACACACACACATATATATATATGTATATATATATATATATATATATATATATATATATATATATATATATATTATCTTCTTCCTCCTCTCTACGTCCTTACTCCTTCTCTCCCCGGCGAGCCAGGCCATTCTCGTGCGCCGCGACAGCATCCTCACCCGCGAAAACGACAACGGCGACAACGACAACAACAGAATTGAACTAGAAGGTATTCCACTTTCCCGATCGACATCTCTCTCATTTTAACTCCGATTTTTATCCGTAAATTTCTGTAGAAAGCCCACATGACCCTCTAACATTCCCTTCAAATAGTTTTATTTATTCTGCAATAAATTCCAGGTTTAATTAGATTAAAAGTCACGAAAAATCAGTTTTCAAAAACTTAAAAACCCCGTTACGAGGTACGTCCCGACAAACCGGGCGACCTCGTCGTAAATCGAGAGTACCGAAGGGTCCGTATTGACTTTGCGGACGTGCGGGCTTTGACGGAATTCAAGTTGGTTGCGTGTACGCGACGAATTTGATCTGTATCCGTCAAATTTTTCTGTATCGGGCCTTTTCGATATTTTCCAATTACTTTGTGCACACTCAGCAAATCGCGACGAAACTTACGCCATTGGACTCGAAATATTTTTCTGGTCCTGTATACCAAGTTTGGTCCGATTCTGAGACTGTTGACTGGGACGCCATTTTGGCGGTCCCACAATCCCACTCAACAGGCGATTTTCTGCACGGCTCCTCGGAATCCAAAATTGGACAAACCGTTGAGTTCGTCTCAGAAAAACAAATTCAAAGACATGTAGTTTGACGACTTTAGAGACCGTAGGTTCTGGCGCACATTTCGGTACAAAGCGGGTCCAACGACGGACATCATTTTGACCCAAAATTATGATTTTGCCCCTGTTCCAGAATTTGATTTTTGGACAGGCGTTTCCTAGACATATCTTTTATTCCAAACTCGTTCGTGATGTTTGTTTCAGCATCCGGAGCTCCTTGTGGATTTTGACTTTCGTATTGACCATTCTGACTGTTGGATTTTGCTACATCTCGTACCACCCTCAGGCAAGACACCTTGCCATTTCCTGTTTATTTATTTTAGCTCATATTTCATGCATTATTCATTATTTTCGTTATACAAATAAACTATGATACATGGCATAACCTGTTAGAACTTACTGTTTAGTTATATTTCTGTTATGTATTATTTTTCTTACACATTAAACCTAGATTCAAGGGACCACCTTGTGTGTTGCATTCATAGGCCTTGACACATTTATACCACATTATTGTGAGTCACATATAGGACTCGGACATGCATGATTGGCTGGCCACCAGTACGTATAAGCCGTGCGTTAGGAATAACTGCTAATAGAATTGCATGCTAGAAGACTTAGTAGCTATGAGTTGACATTGGGTGGGAAGAACATGATTGGAAGTTGACTACCACCCTATCTATCGTAGACTCGCTCGCTACTGAGGAACGATAGGTAGACTATATGCTATAGACTTGCTCGACACTAAGGAATAGTATATGGTGTTGTGACTCGCTACTGAGGTACTATATTGGTATTTTCTTGACTTGACCCGGTAGTCATGCGACCATGAACTGTTCTTAAAACTGCATTCACTTAGAACGGTTAGGCTACCCTATCCGTTAGGTATGAGTACTCTTGGTTTGGGTACTTGTATCTGACCGTGGCTTGGAACAATAATTTGTCGCGAATTAGTTCGTCTCATCTTGTCCTTGTTTGGTTGTAGGTGTGACTTACTACTTCGATGAGAAGCTATTGGACCTTGTTGGGGTCCGGATACCATATTGGATTCATAGCATGGAAAGATACATCACCGTGAATTAGTTTACCATTTTTTGTCCTTGTTTGGTTGGGGGGATGGTACGCTAGTTCAATAGGTGCGTGTTGGACCATGTTATAATTCAATTGACTTATTTATTTGAGCAATATTTATTCAATTTTATGGCATGATCTTATGTGTCTTGTTACGTCCCTCTGAGGACCTGGTTATCTCTCCAGGTGTATATTTTTTCTTTCATAGGTGCTCTAGCTCTAGCCGTGACCATCTCTATTTCTTCGAGGATGATTGCGCTTAGATCGTCTTCGCTTCGCTCGCCAAACTCTTTCTTTTGTTATGTATTTCTTTTCAAAGTTGGTAGTGGATTTATCTCCTTCCAACTACATGTACAAATGACAATTTATTATCATTATATGACATCTTTTATTCTTTTATTTTGTGGATGAGATTAGATTACTCTTGGTTTACTGCATTTTACAGCTTATGTATTCATACGAGGTTTCCATATATTGGAGTATACTTCGTATGTATACAGCTGGCATGTCAATGTTCCTAGTCCTATGTATTTTAGGATTGGGGCGTTACATGTTTTTGTGGTGGCCCATGCAGGTCGAGTTTGTCACTTCGGTTATGTTACTGTACCGATGTGAGCCTGCAACATAGGATTAGAATCTAAGAATCTCATCCATACAACTTGACCTCTTCCCTTGGCTTCAAATTTCGAACTATCGTTCGACTTCCTTGAATTGCCTCTTGCTTGATTCCTTTCTACCGTTGATTCTTATTTTCGTGCTTAGTGTCAACTAGGAAGATGACTACACTAGTATATGGTCATAGGTCACACATATGGCTAGAATGGTGATATTGTCAATTGGAATACATTCAAGACTCTAATTGAGTAAAAAGACTTTTTTTGTGTGATTTAATGATTAGTAATTGGTAAAGTAGGATATTACCACGAAAAGTTTTAACCTTGAGATTTCTAAATAGTAAACACCAGAGGATTTATAGAATTTCATACTTGGTTTAAGAAATTGATTGATTTTCAAGATTTGATATTTGTGATTTATTGGATTATAGCTATACATCCTTGAATAGATATAAAGTTAGTTGAAAAGAATTTTTGAAATTTAAATGCTGTTGTAAGATTATGAGGGAGGTTGATAAAGCTTGGTTTTAAATTGGGTTGTATGGTTCCCAATTAATAAGTTCATAAAATTTTGAATTTTAAGTTTGGAGTAAGGCTATTAAGAATTTTGGTTAAAAATATTTTGAAGGATATATAACCAAATTGAGGATCTACTTTAAACTTTTGTATGAATTACGATTGATAACTCCTATTTAAAATTTTGAGTTTAAGATTTAGATTAATGATAGAAGAAGAAAAATATATAGATTTGATTTGTGACACAATAAAGGTTTATTCGAGATTGATTGGAAATTTTGGAAAAAAATTTGATTTGATGACTGATAAGATCATTTGAATATTGAGTTTAAAGTTAGATTGCTAATATTACAATCTTTGGGAAAAGTTACTAAAGATGTGGTGAAAATTTATTTTGATTGATTAAAGGAATTTACCATTTAAAAAGTTGTGATTTTGTTTGAATGACTTGGAAATAGAAATTATGTGATGAGTGCGTTAAAATATTGAGCTGTAAATTTTAGATTATTCGTGATATGTTAAAAGTTTATCTTGAGGGTTATTGGAGAAAGTTTTGGAGTTTTAAAGTTATGAAGTGAAAAAAAAAAAAAAATTTGATTCATGAGTTTCTTGAGTTTAAAACTTGGAGTGGAAATGTAAAAAAAAATTGAAAAAGTCAGTAGTAACATGAAAAAAATTTGCTTTGAGATTTATGAAAGTGATTTAAATTTTTGTCATGATAAATTTGAACAGCTTGGAGTGAGTACAAATTTTGGTGGTTAAATTTTTTATATTTATTCAGAAATTGTTGGAGAAAACACGAGTTAAAATATTAATGGTAGGCCACAAAGGTAGCCCTAATGAGTTAGAAGTATTCCACACTAATTGCCATGTCACTTATGACCATGATAGTAGTATATACACAAGTGTGGTTAGTCATCTACCCAGCTATGTGACTGCATTTTCACCTTGACTTACTCGACCTTCCTTCAATTCTAGATCTTTAATTGTGACCTTCTAACCCATTTGCAATTTGAATAATGAGTTAATGGTTCCTTAACTGTATTCATCTAGGAGACTATCTTCTCTCTGGAATTGTGTTCCTAAATTATTTTTACTGGATTCTTTAATTAATTTTATTTCATGCTGTAACTTGATCTTCTTTAATTTTGTGCATTGATTATCACCTCGTGAACTCCCACTTTCTATTTTTGATCTTCTGGCGTCCCCTACCGTGACTTGTATATTTGGAGTACAACAGTAAACTTTTTCTCCCAACAAATTTCATATGTAGACCTAGACAAGCCCACCTTTATGTAGATATATCATGTCCCACTAGAACACGTCTTCTTGTACACTATTTTCATGATATGACCTTCTGATCAAAATGGCTAAACTATAACCTTTACCATGATACCGATATATTTTAACCACGGATAGGGATTCCATCACGACTCAATTCTTTTGACCGATATGTGATTTTGTTCTACTTAATTCCTTAAATGCTTAAATTTGTGCTTTATCTTGATTTCTTGACCCAATGTCCCATCACACTACTAGCTTAACTCTTGTAAGTTGGGTAGAATACCTCACGGCCCAATAAAGCCTTTGTCCTTGTGACCCATGTTGATAAGTTTACTCAGACTACAAAATTCAGAGGATCCTAACTTAGCTAGTCAACCAAGCCAACTGCGCAGGTCAAAACTTCGGGCGGAACTTAGATTTTTAAAAGATCCTGGACTATTTAATTTCCTTTATCATTCTCCCTTACTTGTATTTTTGACTGTCTTATGCTGCTAATTAGCCTCAGTTTTGCAAGCTTATTTTTTTACCAAGCTTGATCATGACATATTTTATTGGGTGCACCCACTAACATATTGTCTAATCAGAACCAGTGCATGATGGTCTGATCAACCTATTGTACTTTGGTTCGCCTTCGTATATTATTCTACGTGGATGGAGACATAGTTAAACTTGCCTTAGAGTCTCATCCACGACAGCCTTGGCAATTCTCTTTTAAAATAATTTTGTCGTGTATGAACCACGTATGGTACTCAATAGCATCGTCTTGAACCCTTTATTGTTCTTGTCTTTTCTTATTTTAGAGAGACAATGCACTGTACTTGAGAAATGGACCCAAGGTATCACTTTAGTCATGTGGCTATATCCTCGTCTTAAACTACTCTTCCTTTTTTCAACCCTATCTACCCTATTATTCCTAAATTTCGAGGACGAAATTCTTGTAAGTTGGGTAGGATGTAAAACCCCCTTTTTATTATTTTTATTATTTTATTAGACTTAAAAATGAATTTATGCAATTCACGATTTTTATTAAAAATGACCTTAGCTATTGTTGAATTTTGGAGCACAAGACTACCATGAATTTTGGCATGGAAGATGTAGCAGTGTGCCTTGACTAGTGTACTAGCCATGCCGGGGGAAGTCTGGCCATAGTGATGTCCAAAATAGGAAAACCATACCAAGTTGTGAATTCACTCATTTAAATTATTTTAATATGATATTATTTTATATATTAATTTTTAGATGACACAGTTCGGCCAAACCAGTCCGAACTGGGCCCGGACCGAATTTAAGCCCAGGTAGGCATGTGATGGGACCAAGGTGGCCATGTAGACATGTTTTATGTACGTAAAAATAATTTCCAAATTATTCTAGAATTTCATATACAATTTCAAATTATTTAATTATTTGTGCAATTATTGGTATTTTATTATTTAAATAATATTTTACAAAATTGTAAATTTTTCTGGACCCGGATAAGGGTGTATGGTACAATTCACCCATTGGAGCAATTTTTATTATTTTATTAATATTAAATATATTTTGTGAACATTTAATAAATATGTTTATTGAGATGTTAGTATTATTTTATGTTGATTGAATTTATATATATATATATAGGTATGTTTAAATATATTAAATATTTGGATTAGATAACATTTGAATTGTTATTTGTTTTTTTATACATATTTATGGTGTATATGTATGGTTATATATATATATATATATATATATATATATATATATATATATATATATATATATATATATATATATACCTAAAAAGATTTGATTAGAGAATAAAAAGATTTGATTAAAGAAAAAAAAATAATACTAAGGAAATGGGTGGTCGGCCCCACCCGACCACCCACACCACACGCCCAAGTCCCAACCACAATAAGCAGCAGCATGAGTTTGATGGCCGCCCAAATAGCAAGCAGCAGCACATAAGGGGGGCCAAACCCTTCCTACCATCACACATATAGTTATATATATATATATATATATATATATATATATATATATATATATATATATATATATATATATAAGTTTAACCACAAAAAACCAAAACCCTAATCTCCTTCCATCTTCTTCCTCCTCTCCACGTCCTTCCTCCTCCTCTCCCCGGTAAGCCAGGCCGTTCTCGTGCGCCGCGACAGCATCCTCACCCGCGAAAACGACAACGGCGACAACGACAACAACAGAATTGAACTAGAAGGTATTCCACTTTCTCGATCGACATCTCTCTCATTTTAACTCCGATTTTTTATCCGTAAATTTTTGTAGAAAGCCCACATGACCCTCTAGCATTCCCTTCAAATAGTTTTATTTATTCTGCAATAAATTCCAGGTTTAATTAGATTAAAAGTCACAAAAAATCAGTTTTCAAAAACTTAAATATCCCGTTACGAGGTACGTCCCGGCAAACCGGGCGACCCCGTCGTAAACCGAGAGTACCGAAGGGTCTGTATCGACTATGCAGACGTGCGGGCTTTGACGGAATTCAAGTTGGTTGCGTGTACGCGACGAATTTGATCTGTATCCGTCAAATTTTTACGTATCGGGCCTTTTCGATATTTTCCAATTACTTTGTGCACACTCATCAAATCGCGACGAAACTTGTGCCATCGGACTCAAAATATTTTTCTGGTCCTGTATGCCAAGTTTGGTCCGATTCTGAGACTGTTGACTGGAACGCCATTTTGGTGGGCCCACAATCCCACTCAACGGACGATTTTCTGCACGGCTCCTCGAAATCCAAAATTGGACATACCGTTGAGTTCATCTCGGAAAAACAAATTCATAGACATGTAGTTTGACGACTTTAGAGATCGTAGGTTCTGGCGCGTATTTCGGTGCAAAGCGGGTCCAACGGCGGATATCGTTTTGACCCGAAATTACGATTTTGTCCCTGTTCTAGAATTTGACTTTTGGACAGGAGTTTCCTAGACATATCTTTTATTCCAAACTCGTTCGTGATGTTTGTTTCAGCATCCGGAGCTCCTTGTGGATTTTGACTTTCGTGTTGACTATTCTGACTGTTGGATTTTGTTACATCTCGCACCACCCTCAGGCAAGACACCTTGCCGTTTGCTGTTTATTTATTTTAGCTCATATTTCATGCATTATTCATTATTTTCTTTATGCAAATAAACTGTGATATATGGCATAACCTGTTAGAACTTACTGTTTAGTTATATTTCTGCTATGTATTATTTTTCTTACACATTAAACCTAGATTCAAGGGACCACCTTGTGTGTTGCATTCATAGGCCTTGACACATTTATACCACGTTATTGTGAGTCACATATAGGACTCAGACATGCATGATTGGCTGGCCACCAGTACGTATAAGCCGTGCGTTAGGAATAACTGCTAATAGAATTGCATGCTAGAAGACTTAGCAGTTATGAGTTGGCATTGGGGGGAAGAACATGATTGGAAGTTGACTACCACCCTATCTATCGTAGACTCGCTCGCTACTGAGGAATGATAGGTAGACTATATGCTATAGACTTGCTCGATACTGAGGAATAGTATATGGTATTGTAACTCGCTACTGAGGTACTGCATTGGTATTTTCTTGACTTGACCCGGTAGTCATGCGACCATGAACTGTTCTTAAAACTTCATTCACTTAGAACGGTTAGGCTACCCTATCCGTTTGGTATGAGTACTCTTGGTTTGGGTACTTGTATCTGATCGTGGCTTGGAACAATAACTTGTTGCGAATTAGTTCGTCTCATCTTGTCCTTGTTTGGTTGTAGGTGTGACTTACTACTTCGATGAGAAGCTATTGAACCTTGTTGGGGTCCGGATACCATATTGGATTCATAGCATGGAAAGATACATCACCGTAAATTAGTTTACCATTTCCTGTCCTTGTTTGCTTGGGGGGATGGTACGCTAGTTCAATAGGTGCGTGTTGGACCATGTTTTAATTCAATTGACTTATTTATTTGAGCAATATTTATTCAGTTTATATGGCATGATATTATGTGTCTTGTTACATCCCTCTGAGGACCTGGTTATCTTTTCAGGTGTGTGTTCTTGTCTTTCGCAGGTGCTCTAACTCTAGCCGTGACCATCTCTATTTCTTCGAGGATGATTGCGCTTAGATCGTCTTCGCTTCGCTCGCCAAACTCTTTCTTTTGTTATGTATTTCTTTTCATAGTTGGTAGTGGATTTGTCTCCTCCCAACTACATGTACAAATGACAATTTATTATCATTATATGACATCTTTTATTCTTTCATTTTGTGGATGAGATTAGATTACTCTTGGTTTACTGTATTTTACAGCTTATGTATTCATACGAGATTTCCATATATTGGAGTATACTTCGTATGTATACAGCTGGCATGTCTATGTTCCTAGTCCTACGTATTTTGGGACTGGAGCGTTACACCCATGTTCAGAAATCCAAAGAAAATCAACATACCCTATACATGTATGTATCAGTCCAATCCCGAGCCATTCCTCTCAAAAACTCAATTTAAAACACAACATGAAGGCCAAATATCTACATTAACATGAATCAGTCATGGGTACATATCAAACCCACACAATGTACATTAAAAACTAACCTCAGTTCTCTGGAATCACTACCCATATCTCAGTGTAACAATCGTATAAGGGAATTAAACCTAAACTTCATGTTTTTAGTCAAGTTCGAGTACCCCACATATTCGAAAACCCTGAATACGAACCCAGTCATGAATCAATGTGAAACTCAGCTATATAAACATCAACCCAGACATGTGTACATGTCAATCATCACAAATTAATCATAAATTAGCAATTTAATACATTTCAAAACTCTGAAAATGCATTTATCCGAACGTAGTATCAGTAAAAATGAATAAACCCTAAGTTGACATCACAAAAACTAATTAAACATCAAATTTATAGTCGAGAACGTGTCTTGTACATGTATATGTGTTCCACAGAGTGTATCATGTCCATACAATAGGATACGAAGTGTCCAAACACTCAAAAATACACACAGTTGTTCACAGACTGTATTGCCTCGTACGGTCAGTCCAAGGATTTATGGCTACGACACGAGGCACGACACATCTCGTGCTCGTGTCCACGTGTAGCCCACGTATAAGCCAACACACACGATACAACACGAGACACAATCGACATGTGTACGCGTGATACAACACGCGTATCAGTCGAGATTTTTTTCGTACGCACAGTGTAGGCAAAATCAGTGCGCGTGAGATTTCTCGAGATCCACTCGATAAAATCTCACGAAACTTGATCAGCCTCATGTCAGATATGTGCCCTACGTGTCCACCAAGTTTGGGGTCACAAATTGTCCTATCGTATCCGCTACAGTACCTTAGCAGCAGGACACAGGCACGGCTCATGTGCGAGCGGGTTCGTGCCCAATTTGGGCACGGACACAACACAAATTTCACCTCAGTGTGACACAAATCCATAAGTAATATATAGATCTACAATTCTGTTCAAAAATGTGGAAAATAGCAATAAAAATTCCTTTTGGGCATTTCATCAAACACCAATACATAAGTACTGATACGTGTCCGATACGGACACTAAACCAATACCAATTCCTATAAAACTCATCCTACAGCTAGGGACACCTAGATGGATGCATCTATGGAAAGAATTCATAGATTTGAAGGGATTTGAAGAGATTACCTATTGAGGGTAAATTCTCAATGAAAGCTCAAAAGTGAAGATCCTTCTTGCAATTCCAAAACTCTGATGCTCTCCAAAACTGAGATTGCTCACCATCAACAGTCCATAAACATAAATCAGAATACAAACCAAAAGACTAGGGTTAAAAAGGAAGAGAAAGGAAGAGAATAGGAAAGATACATACCTAGGATTTTGCCAGAATGAGAATGAATGGAAAAAGAGATGCAAGTCTCCTTAAGAGATTTTAAATAGGGTTTCCTGGACCTTACTTGGCCGGCCACCTATGAGATTGGGCTAGGGTTTCATAATCAATGGGCTTGGGATTCTGTATACAGGTTAAAATGAATTAATAATCAAGGGGTTCTAACTTAATATTAACTAATGATTTATAATTAGCTTCTAACTTGAAACTAACTAGAATAGGATTACTAACACTAACTAATCCTGCTAACTAAGTCACTAAGTCATGGTGAGACACTAGGCTAGATTGCACCAAGGCTATACTATCAAAAGGCCAAAATCACAATACCAATAATATAATATATTAAAATAATCAAAAATTTACAATCACCAAAATACCCTCAACTAGAAAAATGGATGTGACACACTCGATTGTCCATTGCCAAGATGCAAATAGATTAGACATATAGCAAGTTAAATCCATTTTGTCAATAAAGAATATGCATCTAATCTCAATTTAGAAGTCAATCGAGAAAATCAGTACAAGAGTGCGCTACTACGAGCCACTAACTCAAGCTAGATATATACAGTAATCTGGAGTGCACCATGACAGGCCACTATCTATAATCTGAACAAAGAACAATATATGAACATAAGGATGTGTCATGTATATAGACTATACAATCATTTTCTAACTATACAATACCATCTAATCGTGTTAAGAATTCATAACAATCGAAGAAGACATAAAAGACGGACAAAAACGGGCAGAAACGACCAAAAACAGACAAAAACAGCCTAACCGGATCATCCGACGGATTACTGCGGATTACCGACAGATTTTTTGAAGTGTCACAGCCAGTTTTGTGGTGCAAGTTTGGATTTTCTGATGGATTTTCGATGGATTTTCCGAACCATCACAGAAAGTTGATTTTTGAAAACTTAAAACTTGTTTCGGCCATAAAAACTTTATTTTAAATCGGAATTCAGATTTTCAAAAGTCAAAATTGCATAGAATTGAATTTTCTACAACATGGAATCATTAGTTTTCACATTAAAAGCTTTTATAAATGAATACCTTAAAATACTTGTTTGCAAAAATAAAAGTCTTATTACAAACTTAGAAAAGAATACAAAAGTACAATTAATTTCTGGGGAAGTACAACTATAGGAATCTGATCAGAAGACGATCACTTTATCCTTTGGATGATATAATATCGAAGACACGAGCCTCTGGAGGATGCAACAGCACTTTAGCAAGAGATTATGATCTTTCTTGTTGCTTTGAGATTGATTTGAAAATCTATTTATAGAGTTCTTGAAATAACTGTTTAGCAGTTATTTTGGGTTGCGCACATTTCAGGTTGTACGCGTCCTGTTCACTGGCAAGAACCGTTGCACTAACTGTTGTGCATGCGTGGCATCGTTTGATTGAAATGCGCGTGGTCGTGAGTAGTGTAGTGGGCAAGTTCTGCAAAGTTAGTGGCTTGTGCGCTACGTCACTCTATTCTGAACACTATTTGATCACCTTACACGAGCTTTATCAGGTTGCGCATGGGCACAATGTAGCGACTTACACGAGCGATTGCACCAACTACTGTGGATGTGTGGTATCGTTTGACTGAGATGCGCGTGGTCGTGGGCAGTTTACAGGGCACGTTCTGCGAAGTTGGTGGCTTGCGCACCACGTCACCCTATTTTAAAATAAGAGTTGATCAAGTGGCACCAACTTGTCAGGCTACGCATGGGCGTAACTCAATGACTGGTGCCTTTGACTAGGTCTTCTGTGCTGTGCTGACAAAATCTTCTCGAGCGCCGCGTTGTGCAGGATTCGAATGGATTTTCCTTAATCTTCTTGCTGTCAGTTGTCAGGTAATGATGATACCGTTACAGCTTCTCGAGGAAGTGTGCCATGTGGCGCTCGTGCAACCTGACTCCAGCGCAACCAGATGTTGGCGCAACCAGATGCTGCACAACTTGATGATTTTAGGGTAATGTAATGATTTGGTGCCATCTGATGATCGATCACTTTAATAGGTGGCACAGCTTAATTTTTAGCCTCTACAAGACTCCCTTCAAAGTTTTCGAAACTTGAAAATACTTTGAAGTTTTGAAATACTTTGAATTATGCTAGTTTTATTTGGATTGCGCCAGTTAACTGTTCAACCAAAACTCTAAATTTTAAGCGTCAGTTGCGCAACAGTTTTGAAAAGAGTTTTTAAGCTATAAATAGCCGACTAAAGAGAACTTTTAACTTTTTATCGAAAGTTAATTCTCTTAAACTCTCCCATCTTCTTCTTTCAAACTTTCGAAGCTCTTCCGACGATCGTCAAATGGCGCCAAAGAAGTCTCCGCTGCCAAGGAAAAAGCCATTGCTGAATCTTCATCCCGTGCACCACAAATAAAAGCGCCTCAATATGCACCACCGTCATCAAGGACTGAAAGAGCCAACCCGGCACTTGAAGGTGAACGTCGATTGGATTGACCAACTCTTTTAGGGTTTTGGTCAATTTGTGTGTTTCACAACGTGTGCTACTTCTTTTTAGAGTGTGGACATACTTCACAACTTGTGCATTCTCTTTTAGAGTTTGGTTGCTATTCACGAAGATGTCGTACAATGCAGATATTGTGCAATACAACACAGATATTGCACGCAATACAGATGTCGCGCATCAAAGATGTCATGCAACATAGTTGTCGTACAACCTAGATGTAGCGCAACACAGAAGTCGTGCAATTCATATACTGTGCAACCATATGTCGTGCAACATGGATATCGCGCAACATAGATCTTTTCTTTGTGTGTTCTATTCCTTCTTTTTTAGATTAACTTTTTGTTGTTATTCTTCCCTTTTGTAGTTGATCTTAGAGAAGACCTTGATGCTGATAAATATGCTTCAGCTTTCACTATATCAGAATATAAAGAATTATCTCATGTCTTATATCCTCAATATGATGCACCTGAATCCAGAAGGGCCATTCTTACTGCTCAAGAAAGCAGCACTTTGTTATATTTGATGAATGGTGAACCTTTGGAAAGTGTAGATAATGTGACTCATAAGAAACCGACTTTCCTATTTGGAGATGCAGTGAAGAAAACATCTCAACCAAAGACCAAAAAAGAAGAAAGGATTTATCAATGTAAGGACAGAATTACATATCTGACTGAGATGGCAAGAAATTTGTCCTTGTCCCGATATGAATTCTCTAGTCACCCTCGACGGATGGCCTGGGACATGACTCCGATTCAGCAAGCCAGAGTCGGAAGAATATGTTATAAGTTAGGTCCGCAGAACAAGGATCTATTTTACAGTACTTTAGACAGGTATAGTTCTCATCTCAGGGGCTTGAAGCCGAGTTGTATACCTCCAGAAGATTCTTCGATGCTTCTTCCCGTCAGGGTGCCCATCTTTGTAAACCCATTTGCTAAAGCTGAAGGAAGATACCCAGATCAGGCTATGCGTTTAACAGGCCTAGTCAACCCAGACATGAAACATTGGAGCAGCTTAGTGACCTAGATTCTAGATCAGTTCAAGGATAAACTTCTTGAGTTAGAACTCTATGAGACCATCTGGACAACTGTTCATGGCTTTCGCCCAAATGCTCATATGTTCTTGGATCTGATTGAAAGATACAATGATAGAACTGGTACCTTCTTGACCCCTCATGGGGAAATTTATTTTGTACCTCATGAGATGAAATATATCTCACATCTTCTAATGGGTAGCAACCCATATGAAGAGTATGTACCCACTAATGAGGAACTGGATATCCTTTCTACAGAAAACTCTCAGAGGGTGGCTGTGTTCGAGGAGCTTCTATGCCACTATAAGATATGCTCCCTTTACTACAAAAGTGCTTCCGCAGGGACTTGTTATACAACTAAGTGGCTGCCATATTTGTTTTTAGGCCATGCTTATAAAGAAAATATTGTTGAAAGTCAAGCCTGCAATCCTTGTTTCTTCTAACTGCTCAGTCGTAGCGACATAGAAAAATTAATGGAAAAGTCCAAGCATACAGATAATATCTTGGATGTGGATTGGCACCCCTTCAAAGCTGGTGCTACTATTGAGAGTTATCTCAAACAGGGTTACAGACCCATGTCAAAAGAAGCCCAATTGGCAGGTTTTCTTATTTTATGGCTGCGACGGTTTGTAGTTCCAGGGGCCAGTGCAGTCGATAGATTTCACAGAGGCGTATTATTTGTTGCTGTGCGTCTAGTATTTGGCCACAAGATGGATATTCTTTCAGCGATGACTTGTCGCCTGAATACAGGACTGCGTTCTTTTATAGACACTATGCTGCATGATAAGGATCCTCGGTTGGATTTTCCTCGCACTGAAATAACATATACTGACTTGTTCGGGTGGTTATTACTACACCATCCCAGTTTGATGGATCCTGACATGGGTGAAGTTGGGGGTAACTTCATCAGGCGTTATTCCAATGCTCGTTGGAATATAAACGCACTTTCAGAATGCAGACGAGCTTTGAATCGAGGATATGGGTGGAGATTTCAATGTGTTCCCCCTCCTCCAGGATATAAGAATCGTCCTCCACAACTGATGGATTTAGAAGCAGCATCTCTCCGTCTGTCCCCGACTATTTTTGCATGGTTGAAGACAATCCGTCCGTCTCATCTAGTATATCGATTTGAGGAAGAGTTTTCTCTAGAACCATATTTGCCAAGTCGATTCGCTCGACAATTTGGTTATGACCAGCTGCATGTTGGAAATGCCACTACTTGCCTTCAAGCCAGAGGTTTCTTGATTGATGGTGCTAGGGCTTAGAGATATTATAATGCCAGAGGCACTAAGGCTATATTCTCCATGCCCCATAATCTTGCTCAAGGTCCACATATGTTATATACATACACAAATTTCTATACTTCGGCAAACACTTTTACTGAAAACTTTCATATGGCCCACAGTTTTGCCAGTGATAAGCGATCGAAAGCTAGAGTTTATACCATACAATTATTCAGGGATACAGAAGATCAAGACCCTGTCGATGATCCTCTGGAGGCTTCTCTTGTAGGCTTTTTAGATGAAGTAAACGAGCCATTGGATGTATCATTAAAAGTCCAAAAGGAAAAGTCCCCTGCCAAGGGACTTAAGAAAAGGAAGACTGGAGATTCCTTTGTTCCTTCGCATCATGATGATCTTCATTCTTCTCCTAAAGCACCGGGGAAGAAAAAATTTGAAGACTACTTTGATGATTAGTGAACAGCCTACCACTAGGACAACTCGGTCCCAGTCGAAGCAAATACATGGTGGAACTTCTCTTGGGGAAGGAGAAATAACTCCTTCAGTTCTAAAACAGAGTGGAGTCATCCAAGAAGAAGTACACAGAATACCAGATGACCTTGATGAGGTCGAAGAAGAACCTGTAGCACCTCTACTACGGAAGGCTAGAAGAAAATTGTTGGTGTCTCGAGCAGAACGTCAAACTATTGACGCTTTCTCCCTCAAAAAGGATTTTGACATATCATTACCCTCAAAGGAGGATCTACCCTCTCAAAAATGTAATTTCTATGCTTTTAAGCAAAATTTTGATATCTGAATGATATATATTGATATTATTTTCTTTCATCTGCAGAGACTACAGCAACTGATATTCCAGTCTCAATTACTACTGAGGCAATTCCAGGATATCAAGTTGTACGAAAAACTGTTTCTATAAGTGCCCTGGCTGTAGTAGGAGTAACATTGTCATCCCCTACTCCCAATGTCCCAAAACCCACCAGAGAAGAGTTGCCTCCTATAGAATCTGAAGCTGGAGCTGCTGATCTTCTGGCCACCCAGACTCCTACTCGTTCTCAAGAAGATCGAGAGATGATAGACGTCCTCCTGGATTGTGATTATTATGATGTATCAATTAGAGATAATTCTGCAAATATTGTCGAAAAAGAACCAGTTCCAGTAGATGCCCCCTGGTATCAACTAAAAAATGTCATATAACTGTTGAGGATGAAGAAAATCCAATTGTTGGGGAGGGACATCCGAGCTCAAAAACTAATGAGCCTAAAGATAAAGATGATCAAACTACGGCTCTTGAAGATGTTTGGAATAAAGAAAATCCCAACACTGTGGTTGCAGAGACTCAGGCCCCTACTAAACAAATATTTGAAGTTAGGGATCCATAGGAGATTCCCCTAGTTAACCAGGCAGAATCAGGGGCCGGAAGCAGTCGTTTCTTATCATATGATTCCGAAGCTGGGAGTAGTCAGGCAGTTGTGTCTGAAACTACCATGGCCAGACTTCATTCTGATCTGGACATGCCTCGTGAAACTCCATATATATTGTCGAGATCAGGTAAATTTTTGACTTTTATTTACCTTAATTCTTGTAATTTAAATGTAATGACTGTGTATCTTGATCATAGTGGGTCCTACGGGGACACTTGCAAAAGCTGCATCAACCACCTTCAGTTTCAGCTCGACCATGGCTCCTCTGGATATGGGGACCCAAACTGGAGAGGAGAGTTCTTCTATGATGCCAGTACTCGGGTCTCCTGGTGTACAATCTGTAGTTCCACCAGTTACCTCGAAAACAAGAATTCTAATAGAAGTAGCTACCCCAGGGATCTCAGCGATGAATAGAGCTATTGTCGAAGCTTATACTAATACTTTCTTCACTTCGCTGAAGCCTTTAATTCAAATGGTGATAGAAAAGGACCAACCTTATGAATCAGTAAGGGCCCCTTCTTCCTTCATTATTGGAGCCATCCGCAAGATCGATGATCTGGATAGAGTCAATTACTTAGATCATATTTTGAATGAACCTGAAGAATTGATCAAGTCTTACAAAGACCTAATAAGAGGAAATATCCAGAAACTTGTAGATGCTGAATGTGAGGTGATGGCTCGTAAAGCTGCAATACAAAAAGCAGAGTTTAAAGCTTCTGTGGTAGCTTTCTCACGGCGTTCTGCAGAATTGGAATCTAGTATTGTCGAGATAACTTCTTCTGTTAAAATCTATAATACTGAAGCTGCGGAGAAAGAAAGGGAAGTTGCTGAATATCAAGTTCATCTCCACGAACTAGAAATTGAAATAGCTCGGCTTCAAGAAGCATCTAAAGCAGCTCGACGACGCAAAGAAGAAGTATTGGGGATGCATCAAATTCCTGCGAGCCAATTAGATGACCTGAGGAGGCAACAGGATGCACTTATCCAAACTGAAGGTGCAGAACTGGAATGTCGAGCAAAAACGTTATAACCTTTTGATCCAGAATCCGAGAGAGCTCTTGCAAGACAAAGGGTACTTGACTCCAGAGTAGAAAGGACTGAGAATTTGAAAAGATTAATCATTGATCTCAGCACTCAGCCTCCCCAATGAAGCATTTTATAGGATCTTTTTATCTTCTTGCCTTTCAAATGATGTACTTTTTTTGACATTTTGAACATTATGGCAATAAAATAATGCTTTTTTGTGATTCTATTACTTATTATATACCTATAGTAGATATAAGTAACAGATAAGGATAGGAAAATATGTTCAAAGGTATCGGACATGACATATCCTCTAAAATAAAATAATATTATTAATTATATCTGTTCAGAGGTAATGTGGACGTGACATAATATAACTCAGAATATTATCATTTCAAAAGACGACTTTATCAGAGGTAATATGGACATAATAAGTCGCTGATATAGATGATAGAATTCAGAGGTGATGTGGACGTGAATCTATTGATATAGAAAATAGAATTCAGAGGTAATATGGATGTGAACTCGTTTATTCTATTGATGGTCTTCAAATCGGTTAGGACTTAAAAACAGGAAATTATGTCTAAAAAGATGATATCTGTGATAATACGAATTTATTATAAAAAAAAGATATCTTTTAAAACAGCTGGGTTTCAAAAGATAAAATTGATGATTCGTATAGACTTCATTGGGAATTTTGAGAGGAAGGGCATTCCTGACTCTGGAGATACCAGAACTCTTATTTATCTGCTTCAGGGCGGCTTTTGTTGACAAATATCGGTTTTAAGGAAATTTCATCTCCAACATTGACTTGAACCAACTGATCTTCGGTAGGTGGCTCGCGTTGTTGAAAGTGAAGCTCCCATTGAATATCCATCCTTTGTGCCCATGGATCAAATTCAGAGGCTTTGGCAAAGTCTTTGTCATCTTCCGAGAACTTGGCAGTCACCATATTGGAAGATAGAGTCATGCGATTGACGTGCCCTACACTGGTGTCTGAATCCCATGAAATAGAGTCAGAAGAGTTAGATCATTCTTATTCCTCGGATTCTGAGGCTTCTGGAGTCAGAATTGGTGAAGTATAACCTAATCCATGCTTCATTTTGTTATAGTATTGTTGTGATTTTCTTTTCGGAGCAGGAATACGAATAGGAGTTCGCCTTTTTTGCCGCCATTGGGACCAGCTTTAAAATTATAGCCCATCTTTTGAATGATATCTTTTGATTGTTGACTATAACGACGTAGTTGAAGTCTTCCGTTATCGTAATTTTTTTCTTCACTATCGGGCGTGATCTTATGTTCCGTTCCTTTACTAAAAAGTATAGGAAGTTCATCTTTCTTCCTGGAAGGAACTAAGAAGAAGGAGTCCTGTATTGGCTCCAGCAATACTTCGATTTGGGAAGTTTCAACTGCTCCTATGGTAAGTGGTATGAAGCTATCTAATATTTTTAAATAACATCGAGTATAATAAAGAACGTCAGTATACTGTAAAGGAGATGCTACTTTATTTATTTGTACATCATCATTTACAACATGATTCTTAGCCTTAACAGAAGGCTTAGTAAGGTTGATAACTAGAGGAGGAGAAGGAGAAGGCGAAGGTTTGTTACGACGAAGGTCGATAACATGAGGCTCAGAAAAGGAGAGCCTTCTTTGTTTCCTTTCTACAGCAGGAGGCTGTTTATTATGAGAGAAAAGATGTATAGTCAATGTCTGAGAAGAAGAGGGACGAGTAGTACGTCCTTTGACGGGGATCATGAGAACATCTTTTGAAGTATGTTTCTGATCTTCCTCATTATCCATCGCCAATACAACTTTCATGAACTCCTCCTTGTACATCCGAGAGTCCGTAAAATATGCTTCAATGCCCCTGAAAGGATTCAAGTCGGCTACTTCCTTTTGGACTTCTCTATTAACGTCCACATATTTGAAGTATTGATGTAAAGTGGATGGTATAATGTTATGCTCATACAGAAAGGGTCTTTCCAGTAAAGCATTGTATGAGACGTGATTATCAATCACGTAAAAAGTAACCTTTATACGAAGATTGCCTATTTGAACTTTCAGACGAATCTTTCCCAAAGGTTCACTTCTTCCAGAATTCAATCCCAAGATTGTCGTGATGGTTATTGAAAGATTGTGTACAGGAATATTCAATGCATCTAGTAGAGTCTTTGGCATGATGCTAAGTGTAGACCTAGGATCGATCAAAATACGATCAACCTTCATGGTATCAACATATTCCATAAAGTAGAGGGGTCGATCATGACGATTATCTTCCAACAGCATATTATCTTGTGTAAAGGTGATGTTTAGCATCAATTCCATCACACTATGACAATGAAGGCTTATTATAGGCTCATCCTCTAGCTTCTTGAGGAATGTTAGACAAGTATCAGCTTGCATCAAGGCTTCACTCAATGTTTCTCGAGTTTCCGTCGAAAGATGGAGAAGCTCAAAAATTGACAATCTAGCCGGGGTATTAGCCAGCTGAGCCAGTATATCAAAGTTATACGGCTTCTCAAGTCCCAAAGTTGGAGTCTTTTTCAATACTTTATCAAAACGGACAGGCTATTTTCCTTTGTCAGCTGTCGTCGGTTTGGAAAGAGTTGGCTCTATTAGAGGTGAAACTAATGGAACATTGACAGCAGGAGAAGATGGTGCTTGAGGAGCCTCCAGAGCTGGAGCAAGGTTTTCTTGACCTTCTGAGTAGTCTCTTAGGTAAGCTTTTCCAGACCTGGTACCAGTTAAGACTTCTTCTTCGGATACAGGCTCAAAGGACATCATATTGCAACTCTTTGCCTGGATCTTATTTCTGGAAGGTTTCTTTTGGCAAGATGCAGAGTTTGTCCAGTAACCCAAACCCACCCGAGATCGGTTATGAGAAAGATATAGGAAAAGAGGTACATGAGATCCTTTCCATGGTTTAGGCCAGAAGCCTTTTGTAGATCATATCCCATTTTTGTTATTAATTCACGAGATTGTGGGCTATACAGATGGAAAGCTTGTTGGTATTTGACTTCTGATTTTGACAATGTTGTCTTATCAGGGGAAGAAGAAGAAGAAGGATTATCTGCTGCCGAGATGAAGTAGCAATTAAAGATGGAAGATAATGTTCACTAAATGAAACCATATCACATGATTTAATTTTAGTGGCCTTCCTATAGACTTGGTGGAAGAAGATGGTATTTCAAAGTCCGCCACTAAATTTGGATGGATCTATATAATTTCCCCTCTATTAGTAGATAGAGGAACAAGACCATCAGTTCGTGTAGGTGGAAGATTAACAATTTCTAAAGTACTTCTCAGGATGGGGATGATATCGTCCTGCACAAGTTGAGCTGGAAAATCTCCAAACTGTAAGGAGACGACATTAGCCGTTATAGTTTTCTCGTCTTGCTGGAGAGTGATTGCACCGAAATTGACCATCTCCTGAATTTTACCCTTGAGCACATAGCACGCTCGAGTTGGATGCCCAATAAACCTGTGGTAAACACAATATTTAGGATGGTCAGTCTTACCAACTTCATCTTGTCGTTTAGGTTCTGGCAGTTGGAGTTTATTGCTCTTGATGAGGCAATCAAAGATACTTATGATATCATCTTCATCAAAAGAGTATTTTCTTTTGGATGTGGTATCCGTTGTGGTGGTGCTGTTGGGGTAGTTGTTGGCTAATTTACATTGAAGGCTAGGGCTTCTTTGCCTTTGAGGTTAATGGCCAAAGTCTTCTTGCTCTTGTGATTGTTCTGACAGCCACTATTATTTAGTGTAGTGCATTCATCTTTGTTAAGATTAGGCATTTGAATTCCTAATTGCTTGAACTTGTCAGCGCTCTCTTCTGCTGCTTTAGCATTTATTATGAACGAAGGCTAATCCTGGAATTGTGTTGATCCTGTACACATGCTGATTATAGGCAACATGCTTGATTTGCAAGTGTCTATAGTCAAAGCATCTGGGGTTCTTAGAGGTATTTTGACTGCTTCACGATGGAACCGTTCAATAAAACGTTCAATAGTTTCATTATGTCGTTGTTTGATTTTGATGAGAGCAGGCATAGTTATGTCATTGGTTCCCTCATAAAATCGTTCCAAGAACGTTTGTTTGAACCTAGCGAAAGAGGTTTTATATCCATCTGGTAAACTACGATACCAGTCATATGCTGCACCAAATAAAACAGTCGATAAATACTCTAGTAAGAAGAGCATCATTTGGTTGAAGTTGATCAGTCATTACTTCAAAGTGATTGAGGTATTAACTTGGAGACGTGCTGCCATCAAACAGCATAATAGTAGGGAGTTTGTATTTAGGAGGAAATTGGACCTCTTTCCATTCTATGGGATAGGGCTGTTTGATCCCAAGCTTCTGCAGGCCATCCTTCTATTTGAAAGCTTCAAATTAAGTACGTAAAAGTTTTACGGCCTCATTGGTATCTTCCGTTGATTACGAGTAGTAGATTGATTCAATATGTTAGGAGGGGGTACCGCATGATAAGTACCACTCCCGACACCAGATTGACTTGGAATAGCCTGCGTAGGAATGGAAGCGGTATGAGAAGATTGTACACCCAGATCAATATTGATGGGAACTGATGTTGTTACAGGTTCCTGAGTAGGAATCAGATTTGCGACAGGTGGAACTGTATGTTGTGCCATAATCACAGCATGCATGCCTGTCATCATCTCAGCCATGTTTTTCAAACTAGCATCCAAAGCAAAAATTCTCTGCTCTTGAATAGAAGAATTGGAAGTATCTTAATCTTTTGTGACGGTATAAGCAGTCACTTCTCTAGCCCTTGAAGACGAGCTAGTAGAAAGGATGGTCCTTTCAAAACTTTCATTGTCAGCATCAAAGTCACATAAAGAACTACCTCCAGAATAAGTGATAGGGATATCTTTTTGACTGAAGAAATCTTGGTTAGAATCAAGAAGATTCATTTAACTGGTTGTGTCTTGGTCGAAAAGAAGATTCATTTGACCAATTATTTCTTGGCTTCTTGATCTAGTATATTGATATACACCTTCATCGGATTCATGAATCCGATCTAAGTATACTAGGCTGGGATTACGGGATGCATTATATCTTGGACGTTTTCCAACCCCAGTGCTTCGAGATGTCATGTTGACAGTAGCATATAGTAATTCATCTTCGTCCACTAGGATTGGTTCATGAGTCTGAACATAACTCAAACGGTCAAAAACGGACCGCTTGGCTGACTGACAGTAGCATTTGATGACAACTTCATGGTGGTCATTGCAATGACGTTCTTGCTATTGGACCACCGTTGGACAAGATGGATTTGCAACCTTCCGCTTCTGTATTAAGAGTTTACGGAGGTCACTAACAGGACGAGAAAAGTAGCAGGAATGTAGTCTTTGACGATATTCGGGACATGATTCTTGTTCCTGAGGTGTTCCGTACCTTGAGTGAACAAGGACGTGCTAAGCTGGTTAGCATAAGTCATAGGATTTTTTACCTCAGCATTCTTCTTCTGGTACAAGTTACCAACTGATATAGGTTGTATTTTGTGTCTTCCTGAGGTTGTGTAATGCCCGTGGTTCGTATTACGTATTTTGTATACGTGTACGGAATCACGACCTGTAGTTAGACTTGTCATGATTGTCTTGATCCTAGATTAGCTTATTTTGTGCTCATCCTGGTGTGGCTTAGCTTGGCTTGGTTTTTTCTGGTTGGGTTCGGTTGGGTTTGGGTTAGCATGAACCCCTACCTACCACCACCATCTTTATTTATTAACCCCACCCAACTCTCTCTCTCTCTCTCCCCATTCACTATGCATTAATTTTTTTCTTCTTCCTCCATTAACTCTTCCACCTACCAGGGAGAGAGCTTAGGCAAGTGCAGCTTGCTTCATGGAGGAACTCTATTTTTATTGTTCCATTCTCTTCCTCATGAGATTCTTACACACTTTAGTACTTAGCATTTTTAATTTCCATGGCTCATTTCTTGTAGATCTAAGTTTATTTTATTTTTGGATTTCTTAGGTTTTGAGCTATCTAACCTTGTTATTTTCAGATTTTCATGGTTCTATATTGTAGAGAATTTCGTTCTACCCCATTTTGACCTATGGAAGTTCGGATTTGGACTCTGGATGAAGGTTTTATGAAGCGTGAGAGCCCTGGCTTGCATGGTTCTTCTTTCCGAAAGAATGGAGACGAAGAACAGTCCTCAGCCGCATGAATATCCTAGCCACATGAGCTTAGCCGCATGATCTTTTATGCAACAAGTTCTTTTCTTGGCCGCATGGCCTATGCCGCATGAACTGTCCCCCAGCCGCATGGGACTTAACCCTGGTCGTATGAACTCTGAACGGTTATCCAGCCGCATGTGTCCTGATTAATTGAGCCGCATGAACTTTTGATCCCCCGAGCCGCATAGACTTAACTCCCAGCCGCATATGATCCCCTGTCGCATGTGACCCAGTCTTTCCAGCCGCATATGATCCCCTGCCGCATGTGACCCAGTCTTCCCAGCCGTATAGACCCCCGTCTCCCGAGCCACATGGACTCGATCTCCGAGCCGCATGGGACCCATTCCCTCTCAGCCGCATGTTTCCCTCCGTCGCATAAGCTCATGTTCCCTTCTAGCCGCATAAACCCAAATTCTTCCTGAGCCGCATGAGATCACTCCCTGCGCCGTATGTACTCCCTTTTCCTGGCCGCATATGCCCGAGCCGCATAGCTCTTCCATAGTCTTGTATTTTATGATTTAATTATTGTATTATACTCATGTCTTGTTACCCTAAGTATACTTAGGCCCTCGATTGAATGCTTGTACTATGTTATCCTATACATGTACCATAAACACGGCAGTGACCCGTAGGGGTGCACTCTTGACAAGTAACATGACATGATAGTGGCCCGTCATAGCGCACTCCTGACGAGTAAACTTGACATGATAAACCTGACATGATAGTGGCCTGCCGTGACGTACTCTTGACATGATAAACCTGACATGATATACCTCGATATGCTGTTGCGACGGCTAGCTTGACATGACAAGAATGAATAACCTGGACACCGTGGACGATTGTGCTTGTAGTAATAAACCCGTCTTGTCTTGCATCGTGTCTAGGACAGGGACCCCTGAGTACCACGGTCAGGGGTACCTACTAAAAATGACTAAGGCTAATTACTAGAATAATCTAGTAGTCATGAAGAGATTTCCCTGCTATAGACAATCCCGTTATCTGGGCGCCCCACTTGGGATCTGTAGCCTGCCGTCGAGTAGGGCACATTTTCAGCATACTATCATGTGTTGCACCCTCTAAGTCACCTAAGGGTACATGTGTTTTCTGGACGATGTACCTACATAAATTCAACCCCCAGTTGCGTCCGGATAGCCTAGATGGTCTGCAGGGCTTGTGGCTGTGGAACAATCTCATTGCATCTTGCTAGTAACTAGGCCTGTGATAACCCTAGTTAGTTAAAGTATCAAGCCGTACTTATTGCTTGGCCGTGATTGCTGGATGGAGTCTAATCAGTCTAGTCTTGTCCTGATCCTGTGCCAGATTGCTACATGATTAGATTGCTTGTGTTTACCTTATCGATAAATAGTGAGAAACCAAGTTCCGTTCAGATGAAGGGTTACAACCCTGGTCCTTGTTTGGTTTACGGGTTGTAACCTGGTTATCTGAATAGTTCCATGGTTATCTCATCGTATATCACCTGTCATGCTTTTCCATATATCCTGTCTTTTATTATATTATTATTCTTGTGCTAATTGCTGGTTTTAGTTCCTAAGTGAAGCCTCTTTTGTAGCACTTGCTCTTTCTGGGGTCTGACCCAGCTGCTTTTGTATGGCCAGATTTCGGAGCAGCTCCAGAGGATCTACCGACCTTCCAGCCAGATGGTGACCACTAGACGGAATCCTGGCAACGAGTGGGTTATTTTGGCTCTCCTACTTTATTGTAAAAATATTCTTTTGAGGCGTTTAGCCGGCGAGCACATGTTAGCTCGTATTGCATACCTTATTACTGTCTGCCTACGGGCTATAACATGATTGACAAATCCTAGGGTTGATCATGTATGACTAAACTATTGCTAGTCCTGATATTTTGTAACGACCAGCTTCATGATCAGCTAAATATGTAATGTTTGGGACGCCTTACTATTGTATATTTGGTGATCTTATATCTTGTAACATTTACTTACTTGCTTGTGATTGAGACACTAGGCTTGTTCATGACCTTAGAGACTGATGGCATGTAGTTAAACCCTCATATATCTATACAGCCGTGACCGTATGGTGAGATGGATTCCATTTTATTATACGTAGCTGGCTATGTTCGCCCCCGCTCTCCAGTATTCTGGTTCTGGGGCGTGACATGGTTTTAGTGGTGGCCCATGCAGGTATTGTAAATCAAGATATGTGAGGGTTTACCGAATAGTTGTCTCAATCAGTACTCGCCCTTGATCTATGTTCATATCCTTTGAATCCTTGAAATTCTTGTCCTGATCACATGCTTGTATCGTTGATCTGTCCTGGTCCTTCCTTATTGTTTCCTATGTCGTCTTCTTCAGCGGTATTGTTCCTGGTCCTACCGATCGGCAAGACGGAGCACCTCCCGTGGACCAGCAGCAACCTGGAGATCAAGCTCAGCATTCGAGAGTAGCCTCCAGAGTCATGCCTACTGGAGATCCAGAGCCACCAGTTCAGCCAGTCCAGCCTGCAGAGCCTGATGATGGCACCTTGGTGGGTCTCATCAGGACATTGTTAGCTTCTCAAGATCGCCGAGGTGATGTATTGCATCAGGCAGTACAAGACGCACTGAACAGAGGTGGTCATCCAGGTAACAGCACGGCCAACAGCTTCAAGCGCCTGAACCCTCCATTCTTCGTTGGTAGTGAAGATGCTGTCGCTGCTGATGCATGGCTTCGGGACACAGAGGTGATATTGGAGGCAGCCATGACTCCAGAAGATGAGAAGGTGGCCGTGGTACGCCTGCATTTATTGGATCTTGCCCGCAGCTGGTGGGCGGCGCAGGTCGTTGGACTAGTGGCATCCATTGCTTGGGCACTATTCAGAGAGAGATTCCAGACCATGTATTTTGATGCTGTAGCACGGTATGATCTACAGACGAGGTTCACCAATTTGAAGCAGATGGACAAGACGGTCTACGGATATGCGGTCGAGTTTTTCAGGCTTAGTCGGTTTGCTCCCACCTTGGTGGCGACCGAGTTCGACAGAGCCCAGCGGTTCCAGCAGGGGCTCCCAGATCTGATTGACGATTAACTGAGAATCGCCGTATGCTTCAAGATATTCTACCCCTAGCTCTCTTGCAAGTTAGAGGCCAATGACCAAAGCGTTGTACTCGGCCACATTGTTAGAGCAGGGCTCTGTGAGAGAGTAAGCACGATTGATCACCAATCTGAAAGGAGAAACCAACACCACCCCGACTCCGACGACGATGTTGCCCTTGGGTCCAGTTCTCGAAGCACCGTCGAAGAACATTCTTCATATATCATCGTGAGAGGTTGCATGCGAGTTGGCGACCTCATTTGGGATTTTTTTATATATTCTGGATGACTCCGAGCCCGGGTGGGCTGCCAAAAAGTCTGCCAGGGCTTGACCTTTAACAGCCTTTTGTGGGACGAAGATCATATGATAAGGGGACAGCAATATTACCCATGTAGTGAGGCGAGAGCTGAGTGCCCCTGGTTTAGTCATGAGGACTCTGAGAGGGTTGACTCGTGAGATGACATGTATGGTTTATCCAGTGACATAGTGTCGCATCTTCTGAATGGCGAACACCAGGGCGAGGCATTCCTTCTCCACAGCGGTGTATCGGTGCTCTGGTCCAATCATCGTTCGACTGAGGTAATATATGGCTTGTTCATGGCCTGTATCGTTATTTTGTGCTAGCAGGGCGCCGAGGGAATGCTCCATTGCTCGTACATAGAGCAGGAACAGTTTTCCAGCGACTGGGGCCACCAGGACTGGAGGGTTCGACAAATATTCTTTGATGCTGTCGAAGGCCCGCTGACATTCTTCGTCCCATACGAATGAGACGCCTTTCTTCATGAGATGGGTGAATGGTCGACATCGCCGGAGAGGTTAGAAATGAACCTCCTAATGTAAGCTAGCCTCCCTTGAAGGCCTCTGAGTTTACGGGGATTTCTCGGGGGATCCATCTCCATAATTGCCTTTGTCTTCTCAGGGTCTACATGGATACCCTGGGCGGTGATGATAAAACCCAAGAACTTCCCGCTGGATACGCCCAGGAAGGACTTTGTGGGGTTCATTTTTAAATTGTGTGCTCGCATCAGATCGAATACCGTCCTCAGATCCTGCAGATGATCTCCCTTACGGCGACTCTTGACGGCGATGTCATCAACATAGCACTCCACCATTTTGCGTAAGTGGTCTCTGAAGATGATACTCATGGCTCTTTGATATATGGTACCGACATTCTTCAAACCGAAAGGCATGACTGTGTAATAGTATGTGCCAATCGGTGTTTGAAATGATGTATGCTTTTCGTCGTCAGGAGACATCTTGATTTGGTTGTACCCCGAGAAGCCATCCATGAATGACATACGTTCGAATCTGCAGGTGTTGCCAATCATGATGTCTGTGATAGGGAGGGGGAATTCATCTTTGTGACATGCCTCGTTCAGGTTGCAAAAGTCGATGCAGATTCGAATCTTCCCATTCTTCTTGAGGACTGGTACTATGTTGGCGACCCAGTCTGGATGTTGCTCTTCTCGTATGAAGCTGCTAGCTATCAGTTTGTTGACTTCGGCTTCGATCGCATCCATGATTCCTGGGCGGAAGCGTCGTTGTTGTTGTTTGACCGGCTTTGCATCTGGCCGAATATTGAGTTTGTGAAGGGCAACCTCGGGGTTTAGTCCTAGTATGTCTTTATAGATCCATGCGAACACATCAATATATTCTTTGACAAGTTTCAGCAGCGATTCTCGTTCTTCGTCTGTTAGGCTTTTACTGGCGAAGATTGATTTTGGAGAAGATTCGCTACCGAGATCTACTTGTATAACTTCATCTTCAGTAGGGGTTCTCTCTGTTCGAACCGCTTTTCCCATTGTGCATCCAACTGTTGGGCCCACGCTCTAACTCGAGGATTTTCGGAATGTCTTTATCTTCTTCGTAAGCGTCGGCGAATGCCATGTTTACTGACAGGACTTGTCTGAATACGTCTCCGATGTGGGTATCCGAGTCAGAAGTTGGTAACCCGGTTGAATGTGAATGCCAGTCACATTCTTCATCTGAACTCTCAGGGGTCGTCGTGGGTGTAACATACCCTAATCCACATCGAGTCTTGCTATAGTAGTCCCGTGGTTTGCCAGCCGGGACGGGTAGCTTTAGAGGTAATCATCGCCCGGTACCGTAGTTCAAACCTGGCGTAGTCTCCAGATCATACCCCTATTTTTGCATGAGATATTTGGATTGGGGGCTATAAAGATACAGAGGCAGTCTCCCAGCATCTGATTCAAGGTCGACTTCTTCTATGGTGAAGGGCTGCGGATCGTCCTTCCGGCCGAAGATGATTGGATGGTCCCCTCCCTCGATTATGTGGTAAGCATCTTCCACTGGAGTAAGCTGGACTGCGGTGTACACATTTGTCACATGTGTGTGTAGGTGAGTGCCTATACCGTGTTCCATAGCATACCTTGTACAAAGCTTATTGAGTTCGAGGTAGTTCAAAGATAGCCCTTTATTGATAAAGTAAGGTATCTTTTCTAGGGGGATTACATCATCTACGGAGGGAACATCAGTGTGGGTAGCCACATACTTGGCTAGCTCCGGTTCCTCTTCGGCTACCCCCTGTATAAATGAAGACTGAGAGGACGACCTGGGCAGCTTGATCGTCAGAGGTTCAGCTGGTGGAGCCGAGCGTGGGGTTGTTGGCAGACTAGCGACCCCCAGTTTGGTACTCGATGTTGGGCGGGGAGTGATTGGTTCGCTAGAAGTCCCAGACCTTGCATCGGGGTGACGACTCTTCTTGGGAAGGCGTATCGTCATTGGCTTGTCGGAGGGATTGAGCTTCTCCGTTTGCGGCTGGCCGACTCTCGGCAGCCTGATTGTCAGTGGCTCCGTTGTGGGTCTTGGCACTTGGCCAGACCTTGGCAGCCGGATTATCATCTGCTCTTCTTGTGCCGAGAGGCTGATTGCGTCCTTACGCAGAGTGGCGGTAAGGGGTGCGGACTTGCCAGGTTTGCGAGCTTGGAGGTATATCGTCAGAGGTTCTTCTGATCCTGTGGCTGTCTCGGTACAAGCTTGCACATCTCCTTCACCAAGGTGCCTCTTCGACTTTTCGTACAGGCAGGAGTCTGAGTAGCAGGATTCGACCCCTTTGAAGGGATCGATGTCGGCAAATTCTGTCCTCACGAAGCCGTGTTTGTCGACATACTTGAAGCATTGGTGCAGCGTGGAAAGCACGATCATATAATCGTGTATCCAAGGGCGCCCCAAGAGGATGTTGTAAGAAGTGTCTGCATCTATGACGTAACAGGTGACTTCGGACTGGAGATTGCCAATTTGACACTATAGACGAATCTTCCCAATTGGGCAGCTCCTGTCTGAATTGAAACCACTGATGGCGGTACTTGTAGGCGTCAGGCGATGCATAGGGATACGGAGATGATGTAACAGACCCTTCGGGATAATGCTTATGGAAGAGCCAGGATCAATATGCATCCGATCCACTTTTACGTCGCCGATGTATCCAGTGTAGTATAACGGGCGATCATGCAGGTTGGTTTTGATGAGCATATCCTGCGGAGTGAAGACAATGTTGGGCATCGCTCTCGTGCAAGCGCTGTCTTGGAGATCTGCAGGTGGGCTCTCTCCCGTAAGGTTGACCTGAGCCAGGTATGCGTCGGCATTTTGGAGTGCATCGCTCAAAGCCGTACGAACGTCCTTTGAGAGTCTCAGAAGCTCGTATAATGACAACTTGGCCGGTGTGTTGGCCAATTGTGCCAAGATGTCAAAGTTATAGGGCTTCTCCAGCCCCTGCGGTGCCTCTTTTCGGAGGGATTTGTCAAAGCGAGTCTCCTTCGGCCTAGGCTTGTCGGTCGTCGGAGGCTGAGCCGGTCCCGGAGCGTCAGTTGTAGCGGGCTGATGATCTTCAGCCGAGTTATCAGCCACAGGTTGGGATTGTGCCCTAGACCGAGTAACGACAGCTGTAGTTTCTTCGATATCTGCCGAGATTGTGCGGCAGGACCTGACTTTTCCACTCTTCTTCTTGCAGATGGAAGATGGTGTGGGCTGAACCACTTCTGATACCAAGTCTGGATGGACCTACATGACCTCCCCTCGTGATGTAGTGAGGGGCACTAGACCAGCAGCCTGATCCCGAGGAGGTAGAAGATTAGTAATCTCCATTGTCGCCAGAGGGATGGAGACCACACCGTTTTGAGTTTCTATTGGAGGGAAGCTGCCAAATTGTACTGATACCATATTGGCTACGACGGTTATCTCTTCGAAATCGATGGCCAGAGCGTTCGAATCGATGAGATTTTGGATGTACCGTTTTAACTGGTAGCAGTCGTGTGTAGCGTGGTGGACGTAGCGGTGGTAATGGCAGTACTTAGGGTTCTCCATTTCTGCCGGCCGAGGTTCCCATCTTGGTGGAAGAAGTTGAATTTTGTCTTCTTGTATGAGCATGTCCAAGATGGGCTTGACGTAGCCGTCTTCGAAGGAGTAGGTCATTTGTGGCCATTGCATGTCTGCCGGTTTTGGCTCAGGTTTTTGGGCTGTATCGGCCACCATAGCCTGCTTGCCCTTGTTGTCTCGATTGTTGGTGGAGCTACCCCCATTGTTGGTGTTGGTGTTGGGACGTCTGCCCTTGTCCTCTCCTTCTGAGATGTGCAATCCCAGTTGGCGAGCCTTCTTCAGTCGTTCCTCGGCGCTTGTGGCACTGATGATAAACGTCTTCCAGTCCTTGAATTGACTTTCGCCCATCCAGAGGCTGATTGTTGGAAGCAGTCTCTTTTGGCAAATTTCAATTAAGGAGGAATCCGGGTTTCTAGAGGGCAGTTTCATTGCGGTTTGGCGAAACCGCTCAATATAGTTCCTTGTCAGCTCTTTCTTCCCTTGAACGACGTCCATGAGGGTGGACATCGTGACGTCCTGCCCTACTTCGTAGAATCTCTCCAAGAACATGTGCTTGAAGTCGGCGAAGGAGTGGATGCAGTTGTCTGGCAGGATGCGATACCAGTCGAAGGCGACTCCTTCCAACGCCCCAATGAATAATCGTATGAGGATGGCATCGTCATGGGACAGATGGTCAGTGGTGACCTCGAAGTAATTGATGTACCGACTTGTAGAGGTCTTGCCATCATACGGGTTGATGTTGAACGGCTTATATCTTGGCAGAAAGGGGACATCCCTCTATTCACCAGGGTACGGTTGTCGTATTCTGAGGTCTTGAGAGTTTTCTCGAGCGTGAAACATGGCTCGGAGCTCCTGGACCTCTCTTCTCGCTTTTCGGGCCTCATCCACAGCGGTGGGGGCCGTTACTTCAGGAGGATTGTTGTCCGAATTCGGTGCCGCTGAATTCGAGTCCGTATTGACCGCGGGACCCGCACTTGTTTAGCCAGGCGTCCCTCCTTGCAGAGTTGGAAGGGCCGCTTTGATCTCGTCCACAGACTTGACCAAGGCAAGTAGTATGGCCTCCGGAGTGTCGATGCATTTGCGATCACTGGAACCACCTTGGTTGCTGTCCGTCATGAATATCGTCCTTACGTGAGGAGAGATGGATGGCACAGTGGAGGACGTGTCTTCCGAGTGATACCGCTGTAATGAGAAATCATCGGGGTATGTGGGAATATCTTTCTCCGGTTCGGACTCAGAAGGAATAGTACCCCCAGTTTTCGAGTTCGTATCGTCTTGGGAGTTGTGGACGTCCTCGGGGACGTCGGCCCTTGCTGTATCTGATGGGAGAGTTGTTTCTTCGGGTTCATCTCCTTGGAACATCGGATTATCGTAGATGTTCGGAGGAGTGCTACCCCCAGTCCTAGCAACCCCCAGTGGTGTGGACGACGAATCTCCCACTGTAGCAGATTTTGTCTTTGAACGGGTACCTTGAAAAACTCCGATGGTGGGCACCTGTTTAGACGATAATTTTTTACTCATGGTGGTTGAAATCTTCGGGCTAGGAACATTCATCTTCTTTCCTTTTCCATCGGCGGGGATCTTCTGAGCAGAGTTGCAGGATACGACGGGAAATGCCTCATCTTCTGAGCATGGTTGTCGCAGTCTTTGGAAGACGGACTGCCGGTCTTCTCGTATCGTCGCGTTATTGCAACAGCAGTTGACGATGACTTGGGTGCAGTGACGTCCGTGGGAGGACTCTTTGTACCCCGATGCACCTTCTCTTTCCTTACGTTTGTGGAGGATGGCCTCACGTATGTCAGAGGGGTCTGGATCGACCATGTTTGCTTCCTGGATTTTGGGAGACTTTTAGGAACCTCTCTGCCCATTTGCCGTCGGGGGCTGGACTCGAGTGGTTCTGTACAACTTCCCATCTGAGGCCCGCATAACAGTATGTGGGACGCTCGGATGGTCAGAGGTCGGATCGGCGGATCGAGCTTGCCAAGCTCGCGTCGCCCTAGACTTCTTCGCTCTTGTACGTAAGGACACATAGTAGGAAGAGTCTAAGTGATGCTGGAGAGAGTCAGACATATCTTCTTGGGAGCACAAAAGATCAGGACCATAGGAGAGGCGGTCGAAGACGGAGCCACGTGGATTAGGCGTCATGCGGCTGGCATCAATGCGGCTGGCAGTTGTGGCCGCATAGGCTTTCTTCATGCGGCTGGGGGTCTCGGCCGCATGAGTTTTCTTCATGCGGCTGGATGATCTGGCCACATAGACCTCCTTCATACGGTTGGTAGTTTCAGTCGCATGAGCATCCTGCATACGGTTGGCAGGCTTGGCCATATGAGTGTTGGCTTCTTCTTGGGGTGCATGGAATCACTCTTTGTCCCTACAAGTCCAGCATCGTAGTACTTTTCTCTGCCGGACTTGGGGACAGCAGAGTCCTCTATGGCTTAAAGTGGAGCCGTATGAGAGTCACCTTCGCCGTCTTGGGCAGCAGAGAGTACTTCGTCCAAAGCTTGGGAAGGAGCAAATGATTTTGGCCTCCACTCACTGCGAGCTTTCTTTGTACGGGTTCACTTCTGGACCGGGCCAGCGCTTCTCTCAGAGAGCATTTCTTCAAAAGTATGTTGGTCGAAGCGGACGACCATCTTCTGTTACGTGGAGCCAAGTTTGGCTGCATCCGATTGCGTCACCAACTTCTCAACCGTGGAGAAGTTTGTCCCCAACGGAGTCGCCATCGTGTTTGCTATTGATTGTAAAAGAACAGAATAATTATCGGAGGACTGAATTTAGACTCACAATACAAACTCGTTTGTACAAAGAAAGCCTAGGGACGAAAACCTAGGTACAGCAATCTAAGTACAATTGTTTATTTTAGATTCTGGGGGGTAACGGTAGAGGCTCGGGAAAGCGACGGCAGCTCTGCCTTACTCCTTGGACGATTGGGTGCAGCCTTGGCTCTGTAGAAGAACTGCTTGGCGTTGATGAAAAAATGCTCTCCTTTTGATCTCTGTATATTCTCTCTCTAGCTCTCTTTTTTTTATCTCCGATCCCCTTTTCCCTCTGTCTGTGTATCTACTTTACAAGGGAATGGCACCTTGCTATTTATAAGAGTGGAGGGGCATCATTAGGGTTTGCAATGATTGCCCATTCTTAAAAGTCGGCGGCTTCTTGATTAATCAATCTGGGCCATTAATCCTGAATGTGTTGAATCTGAGTCATTAATATAGATTGTGCCGAATCCAATGAGTAATTAATGCTGATTGCAACAAATCTGCATCATGATGATTTGTTAACGTTTACAAATCTGAATGAATAAATCTGAATCATTCTCTGCCACGTGTCCCCACTGTTTGTTATGATTATTGGGATTCGACCCAATCTAGAGATTACTTTGATTGCAGTAGATCTGAATTATTGAGATATGATCGACTTTTGACACGTGTCCAGCCACGTATCCAAACTGTTGTACTCATGAGCCGCATGAAAGTCATCACACTCAAACCGCATGAGAGTCGTCGTGCCCGAACCACATGAGAGTCTCCATATCCGAACCGCATGAGAGTCGTCATGACCGAGCCGCATGAGAGTCTTCATACTCGAGCCGCATGAGTGTCGTCATGACCGAGCCGCATGAAGAGTCGTCACGACCGAGCCGCATGAGCGTCTCCATACTCGAGCCGCATGAGTGTCTTCATACTCGAGCCGCATGAAGAGTCGTCATGACCGGAGTCGTAACCGCATAGAGCTTATCCGAGCCACATGAGGCTCCAGAAGACTTTCGGTCCACATGAGTTTCTGAGCTGCATGAGGCTCCTTCTGGCTGAGCCGCATGGGCTTCCATGTTGATTTTGGGCCGCCTAAGGCCCTCCTGCTGCTTTTGGGCCGCATGAAGCTTTCTGGATTTTGAGCCGCATGAAGCTCCATATTGAATTCGAGCGGTATAGAGAATCCCCTTCTTTCCTTGCGCTTGTGAAGGATCCCATCTCGCAAGTCAAGGACATCTCGGTCAACCTTTGTACTCGTTTTGTGGGCCCAGGTATCCCGAACATACGAGTGCGTAGGTATCATGTTTACAACTTTCCATCAGAGGCCCGCTTTAACAGTTAGCGGGGCGCTCTGATGGTCAGAGGTTGGGACAGCTGACTGAGCTCGACGAGCCCGCGCTGCCCTAGACTTCTTCGACTTAGCACCCGAAGGTGCGTAGTAGGAAGAGTCCAAGTTGGAAGGAGGGAAGAGAAGTTGGTGCCCTTTTCAAAGGAGGAAAGGGGGCTCTATTTATAGAATGGAGTGAGCCCTTTCTTCTTCTCCTTTTCGATATGGGACTAAAAGCAATATTTTCCATGCTTCTACAGATACTAATACCTCATGGGTAATTTCCATATGATTTCTCAAATCGACCTTGCAATCCTTCTTGTATTTTATTGTTGGATTATTTGATTTTCTCAAGGAATACACATTACTAGATTTTGATTCTGTTTCACTGGATCTTAAATCGTACTTATATTTCAGTCGTGTTTATCTAAATTTCGATCTCAATCATGCCTAACTAATCATGACTTGTCTATCTTGTTCTAGCCAATCGTGCAAAACTTTCGAGTTTGATCGTGCTTCGAAGATCGTGCCTTCATGGTTTTATACCTCTAAGTCGTAATTAAAAATTTCATTCCATCTCGTGCTTATTAGATTTTTTATCATTTTAGATCATGTTATTTCAATTTTCTGCTTGAAATTTCGTGCTTGGTCTTAACTAATTTTATTTCACTTTATGCCTGACTAAGTTTTGATTACTATGGATCGTATTTGTTACTTCATCATGCTAAGTCATTTCAAAACTGTTGCGATTTTCGTATCTAGTAATTGACCGTGTTCGCACTCGTCCTTAATTAATTTTAAAACCTGGTGTCATTTTCTGTATCGTATTGTACATTTGAATTTCGAGGACGAAATTTTCTAAGGGGGGAGATTTGTAACGCCACTTTCTAGTTTTTATAAATTTTAGATACTCTAATTCATCTAGTATTCTTCCTAGTTATATTTTTGTAACAATTATGCTTGAGAATTTTTATTATCATTTTGAGTGCTAATTAGTTAGTTAGCTAATTTGTTATAACTAATTGGAGTGGCCACCACAACTTTCTAACTAATCAAAAATCAATTCCAAGCAGCCATAACAATTTTCCTAACAACTTTTGAGAGTGATTTGCAATTAGTGAATTGTTGAATACCAAATTGCATTTTAATCCATTTATTTTGTTGCCTATATAAAGCCAATTGGAGAGAGAGAGAGAGGGATCAGAACTCTCATTTCCCAAAGCCGAGCCCTCTTTCCAAAACTATTCTTTCCCCCAAATCCCGCCGGAGCCTAACCCTAACCCTCTCGATTTTGGCCATGGCGAGGCTAGAGATTCTCGCGCGGAGCGACGACTGAGCCAGGCTCGATGAGCGCCATCACTTCACCAGCGGACTTCTCCGACGACGCGCGATCCTCGGCAGAGCACGGCCACCACAGCGACGGCCACCATCTCCGACGACCCTTTCCCAGTAGCAGCGTGTCATCTTCCTTAATAATGGCAAGCGCGTACTCCTCAAGCGGCAGCGGCCAGGTAGTCGTCTCCTCGATGACAACGGTGCGATCCCCTCTCCGGAAATTTTCGACTTTCTCCAGCAATGTTTTCCGACGACGACGACCGAGGTGAATGTCTCTTCCTCAACTCTTTTCTATTTAGGGCCGATCGATCGAATTGATGAAGAGTTGATTAGTTGGTTGATCGATTGCTACTTTAGATTGATCGACAGGTTGACTGTACTCGATGGACTTTACTCCGTTCGAAATTGGATTACGACCAGTTCTTGATCATTGATTGAATTGTTCTTTTTACTGATTTTTGATCCAGTTTTGATCAACTTCGATTTTTGGTGAGCGATCCCTGTTTTGATATGTTTTCATCAGTCTGATCGAACTAATGAATTAAAATTAATCAGTAAATCTACTCTATTTTTGATCACCAGGTGTTCGTTGTTTTGTTTCTGAGGAGGTATCGATCGGATTTGAACATGAAACGCCCGTATCCGACATGATTGAATGGTGTCTCCGCATTCGAGTTCGGATCAGTTGATAGCAGGTTGAATTTGCAGGTTGGATTCTGACTCCTCGAACACTTGTTTCTCGATTCGGATTTGTTTTGGCATGTGTTTTAGGGTCAACATACCTTAGGATTTTTATGCGCGCATTTTGGCTTTAAATTTGAATACCAGCTTGAGTACAGGAAGAGTGTCGGATGTTTTGATTTAAAGCTAGGGTGCTGGGTTGGTGTTAGGTTTTGGGCTATTTTGATCCTTCAATTAATATTTTTGTAAACTTTTGTAATGACTAACTGCAAACCTGTGGCTCGTTGACTGACCTTGGGTTGTTGAGCTATGGTATTTTGGTTGCTTTAGTTAGTAATGTTGGTTACAACTATGTTGGGTTTGGCCTAACAGGCTCAGTATATTAAAGAATTTTTTTAAGTGTGCTGAGTGCAGATACAATGAGGTGGAATGGGTTGGCTAGTGAAGAGCTGGGTTTTGCCTTTGAGTTTTGTTTTGTTAAACTCTTGGTTTTAGGGTTGCTGGGTTTGGCGCTTGGGCCAAGACTCTGTTGGCTTGGGAGAATTGATGCAGTACTGTGTTGGTCAAATTTAGATATTGAGCTTCCTTAATTTTCAGTAGGATGGGCTGGGAAGATGAAGCATGCTGTTGGGCTGACAGTGTTGAGCTGGAGTTGGGCCAGTATTAAGTTTTAGTCATAGGTTTAGTTTCACAAAATTTGTAAACTATTTCGGGCTACACTTTGTAGGTTATATATTTGGCTAGTGTGTGTTTTGTTGGGCTCAAGGAAAATGGGCTGATGTTGGGTTTCTATGATAACCTAGATATGCATTTGACCAGTAAAGTTGATATAGAGTTTGACCTTGGGTTGTACTTGGAATAATTCTCTAAAAGTTGAGCCCATTTGGGCTTAGTTATTATGTGTGTGAGTTTGAACTTATAAACTAGTGGAATCGGGCTGAGCGAATTTTTGGGCTTGAGATGATTTTATCTATTTACCAAATTATTTTCTAAATAATCTAAATATTATTACCAGATGGGTTATTAGATTATCAGTTACTTCTAGCTATTAAATGTTATTATCAATCCCTCTATATGTATAACCTAACTAGTATTTTGCTAATAAATAGTTGGACTAATTATTATTTTTATAATTTTTAAGTATATATTAGTTAGTAAAAATGGATGGTTAGGGCTAACAATAGTTAATTAGTAAATTGTTTTAGTTTTAACTTAACCAACTTGTAAAATCATTTTAAACAGGGGACTTACAGAGATTTTTCCTACACTTGATCACCCTGAGCAAGGCAAGTATACTCCTTGGATTTGTCCATTACTTCATATCTTGTGCTTTTCTATATTCATGCTTGTATCTTCTTTTTGATACGATATTTCACGAGATTGTCTTGTATCTTGTTCCTTGAGTTTACATGTGTCTGGGAGAGGAAATACTACAGATGTGTAATCAAACCCGAGTTACAATTCATGTGAATAGCTTAGGCCTCGTATCGTGCACGCGGGTCCTAAGCCGTACCATTTCATGTTCCATGTTCTACCCAAGCCGATCACACACTCTGGATGTATTTTGATATATTGCACATGTCAGATTCATTGTATATTTAATGTTCAGGCTTCATTTCATGTTCCCTGTATTTCCTGTATTTACTTTCCAACATTCGTGTTCTTATTTTTTGTACTTTATATTTTTCTATACTCATTCCATATCATGATGTTCTTGTTCACTTCCCTGGATACACTTTGCTCCACTCCTGATTAGGATATGTTGCAGGTGTACTTGCAGGGTACCATTCTACTCTATGGGCCAGAGCCCATGATATTAGCTGAGCAGGATGGAGCCCTGACTTAGCTTGAGGTTTCAGGTTTAGATTGTTTTAGCTCTTCCTCTAGATATTGTATATTGAGAGTTCATAGTATTTTTCTTCTTGTTGTCTCTAGTACTTTTATGATATTATGATGGGTGGATTATGGTGATCATTCTGGAAACGTTTATAGATGCTGTGATTGTGCACATTCATGTTTATCTGGTTAGATTTTCTTAGATTGGTACAACATACTTTATCGTGTCTAACGACGAAGGCTGGGCGTGTCCGACTCGTGTCCGATTTTTCGGGATCGGATCGTGACATCCCTGCCACTGTAGGGGCCCATAGCGATCCGAGTACGCGGTAGCATGAAGTGTCCTCCCCTCCTAATGATCTATATGAATTTACTAGTCAATTACATATAACATTCATTTTCAATTCTCAAGTCATGGACACTCAAGAATCGTCCTATAATGACGAGCCATGGGTACAAGTCATTTACGAGATATCTCTTACAAATTGTCACCCTCATTTTTCGTATTTCTCGTATTTCGTATTTATACTCGTATCTGGATTTTAGCATGTATTTTTATTTTTCTCAACTTGTGAAATTTTGGTATTTCTCGTATTTTGGGTTTTGTCATGGCTCGGTTTTAATTGGGTTGGTTTGGTTTAATATGTATTGGAACACCTTAACCTATGCTCCACCCTCAACACACCACATTCCACCCTCTTTATAATTTCCACCTAACACTCTCTCTCTTCATTACCTTCTCCACTAATTTCTTCTTCTTCTTCCTCCACACAACTCTCCACACCCATAGGCAAGTGCACCTTGCCACCATATGAGAACCCTATTTTATTTGTCCATTTGCTAGTTTAGGACATGGTGATCAACATTAGAATTTGGTATTTTGTGATTTGGAGTCTCCATTGTTCTAGATCTAAGTTTTCCTTATTTTCGGTTTTGCATGGTTTTGGTCTATATAGGTTGGATTTTTATGAGTTTTGATATTTTCTTGTGGAAGAGAGTTCAATTCCACCCCAGTTGGAACTTTGGAAATCCGAATTTGGAGTTCGGATGGCCAAGTTGTGATGCTTTGAAGTTTTGGAGCCATGGGAGCTTCTTCTCAGCCATGGAGAAGAAGATCCTTTCCCCTGCGTGCGTGTTTTTACGCGTACGCAGCTCTCCTGCGTGCGTGCTTTTGTGCATACGCAGCCCCTCTGCGTGCGTGTTTTTACGCGTACGCAGCTCTCCTGCGTGCGTGACTTTTCTCGTACGCAGCTCTCCTGCGTGCGTGATTTTTCTCGTACGCAGCTCTCCTGCGTGCGTGACTTTTATCGTACGCAGCTCTCCTGTGTGCGTGACTTTTCTCGTACGCAGCTCTCCTGCGTGCGTGACTTTTCTCGTACGCAGCTCTCCTACGTGCGTGACTTTTCGCGTACGCCGCTCTCCTGCGTGCGTGACTTTTGTGCGTACGCAGCTCTCCTGCGTGCGTACTTTAGCTCTCCTGCGTGCGTGCTTTCGTGCGTACGCTGTGCGTGCCCTTGTGCGTACGCTGCTCCCCTGACCCCTTGCTTAACTCATTGGCTCTTGGAGTTTTGGTCTTATTTCTTTAAGCTTGGCTCTTCTATAGCCCTGTATATTGATATTTTATTAGATATTTTACGCCCATTTTATATCCTTACGTCTTTTGTCATGAACTTGATTTTACTTAATATGTTTGGAATGACTATTGTACATGGCATGGTATGATAAGGAACTATCATAACACGACAGTGACCCGTAGTGGTGCACTCCTGACATGACCAACCTGACATGATAGTGGTCCGTCGTGGCGCACTCCTGACAAGTACCCTGACATGATTTATCTTAATGCTGTTGCGACGGCTAACACGACTTGACAAGAATAAATGGCCTGGACACCGTGGGTGAATGTGTTTGTACAAATGGACCTGTCTTGTCTTGCATCATGTCTAGGGCATGAATCCCTGGTTTTCCCACGGTCAGGGATTCATACTGAATATGGCTAGGATTAATGACTAGATTAATCAAATAGTTCATGGAGAATTTCCCAGTTACGCGTTGTCCCTTTGGTCCCGGCCTTATATATATATACTTGGGAATTGTTGCTATCCGTCGAGATGAGCGCACTTCCAGCCCGCCGTCGAGTATGGTACCTTGGGACACATGTATCTTACTACAGTGTGTCTGATATATCCTGCTATCTTTTCCTTTTCTTGTTGGAACCACTCAGGTAGTAACAAACAGGTAACCGGACTTGGAATTCTCATTGCATCTTGCTAGTAACTAGGCCTGTGATAACCCTAGTTAGTTAAAGTAGCAAGCCGTATTTATTGCTTGGCCGTGATTGATTGGATGGGGTCTAGTCCAGCCTTGTCTCGTCCTGATCCTGTACAATTTCTGACATGACACGCTTATTCATGCTTTATCTTAATTCTATATCATGAATAATTGTATGACCAGATTTCTTATATTTACCTTGCCGATAAATGGTGGGAGAAACCAAGTTCTGTTCAGACGAAGGGTTACAACCTCGGTCCTTGTTTGGTTTACGGGTTGTAACCTGGTTATCTGAATAGTCCCATGGTTATCTCATCGTATATCATCCTGTCATGCTTTCCATATGTTCTGTCTTTTATCGATTCTGTACAAGATTGTCTTTTATATTCTCCTATCATGCTTTTTCTTAAATTACTATCTCTTATTATGTAATTATATTATTGTGCTATTGCTGGCTTTAGTTCTTATTTTGTGGTCTCCTTTGTGGCACTTGCTCTTTCTGGGGTCTGACCCAGCTGGTTTTGTATGGCCAGATACCGGAGCAGCAGCAAAGGATCTACCTGCTTTCCAGCCAGTTGGTGACCACTAGAGGGAATCCTGGCAACGAGTGGGTTTCTTTTGTTCTCCCACTGTAATTGTATATTATTCTTTTGAGGCATTTAGCCGACGAGCACTTGTTAGCTCGATGCACTTTACTTTCTGTCTGCCTACGGGCTGTGAACATGATTGGCAACTCGGGGTTGATCATGTATGACTTAACTCTTGCTAGTCCTTACATTTTGTACGACTAGCTTCATGATCATCTGGATATGTAATGTTTGGGATGCCTTACAATTATATATTTGGTGATCTGATATCTTGTGATTATTATTAGTTGGTTGAGATTGAGACAATAGGATAATTTCTGACCTTAAGAGACTGTTGGCTTGTAGATAAACCCTCATATTTCTAGACAGCCGTGACCGTATAGTGAGATGGATTCCATTTCATTATACGTAGCTGGCTATGTCCACCCCCGCTCTCCAGTATTTTGGTTCTGGGGCGTGGCATGGTTTAAGTGGTGGCCCATGCAGGTCTTGTCAATCAAGAAATGTGAGGGTTTACCGGATAGATGTCTCAATCTGTACTCGCCTTTGATCTCCACTCGTATCTTCTTATCTCCTTGGATCCCTGACTTGATAACATGCTTGCATTATTGTTCTATCCTGGTCCTTCCTTAATATTCCTGACGTCATTGCTTCAGTGGCATCATTCCTGTTGATCAACCAGAAGAAGTTCGGCCGGCAGACCAGCAACAACAAGAAGATCAAGATCAGTCCTCCGCAGCCGCCTTCCGAGCGATGCCTTCTGGAGAGCCAGTGCCCCCAGTCCAGCCAGTTCAGCCAGCAGGGTCAGAGGATGGGGTCTTGATAGGGCTCATCCGTGAGTTGCTTGCCTCTCAGGACCGTCGAGGTGATGCCTTGCAGCAAGCAGTACAAGATGCTATGAGCGGAATTGGTCCTCGAGGGAACAGTGCGGTCAACAATTTCAAGCGCCTGAACCCTCCCTTCTTCGATGGCAGCGAGGATGCTATTGCTGCAGATGCCTGGCTACAAGACATTGAAGTTATCTTAGAGGTAGCCAGGACTCCTGAAGCAGAGAAGGTGGCGGTGGTGCGCCTGCAGTTACTAGACCTAGCCCGCAGCTGGTGGGCTGTGCAAGCAGCGAGTTTGGGTACGCCTGTCATGTGGGCGGTATTCAGTGATATGTTTCAGACCAAGTACTTCGACGCAGTGGCTAGATATGACCTGCAGACCAGGTTTAGTAATCTCAGGCAGATGAACAGGACGGTCGACAGATATACGGCCGAGTTTTCAAGGTTGAGTCGGTTTGCTCCCACCTTGGTGGCAACCGAGCTAGACAGAGCACAGCGATTTCAGCAGGGGCTCCACTTGGAGATCATACTGGCAGTAGAGCAGTTCGAGCACAGAACTTTTGATGCCGTCTTGCGAGCAGCGAGGAGGCATGAGTACACTTTCCGAAGGATAGCGGACCGGACCGGAGGTCGAAAACGGTTTCACGACCAGATGAACCAATCCTCAGCACCGGCCCCGGCAGCTAGGGCCCTGACCATTGGAGCTACGAGAACAGATTCGGTTACCTCCTTACAGCATTCTGCCCCGACCTATCCCCAGCAGCAGAAGCAGAAGCGGCCTTTCGCAACGGGTTGTTCTCATTGCGGGAAACCGGGGCATGTTGTTACTGAGTATCGCAGAGCACAGGGATTGTGCTTGGTTTGTGGTTCGCCGGACCACATGATAGGATCTTGTCCGTTCAGAAACAGATCATCGTCGACAGTAACTAGTCCCTCGGTTATGGGACCAGCACCAGCACCAGCACCAGAACCAGTTCCAGTTCACCAACCACAGCAGCTTCCGTTCCTGGGTCCATTGCCGTCTCAGGCCCAGGCCTTCCAGCAACAGAGGCCTCAACAGTTCGCCCTGGCCTAGGCCCAGATCCAGAATCGGCAGAGAGGTATCTGTGTCCTATTGTCTTACTTTCCGCCGTCGTTATGAGGGACACGTGTCATGTTTCATGTGTCCTAATTACAACGGTATATTCCGGACCCGAGCCATGTCCTAGATCATTCGAAAACGGTTATTGGTACCAACCTTTTCGTATGAGGAAAGGCCCATGTCCCTGTTTGACCAAGGAGAGAGACCTCAAGCGCAAGACTATCAGTTTAGTTCATGTTGCTTGAGTTCATCGCTCCTTGGGAGAGTCAAACGTGGGAGTGTGAGGATGACATCCGATCACGTTATCCCTACCTGTTTGACTCGTGGGGTATAATGTCTTTCTTATGCCTTACGTTTTCCCTTCCTTGCTTGCATTGTATGATTGTATGATTAAACTGCTTAGTGTAGCTTGCCTGTGCTTAGTGTAGCTTGTCGTGGCAATCTCTAGCTCCTTGATTAAATTCCGAGGACGGAATTCTTTTAAGGTGGGTAGAGTTGTCACCCTCATTTCCCGTATTTCCCGTATTTCGTATTTATACTCGTATCTGGATTTTAGCATGTATTTTTATTTTTCTCAACTTGTGGAATTTCGGTATTTCTCGTATTTTGGGTTTTGTCATGGCTCGGTTTTAATTGGGTTGGTTTGGTTTAATATGTATTGGAACACCTTAACCTATGCTCCACCCTCAACACACCACATCCCACCCTCTTTATAATCCCCACCTAACACTCTCTCTCTTCATTACCTCCTCCATTAATTTCTTCTTCTTCTTCCTCCACACAACTCTCCACACCCATAGGCAAGTGCACCTTGCCACCACATGAGAACCCTATTTTATTTGTCCATTTTCTAGTTTAGGACATGGTGATCAACATTAGAACTTGGTATTTTGTGATTTGGAGTCTCCATTTTTCTAGATCTAAGTTTTCCCTGTTGACACAAAGTCACAGTCAACCAAATATTGATAACATTGACTAAATAATATTTGTAATAATTCAATACGACGCACAACGTCTACTTTAAGCTCAAGTCAGACGACAGCTCAGTCTCCGCTTCTCAGTTATTTTGAGTCTGTATTTTACACTTTTGTTGAGTCTAGACTGATGTAAACTGTGTCATGCTGAGCTCTTGAGACTTGACCTATAGCCTACCCAATAATCCTCAAACTCCACCATCCAGAAAAATACCCACTGGCCACTTAGACCAGCTCTGTGCTCTGGAGACAGAGTTCGGGCCGAACTCTGCCTCCACACAGAGTTCGGGCCGAACTCTGTCCCCTAAAAATCAGCATCCCTAATTTTAGGGTTAGCTGGTTGCTAGTTGTCCAACGGCCAAATATTTGAAATTTCCTACCCGAATTCTGGCCGAATTCTGCCTACAAAAACACTATATAAAGGCCATGAATTCTCTCATTTCAAATCATCCAATCTTCTCTTCTCTTCTCTCTTATAGCTCAAATAAGCCATACCCTTCCCATCTACTAGCCACACGCCTCCTAAGTCTCGAGTGCTCAGCATCTCTCAGTTAGGAGTCTTGTACAAGAGTTGAAGAAGTCGCTTGGAAAATTCCAAGAAAATCGCCACTGCGATCCTCTGTAAGAAGTTGACGTGCTCTTCTGAAGAAAAGGCACGGGTTGTAAACTACTAATTCACAAATAGTGGATTTAATCCTGAGCTAGAGTTCTCAGGCCTGGACTAGTCCTCCACGAGGGAAACCAGGTTAAAATCGCTGTGTTTGCGTATGCTTTCTTGCTCTTCATTTACTTTCCGCATTTTACTCTGATTATTTATAATTCGTGAAAGAGTTAATTTTAAATTGGTTATTTTCTATATAAACTCTATTCACCCCCCTCTAGAGTTGCCAACTGTTCTTCAATTGGTATCAGAGCTCTGTTCTCTTTACAAGGATTTACATCCTAGAGCTGATCCATGGCAACCACACAATCCTTGATTTCTAATCACGGTGAAGGACAGTCCACCAATAGGCCTCCCCTATTCGATGGAACTAACTATACGTATTGGAAAACAAGGATGAGCGTTTATCTCAAGTCTCTAGACTTTGACCTGTGGACTATCGTCACTGACGGTTACAAAAAGCCCGCCAGGATAGTTGTCAACGGTGATCTCATTGAGAAATCACATGACAAATATTCTGACGAGGAGAATAAACATGCAAGTCTAGACGCAAGAGCTATTAATGCTTTATTCTGTGCTATAGACAGGAATGAGTTCAACAGGGTATCCACATGCACCACATCCCACGAAGTATGGAAGCTTCTAGAAGTGACGCATGAAGGAACCACCTAAGTCAAGGAATCAAAAATAAGCCGTCTCACTCAAGAATACGAGGCTTTCAAGATGAAGCCAAACGAGACGGTTACGCAAATATTCACAAGATTCCTCGACATCATCAATCCCCTGTCCTCGCTTGGGAAGCAATATTCAAATCACGAGAAGATTCGCAAGCTACTTAGGGGGCTACCAAAAATTTGGAACCCTAAGGTGACAGCCATCATAGAAGGAAACGATCTCACAACCATGTCCATGGAGACCTTGATGGGAAAGCTAATGACTCATGAGCTTGACCTCAAGGATTTCGAAGAGCCTGTTCCTAAGGCTAAGGAGATCGCACTCAAAGCTCACCGACGGAGGGCTGAACCCGAAGAGACGGATGACGACAACTCAGAAGATGATGATCAAGCCCTCATGGTTCGCAACTTCAAGAAATTCCTTCGCTTCAACCGGAGAAAGAAGGAACCACAAGAAGATGGTGAAGAAGAGCCAACTTGCTATGGTTGCAAGAAGACTGGACGTCCGAAAAGATTGTCCATTCTTGAAGAAGAGCAACCGCTATGAGAAGCCATACAAGAAGACTTTATCAAAGAAATATGCCAACACAAGTATTTGGCATGAAAGCGAAGCTAGTGACTCCGAGGAAGAAAAGGACTCTCCTCAAGATACGGCTAATGTGTGCCTAATGGCAACATCCGATAAGGTATCAAACGAAACCCTTGACGACTTCTCTTTTGATGAACTTGTCGATGCTTTCACCGATTTACTCGATGATCACAAAAAGATCATTGGTAAATACAAACACGCCAAGGACAAAATCAAAAGTCATGAAGTCGAAATTCAAAGACTTTCTCTATTACTTGATAACATTAGAGACACTTCACCCACAGAAGTCACAGATGAAGTATCAAAGCTTAAACTAAGTCTTCATGATGCTGAAACACGTATTGAGCAACAAACACAAGAAATCACAACACTCAACACGATGCTTGCTGAAGAAAAGAGTAGACACAAAGTTTCAATGACTAAGATATATAGCTTAAATGCTAAGGTCACTGAACTGCAGGCTGTCTCTAAGAGATTAGAGACTAGATTGGGAAAACAGGTTGTTCAACCTCAAACCCAATCTCATGAGACACCCACAAAGCATAACACTCCTCATGTTAGTCATCCGCATCATCCATCTACAACACATAATCATGCTTTCATATACACACAATTTCACAAAGGACACAAACCACATGCACGTAGAAATAATTATCATATGTCACAAAATCATCAAGCTATACACAGTCATCATCATGTTACACAAAGACACAATCAACATCACTCTACGTATAAACAGTCTCACCATGCCATGCCATATAGACAAACTCATTATGCCATGCCATATAGACAGTCTCACCATGCCATGCCATATAGACAAACTCATCACGCCATGCCATATAGACAAACTCATCATGCCATGTCATATAGACAATCTCATCATGCCATGCCATATAGACAATCTCATCATGCCATGCCATTTCAACATCATCACCATGATGGATCTAAATATCACCAATATTCTTATAAACATCATCAGCATGCTCCTAATGTGAATAGAAATGCTACATGCACTTATTGTGGTCTACATGGACACATATCACCACAATGTAGAATCAGAAGATTAGTTGATAAAAATATATATGCATGGTTTCCAAAAGCTAACTTTTCAGGACCCTCAAAAACTTGGGTACCAAAGGTCACATCTACTCTTGATGTAGGTGGACCTTCCCTCCTCAACTAAGAGTAAGTGGATTCTCGATAGTGGATGCTCGCGGCACATGACGGGAGACGCACATCTTTTCGCATCACTATCGATGAAGAGAGAAGGATACGTATCCTTCGGAAATAACCTAAAAGGTTATATTATAGGTAATGGTATTATTGGCTATCCTCCCTCTCCCGTAATAAATGATGTCTGCCTAGTGACCGAGTTAAAGCATAACTTGCTCAGCATCAGTCATCTTACTGACCATGGTTATGATATTAACTTTGGACAAAATAATTGCTTCATTTATGATAGGTCAACGGGAGACATTGCTTTTGAAGGGAAAAGAGAGGATAACATTTATATTTTCTATCTATCTATAGATACTAACAATGCAGGTAGATGTCTATATGCCCACAAAGATGAACGACTACTTTGGCACCAGTGTCTTGGTCATGCCAATATGGATGCTATATCCAGGCTATCAACCAAGAAGCTAGTGAGAGGATTGTCCGATATCACATTCAAAAAGGACACGGTATGTGCCGAATGTGAAATGAACAAGGCAACCAAATCCTCATTTCATTCCATCAACTCTGTAAGTACTACTAGACCCCTGCAACTACTCCATATGGATTTATTTGGTCCTAGTAGACTAGCTAGTCTTGGTGGTAAGCTTTATGCATTTGTTATTGTTGATGATTTTTCAAGATTTACTTGGGTTTTCTTTCTCACAAACAAAAGCGATGCTATTTCGGCTTTTAAAGTTTTTGTAAAGAAAGTTCAACACGAAAAAGGCTACATGATTACTCGAATCTGAAGTGATCATGGAGGCGAATTCGAAAATTATGATTTTGAAAAGTTTTGTGATGCAAATGGTTTTGATCATGAATTTTCCTGTCCAAGAACTCCTCAACAAAATGGTGTTGTGGGGCGGAAGAATAGGACTCTTGGCAATATGGCTAGAGTCATGTTGAATAAATTTTCACTTCCGAAATACTTCTGGGCAGAAGCTGTCAGTACAGCATGCCACATCTTGAATAGGGTGCTTATTCGTTCCATTACGAAGAAAACACCCTATGAGCTTTGGTTTGGGAGAACCCCCAATGTTTCTTATTTTAAAGTTTTTGGATGTAGATGTTTTATCCTTAACACCAAAGACAACTTAGGCAAATTTGATGCCAAAGCTGACGATGGTATTTTCCTTGGTTATGCCGCCAAGAGTAAGGGATATAGAGTCTTTAATAAACTTTCACTAATTGTGGAAGAGTCAACAAATGTGACTTTTGATGAAGATAACAGTGCAGCAAGTACTCTTGATGATGACATTGAGCCATCAACTTCTACTCCAATGAATACTTCTACCGAAACAAATTCTCTGGAAGGCTTGCCAAAGAAATTCTCTTTCAAGCCTTCTCATCCAGAAAATTTAGTGATAGGTGAAGTTTCACGTGGAGTAACTACCAGATCATCACGAAGAGACTCTATTGCTAGCACTGTCTTTATTTCACAAGTTGAGCCGAAAAACATTTCTGAAGCTTTTAATGATGAATTTTGGATTTCTGCTATGCAAGAAGAACTCAACCAATTCGAGAGGAGCCAAGTGTGGGAACTAGTTCCTAGACCGGCTAATCACTCGATAATTGGTACTAAATGGGTGTTTAGAAACAAAGTGAATGAAGATGGTTCAGTCACACGCAACAAAGCTCGTCTAGTAGCTCAAGGATACAACCAAGAGGAAGGTATCGACTACGATGAGACGTATGCTCCGGTTGCTAGACTAGAATCCATTCGGATGCTTTGTGTATTTGTAAATTATCAAAATTTCAAATTATTTCAAATGGATGTGAAAAGTACTTTCTTGAATGGGTTTATTAAGGAGGAAGTTTATGTTAAACAACCCCCTGGCTTTGAAAATCACAAATTTTCCGACCACGTGTTCAAGCTAAAGAAAGCGCTATATGGGCTTAAACAAGCTCCTAGAGCTTGGTATGAAAGGCTAAGCAGTTTCTTGCTTGAGAAAGGTTTTTCAAAAAGGAAAATTGACACTACACTTTTTATAAAAATCTTTTAAAGACACTATTCTATTAATTCAAATTTATGTTGATGATATCATTTTTGGTTCTACTGATGAAATCCTCTGTCAAGAATTTGCCAAGTGTATGCAGACAGAATTTGAGATGAGCATGATGGGAGAACTCAACTACTTTCTTGGTCTGCAAGTGAAACAAATGGCTAATGGAACTTTCATCTGTCAGTCGAAGTATACAAAGGACATGCTGAAAAAGTTCGATCTTGACAACGTTAAACCAATCAGTACTCCTATGGCTACTTCAACCAAACTGGAACCAGATGAGAGCGGCAAACCCGTAGATCAACGTAAGTATCGAGGTATGATAGGCAGTCTACTCTATCTTACTGCTAGTCGCCCTGTTATAATGTTTAGCTTTTGCCTGTGTCCTAGATATCAAGCAAATCCTAAGGAATCGCACATGACCGCAGTTAAGCGTATCTTCAGATACCTTAAGGGTACTGTTACCATGGGCCTATGGTATCCCAAGTCAACATCATTTGACCTTATTGGTTATTCTGATGCTGATTTCGCTGGATGCAAGGTCGACCGTAAAAGTACAAGCGGCACGTGTCATTTATTAGGAAAGGCTTTAGTCTCTTGGTTTAGCAAGAAGCAGAATTCTGTCGCACTATCCACAACAGAAGCTGAATACATCGCAGCTGGGCGTTGTTGTGCACAAATTCTGTGGATGAAGCAAACCCTTGAAAACTACAATCTATCTTTCATGCACATTCCAATATTCTGTGACAATACTAGTGCTATCAACTTGACTAAGAACCCTATCTGTCACTCACGCACAAAACATATTGAAATTAGACACCACTTTTTGCGTGATCATCAGCAAAACGGCACGATTAACTTAGAGTTCATTGACACTGATCATCAGCTAGCAGACTTCTTTACTAAGCCATTATCCGAAGAGCGCTTCAATTTCCTTTGTCGTGAACTTGTAATTTTAGATGAAGCTGTCATAAATTAAAACTCACCTGCGTAAATATCGATTATATTATGATTCTCTTACGATGAACTTGCTATGGGTACAAGCCGAAAGGGCCCTTCTGACAACAAGGCGTAAAAGCCTAAGCGACACGGTGCACTAGTCCACAGGACTACCGCTAGCTGGGATCCGGCCCCTGCAGCTAACCCATGGCAACTTCAAACTATTGATTTATAATATATTTCCTTGTTTATTATATGGTTCGTTTTGATTTCTTACTGCTGACACACCATTTTTCAATTTCATCCTGCTATTATTCTACTTCTCTATCTAATTGTTTGAATCTTTCAAGCTATTCTGTCCTCATATCTTACTTGATTTCCCATACTTAACCATTTTTCCATCATCTTGCCTGAGTTCAGTTCTGGAACAATGACCCAGAATTCGGGCCGAACTCTGCCCCTAACAGAGTTCGGGCCGAGTTCGGTCCTCCTATTCCAGAATCGGGGACAGCCTCAGCCGTTTGATCAAATGAGATCCTACGGTCCAGATTTACTCCGACCAAAGAAAACCCTCCCCTTATATTCGGGTTTTTCCTCTCTCTCCTTCATTCTTACCATCACCTTCACCTCTCCAAACATATTTTCTCAAACCCTAACCCTAGTTTTCTCTCCAAAGTACTCCATTTCTCATCAAAATCAAGGAGAAGGGCTATTTTCTCCTTCTCTTTCACTGTTCATTGTTGATTTGAGGTATAACTCACTCTCCTTCTCTATTTCAATTTCTCTATTTTGTGAAATGGCTCCTCGCTTGCCCAATCGTGGGAAGAGGACTCGAACCGAGGGTGCTTCCTCTTCGAATCCTCCTCCTCCCATTGAGCAACCCGTTGAACAACAACCTCCTCATCCGTTGTTCAACCCAACTCGTCCCCGCAACCCTAATACGTATGACGACCGATTGTTTGTATCGCTAGACGCATCCAACGAGTGGTTTAGCGACTTTCGGACTCGTCCGGTATTCGGGGGACATCCTATTAATTTTACCATCTTTTCTCAATATGAATCAATGTTTCGTGATCTTTGCTTGGATGAGTTAGTTGCTTCAAACTTTGTTATTTATCGTAGCGCCATACAAATGTTCTATTGCAACTTGACTCACGATGCCACTCACATCTATTCCCGGGTTGCCGGTATTGATATTGCCTTTGATGATTCTGAGTTGGGCGAGTATCTTGAACTTCAAGATCTCGATCTTTGGGATAAGCTTGTGGAAGCTCGCCAATTCCAATTTGTTGGCGAAACTTCCCTTGAGAGCTTCAAGGAGGAACTATGTGCCCCTAACATATGTCCTCGCAAGCTTATGGCCAAGCACCTCAACCCGTATTTCTATGAACTTCATCGAATTATTTTCAACACTATTCTGCCAAAAGCTGGCTCCACCGATGAAGTCACATATTTTGAGATCTCTGCTTTGTATCATCTTCATTATCGCATCCCATTCAATCTTCCACGTTCCATGATGGACTGGATGATAAACTGTAGGAAGAAACCACGAGCCCTGGTTTATCCTTTGTATCTTCCTATGGTTTTTCGTGCGTTCATTATCCCTATTCATGACTGTCCTTTCTTGTCTGCTCCTGCATTCCTTTCCAAGGCACGACGACTTCAGGCAGTCGTAGCCTCTCCTGCCACTTCTGAGCATTCTGATGATGAGGAGCCCGACGCCCCTCCACTTGGACAGGATGCGCCACCTCCTCCTGCTACTCTCGACTCCATCCAGACCATGCTCAGAGATCGTTTCGCATTGGAGGACGATTGCTGGACTCAGATGGACTACCGTACTACCCTGCAGATGAGTGCCCTCAGTAACTCGCTGCACGATATCCGGTATTCCATGTCTCGTCACCCTTCTATGCCCATTCCCATGGAGCGGGATCCTGGTCGCGCTGGATATCGCATTGACGATCCCTGGGTCATGCGTTACCTGGATTCGGATGCTGCTATTGTGGACCCCAGCCGTTCATTCACTGATCCTTCCAACTCCGCTGGGCCTTCTCGTGCTCCATGATGGAGATGACTTCCACCAGATGCTGCTACTGCTGATCATAGCTTATGTTTTATGCTTTCTAGTATTTTTAGTTGTTTAGTTGGATTTCTGTACTTGGTATGTTTTAGTTGTGATGACTCTTATATGCTTTAGTTATGAGTTGTGACTCTGATGTTTTTGGGAGTTCTATTATTCTATGCATTTGCTCATTCTGTTAGTTAATATGCTGTTTCTTCTCTTTTGGTGTGTTTGCCCATTATTACTTGCTTCTTATTACATTACTAAAAGCCAAAAGGGGGAGAGATATGTATATTCTGTGTAAATTTCTTAGTATATGTGCTTTTTGGTGCTTTTGGGAGATATTATTTATCAAGCCAACAGGTTCAACGCATTATTTACGGGGGAGCTATTATTTCTAGCTTGGCATCGATTATGGGGGAGCTATGTTTTTGTGATCAACTGTGTCCAGGTATGAATATTGAATATACATATATTATTTTGTCAATTATCAATATAGGGGAGATTGTTGACACAAAGTCACAGTCAACCAAATATTGACAACATTGACTAAATAAAATTTGTAATAATTCAATACGACACACGTCTACTTTAAGCTCAAGTCAGACGACAGCTCAGTCTCCGCTTCTCAGTTATTTTGAGTCTGTATTTTACACTTTTGTTGAGTCTAGACTGATGTAAACTGTGTCATGCTGAGCTCTTGAGACTTGACCTATAGCCTACCCAATAATCCTCAAACTCCACCATCCAGAAAAATATCCACTTGGCCACTTAGACCAGCTCTGTGCTCTGGAGACAGAGTTCGGGCCGAACTCTGCCTCCACACAGAGTTCGGGCCGAACTCTGTCCCCTAAAATCAGCATCCCTAATTTTAGGAATAGCTGGTTGCTAGTTGTCCAACGGCCAAATATTTAAAATTTCCTACCCGAATTATGGCCGAATTCTGCCTACAAAAACACTATATAAAGGCCATGAATTTTCTCATTTCAAATCATCCAATCTTCTCTTTTCTTCTCTCTTATAGCTCAAATAAGCCATACCCTTCCCATCTACTAGCCACACGCCTCCTAAGTCTCGAGTGCTTAGCATCTCTCAGTTAGGAGTCTTGTGCAAGAGTTGAAGAAGTCGCTTGGAAAATTCCAAAAAAATCGCCACTGCGATCCTCTGTAAGAAGTTGACGTGCTCTTCTGAAGAAAAGGCACGGGTTGTAAACTACTATTTCACAAATAGTGGATTTAATCCTGAGCTAGAGTTCTCAGGCCTGGACTAGTCCTCCACGAGGGAAACCAGGTTAAAATCGCTGTGTTTGTGTATGCTTTCTTGCTCTTCATTTACTTTCCACATTTTACTCTGATTATTTATAATTCGTGAAAGAGTTAATTTTAAATTGGTTATTTTCTATATAAACTCTATTCACCCCCCTCTAGAGTTGCCAACTGTTCTTCATTCCCTATTTTCGGTTTTGTATGGTTTTGGTCTATTTAGGTTGGATTTTTATGAGTTTTGATGTTTCCTTGTGGAAGAGAGTTCAATTCCACCCCAGTTGGAACTTTGGAAATCCGGATTTGGAGTTCGGATGGCCAAGTTGTGATGCTTTGAAGTTTTGGAGCCATGGGAGCTTCTTCTCAGCCATGGAGAAGAAGATCCTTTCCCCTGCGTGCGTGTTTTTACGCGTACGTAGCTCTCCTGCGTGCGTGCTTTTGTGCGTACGCAGCCCCTCTGCGTGCGTGTTTTTACGCGTACGCAGCTCTCTTGTGTGCGTGACTTTTCTCGTACGCAGCTCTCCTGCGTGCGTGACTTTTCTCGTACGCAGCTCTCCTGCGTGCGTGACTTTTCTCGTACGCAGCTCTCCTGCGTACGTGACTTTTCTCGTACGCAGCTCTCCTGCGTGCGTGACTTTTCTCGTACGCAGCTCTCCTGCGTGCGTGACTTTTCTCGTACGCAGCTCACCTGCGTGCGTGACTTTTCTCGTACGCAGCTCTCCTGCGTGCGTGACTTTTCGTGTACACTGCTCTCCTGCGTGCGTGACTTTTATGCGTACGCAGCTCTCCTGCGTGCGTACTTTAGCTCTCCTGCGTGCGTGCTTTCGTGCGTACGCTGTGCGTGCCCTTGTGCGTACGCTGCTCCCCTGACCCCTTGCTTAACTCATTGGCTCTTGGAGTTTTGGTCTTATTTCTTTAAGCTTGGCTCTTCTATAGCCCTGTATATTGATATTTTATTAGATATTTTACGCCCATTTTATATTCTTACGCCTTTTGTCATGAACTTGATTTTACTTAATATGTTTGGAATGACTATTGTACATGGCATGGTATGATAAGGAACTATCATAACACGACAGTGACCCGTAGTGGTGCACTCCTGACATGACCAACCTGACATGATAGTGGCCCGTCGTGGCGCACTCCTGACAAGTATCCTGACATGATTTATCTTAATGCTGTTGCGACGGCTAACACGACTTGACAAGAATAAATGGCCTGGACACCGTGGGTGAATGTGTTTGTACAAATGGACCTGTCTTGTCTTGCATCATGTCTAGGGCTCATGCCCTGGTTTTCCCACGGTCAGGGATTCATACTGAATATGGCTAGGATTAATGACTAGATTAATCAAATAGTTCATGGAGAATTTCCCAGTTACGCGTTGTCCCTTTGGTCCCGGCCTTATATATATATATACTTGGGAATTGTTGCTATCCGTCGAGATGAGCGCACTTCCAGCCCGCCGTCGAGTATGGTACCTTAGGACACATGTATCTTACTACAGTGTGTCTGATATATCTTGCTATCTTTTCCTTTTCTTGTTGGAACCACTCAGGTAGTAACAAACAGGTAACCGGACTTGGAATTCTCATTGCATCTTGCTAGTAACTAGGCCTGTGATAACCCTAGTTAGTTAAAGTAGCAAGCCGTATTTATTGCTTGGCCGTGATTGATTGGATGGGGTCTAGTCCAGCCTTGTCTCGTCCTGATCCTGTACAATTTCTGACATGACACGCTTATTCGTGCTTTATCTTAATTCTATATCATGAATAATTGTATGACCAGATTTCTTATATTTACCTTGCCGATAAATGGTGGGAGAAACCAAGTTCTGTTCAGACGAAGGGTTACAACCTCGGTCCTTGTTTGGTTTACGGGTTGTAATCTGGTTATCTGAATAGTCCCATGGTTATCTCATCGTATATCATCTTGTCATGCTTTCCATATGTTCTGTCTTTTATCGATTCTGTACAAGATTGTCTTTTATATTCTCCTATCATGCTTTTTCTTAAATTACTATCTCTTATTATGTAATTATATTATTGTGCTATTGCTGGCTTTAGTTCTTATTTTGTGGCCTCCTTTGTGGCACTTGCTCTTTCTGGGGTCTGACCCAGCTGGTTTTGTATGGCCAGATACCGGAGCAGCAGCAAAGGATCTACCTGCTTTCCAGCCAGTTGGTGACCACTAGAGGGAATCCTGGCAACGAGTGGGTTTTTTTTGTTCTTCCACTGTAATTGTACATTATTCTTTTGAGGCATTTAGCCGACGAGCACTTGTTAGCTCGATGCACTTTACTTTCTGTCTGCCTACGGGCTGTGAACATGATTGGCAACTCGGGGTTGATCATGTATGACATAACTCTTGCTAGTCCTTACATTTTGTACGACTAGCTTCATGATCATCTGGATATGTAATGTTTGGGACGCCTTACAATTGTATATTTGGTGATCTGATATCTTGTGATTATTATTAGTTGGTTGAGATTGAGACAATAGGATAATTTCTGACCTTAAGAGACTGTTGGCTTGTAGATAAACCCTCATATTTCTAGACAGCCGTGACCGTATAGTGAGATGGATTCTATTTCATTATACGTAGCTGGCTATGTCCGCCCCCGCTCTCCAGTATTTTGGTTCTGGGGCGTGTTCTCAATACACACTACACGCGATACAATAGACAATACTCACACTCGATTGTCCATTGCCAAGATGCAAATAGATTAGAAATATAGCAAGTTAAATCCACGGTGTCAATAAAGAACATGCATTCAATCTCAATCTAGAAGTCAATCGAACAAATCAATACATGAGTGCACTACTACGAGCCACTAACTCAAGCTAGACATATACAGTAATCTGGAGGGCACCATGACAGGCCACTATCTATAATCTGGACATAGAACAATACATGAACATAAGGATGTGTCATGTATATTGGGTGTACAATCATTCTCTACTACACAAGATCATCTAATCATGTTAAGAATTTATTACACTCGAAGAAAACATCAAAAACGGACAAAAACGGACAGAAACGGGCAAAAACAGATAAAACAGCCTAACAGGATCATCCGACGGATTACTACGGATTACCGGCAGATTTTTCGAAGTGTCACAGCAAGTTTTGTGGTACAAGTTCGGATTTTTCCGACGGATTACCGCGAATTTTCGACGGGTTTTCCGAACCGTCACAGAAAGTTGATTTTTGAAAACTTAAAACTTGTTTCGGCCATAAAAATTATGTTTTAAATAGAAATTCGGATTTTTAAAGTCAAAATTGCATAGAATTGAATTACCTACAACATGGAATCATTAGTTTTCACAAATTCAAAGTTTTTCTAAATGAATACCTCAAAATAGTCGAAAATACTGTCTAGAAACTCAGATCTACGCAATACCATCGATCAAAACCAAAAGTGTTATATACTAAATATGTTAACAATTTAGAGAAGCATATTATAGAACAATAAAACTTTAATTTTCATGGAAAACAAAAATAAAGCATGGTCATATCACCCGATACACCCGTTAAGGAGATAACATCTCATGACAAGATCCATATAGTACTGGTCCATGATACAATGTGTCAGCATCAAGTAAAGTAGTCTAGAGCAGGCAATATAAATACTATCATGATAAAAACGATCAGAGAATGTACTCGCTTGATATCCTGAGCAGCAGATGTGTATCGGTATCCAAACAGGAGTCATAGAGTCCTATTATGATAATTACAAGTTACAGAGTGTTCTAGATTAAACAATAGTGTTATATGCATGCTTCTAGGTCATTTCTAGGTCAAACTTGGTGGAACTGGCTATTTCCAGGTTGTACTAGTCTATATCCAAGTCTCTAGATTGGTATCATGATGATCAAGCTATACTTAGTAAAACTAGGTTTTAGGATACCTAATAGGGTCAATATCAATATATACCTTATGCAAGTTAATGTAGTACTAACCACACAATACTCTACATCATAATACCCTAGGATCAATATATAGCTACCCTTGACAACTTGATGTTCCATACATTCTAACCCATTCACTAACCCCCCACATACCCTATCCATTACTCATTACTATTTCCTCTAGGAAATTCCTATTAGCTACACATACACTAGTACCCTACCACATGCGCCTACCTAAGAACACACTACACAACCTTGTTGCTACCCTCAAAACAGTATACATGACCCTTCGCTTACACAGATAATACACACTTGTTCCACATTTGATGTTGTCCCCAGCCTATAGAGTAGTCCCCTTATACTAATGTCACTAGTTGACCCCTTTCCCTCTCCTATCTCATTACATTGGCCAAGCCACCACTCCCATTGGTTGATACAAGTGATATGGACATTTATCCAATGTAAGGGTTAAGGTTGAAACAAGTTTAACTTCAATGGAATTTATACCATTGTCTCTAATGTAACATATGCATTCAAGAAGAGGGGTAAACTATAAGACTAAGGACTGAAACATAAAGAAACTAACAAAAGAGGTTAGGACAGAACAATTACAAAAAGGAGGAATGAAATCGACCAAACAGGGACTGAACAACTGATACTAATATGGTCTCATACTCGAACCTCCTCTTTACTCATTGACTAATACTAATTTTCTCCTAAAAGAAAACTGAACATCCAAAGTAATTCCTACCTATAAAGACTGAGATTAATAGAAAATGAGCTGAACATATAAAATGGGGACAACCATGAAGTATTGACTGCTCACAGGGACTGAGCAATTAGGGTGTTTGATACAAAGTCTAAATAAAAATTGAGCTTAAGAGTTTTGAATCTAAGGATGCAGGACAGATCAAGTGGAAGGAAGACTGGATACATACCTTAGAGTTAGGGCAGATGTCTGAAGTTCACATTAGGACTGAACTTCAAAAGATTGAACATATAGGGTATTATGGTCTGAACTTCAAATGGACTGACATGGATATGAGGACAAATACGCTAAAGTTGAAGGATACTTAACTAAGGTATGTAAATGACTGATACTAACTTCTATAAACTGAAACATGAAGGGTATATCAACCTCATGAGTAATCGATTTAATTCTAGAACTGAACCTAAATGGATAAATCTGGATAGAACTACACTATCCTTCTAAAGCAGAACAACAAGGGGCAAAACAATTATCAAAGACTGGCAATTAATTTCGAATGGGCAGATCAATGAAACTTAATACAATGGACAGGACATGGGTCAAAGGAATTAATACTCAACTGAGGGAATATGGGTTTAAACAGATAATACACTGAACCATTTCATGGACTGATCGAGATATCTGCAACTGTGGTATGAACAATTTCATGGACTATATCATAAGGTAAAGGGAACTTGTACACAAAGATATTAGAATAGATACATAAAGTTGGAGTTTTAGAACTGAATATACAAGATGCAAGGCCTATCCTAACAATTGTAGTGGACTTGATCATTGGTCTTAAGGACTGAATGCTCTAAGCTAGCATGGCAATTAAGAGCTTGGTCTGATACTCAAGAGTATTAGTCGAATGATTCGTGAAGATGGACTGAACCATCATATATGGGACTTGCTGCCTGAACATAGAGGTTAATGCTGTGAATGGCCATAAATATAGTGGACAAAAACATGGTATCTGATACTGGACATGTTGAATGGAAAGAGGGTTGGGTATGAGTAAATAACTTGAACAACAATTAACTCAAACCTACAATGTAAGGATTGAATCATATCATTATGCATAATCAAAATGTAGTGACTGAATCAAGGGTTTGAGGACCTGAACACATATGGCCTCGAGCCATTACCTTAAGTGAACGAATGTGGTTCACAAGGTCTGAACACTATATCAGAAAATAGGGGACTTATACTAATCAAATTTAAACGGATACATATTAGATGGTGTAGGACAGAGCTTCATATGATGAATGAGGACAGAACCTAGGCATGAAATTAGAGACTGATACATAACCTACTAATAAATGAACAAGAGAATATGAAATATGATACTCTCATGTATCTGATGAATGCTATTGAGATGGATAGGTAATTGTAGGTGTTAGGTTAGAACATTTGGAAGAATGTGGGCAGAACAGTAAGTGTGCACTTCAGAATAGGACAAATGGTAACTATAAACTGAACAAGCGTATGAACTCCAAATGGGGGTTGACTTCGAGTTCAAGACTGAACTAAAGTGAATATGGAACTGATGGATTAATAGAACGAAACATGGACTGACCAATAGTGTATATGCAGGACAGTCCTAAATAGCAACTGAACAATGATGAAATAATACTCGAGCAACCTATACTAATGTAGTATTAACTGAATGAATTGAGGACAAAATAAATAGTGATATAGGGGTTGAATAAATTATGAGATGGGGATTTGATAAGATAGGTTACTGATACTATAACAGTGAACAAAAGTATGGCTAATGACTATTTATACATGGATTGAATGTTAAGGAAGAGGGGCTTGATAAAGTAGTCAATAACTAAGTACTGAACTTCAAAAGAAAATCTGATGCAAGAATGACTGATACATGAGGGTTAATGCAATGGACAGAACATGCATAGAACAAATCCTATACTGTCATATCCATTATCCGAGCTCAAACCCCTCCCTAATGCTTTGTACTAAACATGAAGAAATGACTATAGGACAACCCATATAGATGGGGACTGAACATGGAATTAAACATGGATGCCATATGACCAATCCTAACATAAACAAAACAAAGAAGTGCACAGGACAGAACATGTCATGTGGATTGCACAGTCCAAAACCAAAGTTAAAAATAGTAAACTAAACCATGTACCAAAGTCCCCATACCATGTTTGATCTACCAAACCAATCCAATATCTCTAGATAACACCTAATATTGCTAACACAAGATTTGCCAATATAAAACCTAATTAAAACTGAAATTAGAGAGTTTAATGCCCTATTGATCATTTTGACAAAGACTTGGAGTGAGTATTCGATACGGTGAGATACGCCCGTGATACGTACTCCAAATGGATCAAAACTTGACCCAAGGCATTCCCAACATAAAAGGGGATCCTAAATGAATGCATCTAAACTAAAGCAAGGAATTTAGAGGGCTTTTACCACTTGGAAGATGGATTCCCAAGGAACAAATCCTAGATTTAGATCTCCACCAAGCTCCAATGGCTAAATTGCTCCAAATGCTTCCAAGCTAGCCATTAGAGGCTTCTCTTCTTCAAAGGGAAGAGTTTACACTTGATTTGGGAGAATTTGGATGAGAAATGGATATAGGAGCAATTTGGAGGAAAACTCCTAAAATTAGGGCTTGAAATAAAATGAGAGGAGGAATAAGATAAAAAGGTGCTATTAATAGCAAGGGGGAGGCTTGTGGGCCGACCACATGATGTAGGCTAGGGTTTGGGTCTAATGGGGAAATTCTAAGGAGCCCCTCTCTAATTGTCATGATAAGTTTTTAAGGAAGGGTCTTATCTCACTTTGTGTTTTAGTCAAATAAATCCTAAATGGTTTCTAGCTTGATTAGAGAATAACTACTAATTAGAAATGAATTTAAGGTTTGTCTAAACTCACTAACTAAGTCTCCTTTGGTCATGACTAATCATTTAATCAATGCGGTTCTACAGTTTTACCATATTATATCACTAACACAATTTAATTAATTAAATAATAACTAAAATAATTAAATTCACAAAAATTCAAAAATACTCTCATTTTAGAAAAGTGATAGTTACAGGTGGTGGCAAATCTACTACCGAGCGACTGAATGAAATCAACTAAAATAAACGAGATAAAGAATAGTATCTACGTAAGTCCACAACTAAAAAGAAAATCAAATAGTCTTTGAGGGTAAGGCCTCCTCGGCTATAAAGGAAGAGTCTAGTCCAGAACTGTACTCCTCAGGATACTTCCTGTCATATATTCCTAAAGAGATCACCAGGTCCTCAGAGGGACGTAACAAGATACATAATATCATGCTATATAAACTGTCATAATAGATAAATAAATATGCAAAAGGGTGACACAACCGTCTAACGTGCAAATTTGAGGACAATTTTCACACACGTGGGTGGGTTTTAGGCTAGTAGTGTACATGTACTATCATCTAGTCATCTTTATCCATCCATAACAATCCAAGTACGTCAAAGGGCATCTAGAAAACTCATTAATTCCTATAGTCCCATCCGGAGACTATGGTTTACCGATTTGGCTTACCATATGCACTAGCGACTGTCCTCTCCTAAGATTCCCAAACTGACCAAGTCATGTCCATAATTCATTAAGTTTTGTAACTTCTTGAGTCTCTATATTGTAATCATAGAAGTTACGATATCTATCTGTCACATGACTTTTACGTATCCATGGCCAGTCAAACATGCAAGTCGTGCCCCTAGCAAAATGTCTCAAACCATGTAATGTGAGTGTCATGGCCAATGGAGATATAAGGATATCCCACAATAAGAAGGTAGTCCGTTAAAACTAAGTCAACATGCATACAATAAAATAAAGCAATAAAAATGACTAATATAAGCGCTTGCACCCAAGTATGATTTGGACGCACAATTTATAATAAATAAAAATAAACAAATATGAAACAAATGAATAAATGCTAAAAATAAATATAATGAGTAGTAAATATAGCAAGATATCTTGCCTGGTGGTTTTTGGGTATATGATGTCGTTTAATAGATGAAATCAACAAGTTATGAAAAGCTACAAGGATGGAACTTCCACAAATGTCCACGGATGCCGAAACAAACATCACCAAAAGAATTAAATAAAAGAAATGACTAAGATTGGATACCCATAAGTCCAATTTTGGACACAGAGGTAAAACCATAATTTCAAGTCAAAACAATGTCCGCCGTTGGACCCGCTTTGCACGGAAAAAATATGCCAAAACCTATGGTCTCTAAATTATCAAATTATATATCAACAACTCTAGTTTTTTTTTATACGAACTCAAGCATGTCCAAATTTGGATTCCGATGAGTCGTAAACAAAATCGTCCGTTGAATTGGATCGTGGGCCCGCGAAAACGATAATTCGGTCAACTGTCTCAGAATAGGACCAAACATGGCTCACAGGACAAAAAAAATGATACGAGTCCAATGGTGTAAGTTTTGTCACGATGTGATTAATGTTCACAAAGTAATTGGGAGTTTTGGTGGCTGATAGGGCGTTCTTCGATGGATAATGGTCGAATTCGTCGTGCATACGCAAGCAATTCGAATTTCGTCAAAGTCCACACGTACACGAAGTCCATATGCACCTTCCGATGCATTTGTCTTGCGACCAAGTCACCCGGTTCGTCAAGACGGACCCCGTATCGGTGTTTTTAGAGTTTTAAAAAACTATGTTTTTTGTCGTTTTGGAACTAATTTGAAACAGTAAATAAGTATTAAGACTAAAAACTAAAAGTAGGTTTTTGCTCTCTTTTAGGTTGTCTAAAATTCTGTTTAAGTGGATTTCAAAAATACATAGTATCCTGACTTAAAATGGCTTTCCAAACAAGGTGTCTTGGTCGGGTTTACTGTAGAGTTTCGAACAATTTTTCGTATAATTTTGCAGGGAATTTTTCCAGTGATCTAACCTATTAGAATTTTAACTAATTGAAAGGATTTGAAAGGGTAGGGTTGTGTACATACCTGATCAAACAAATTGGGAAACGGTCAACTGAGCGACAAGAAAACTTGCTACGAAGGCAGGGTCGGGGGCTGCGGTTGTGTGTTGTCTACACAGCGCCATTGCCGGTCGGCCATTCAGGTGCGGGCGACGGTGCCACGGCATCTATGGCGATTGCAGATGGCTGGAGGGGTCGCCTGGGTAAGGTGAACACATAGGGTAAGGCTAGGTTGATCTCAAGTAGATTTCTTAAGAGTTTCGATTTTTTATCTTATATTGATATATATATGTAACATTTTGATTTAAATATCCAAGAATTCAACCAGGATTTAGATAGGATTTTGGATCTATCCTATAGAGAATTGGAAGGAGAATTCAATAGATTTAATTCGAAGAAAATTTGTGGAGATTCGATAGGGTTTTGAAATTTAAAATCCGGTTTTCTTTTTCCTACCTACGCTCGCTTGAGCTCGGGACAGGAATGGGTGAACAGTATCCACGGGCACTGTTCACACGGGGGATTTTTCCTTTTTTTTATGGTTCATTTAGGGATATAGGATTAGAAATTAGGACTCGCGGAAGGACCAACTGTAGTGTCCTATGCAGGTCGAGAAAATAATATTTCGGTTACGTTACTGTACCGAGCAAGCCTGCATATAGGATTAGAAATTCATAAGCTTTATCGCCTTCCTTGATTTATATTTCAAACTCATAATTGACTACTTGACCTACATGGGCCACTACAGTTGGTTCTACCATGAGCGCCATCGGATGAACTCCTCCTAAATCCTGCTCAGATGTCGTCGGGTGCCAACTTTGACGACATGATTATCGTTGTCCGGATTCAAATCAATAAGGGCCAACTTGAAACTTGTGAAAGAATGATAGCCAATCAAGACTTGTCCTTTTGCTGAGATAATTGAATGCAGGGATGCTTTGCTCGGCCAGGGGTAAAGGGTTTCTGATGCTGGTTTTCTAGTTTGGTGATGCCCTCTTCTCTTTGGCTGTGGAAGGGACCAAAATTCGAGAAGATTGGTATTTTTCTTCCAGAGGGTCGCGTATGTACATGTCCCCTATAGAGATCCATTTGTCGCTATCTACTTTCGAACAGGTGGCGGGTTCGAGGATGGAAGGAATCAGCCTGACCGTGGAAGAAAAGGGAACCTGAATTAGTTTTATCCACTTTCTTCCAAAACAAAGAAGACATTTGCAAATTATAGGGATCCGCCTTCTCGCCCGCTCATGGGTCTGATGCCCTATTGTCATGATGCGCACCCGATGTAAGGGCATAAGAATGTGGGTACGTCCAGCCTATGCTGCAGCATCGACGGTAGAACGTTTTCTAGGTCAATAATACTAACTAATACATCTTATGAATATGTATCACAACCTGTCAATTATATTTCAACTTCAAAAGAAGGACAATATAATGATAATACTCATACTCAATCACAATAAACTATAAGGAAGATAAGTGGTACGATAATGACATAAAAGATATGAAATGATAATCCAAGAGAAGTCTAGAAGCATAAACATAACTCAAATCCACATCCAAAGTCTATGAGTATAACTATCTCAACATAACATAAGTCTCAGAAATAACAACATATTAATGTGTCAGAAGCTGGAGACAAATTCAGTACTAATAGCTAAATTAGCTCAGTCGCTAGTAGTAGTGTCTCCTCTACTGGAACTAGTCCCTCTTGAGCCACAGTCTCCAAGTCTACTCCTACTATAGCCTGAGGTTTGTAGTGAGTAGAGCACCACTCCTCTAAATTATCTAAAATATATATCCAGTCATGATTGGAGCAAAGCACACCTCTAATAACAGTTCTAATAAATGATGTAGACTATATAACAGTAAATAGAGAGAAATATAAGATATTAGAACAGGCACATTAATATAACAATATATGAGTAATGTTGTAAGTAAAAACAAGAGCAAAAAATATCATGTACAAGAATCAAGAAATAACCATCTAAGTGAATGAGCACTAGCTTCAACATGTGATCGACATGGAAACATGCACAAGGATAAAGGGACTGGTTAATCATACGTGCAGTGTATGATCAGCACTCACAAGGAACAAGACATACACAAGGAGGGTATGATCACTTATCTACACTAATACTCCCTGCCCCCGACTGGTATAGTGGATCCAACCATGGTATGCTACGATAAGGGATTCTTTGTGAAGGTAGCAAGTTTCCTCCATAATCGATGCCCATACAAGTACAAGAACAACAACAAGGCTTGCACAAGATACACCAAGATATATAAGAAATAACATCTCATGACGGGATCTAGAAATACTAATCTGTGTAACCATGTGTCAAAAAATAAAGGATATCTACACTAGATATAAGAAACATAGGAGATATCATAAACGAGAAATTATCAGAGAATGTACTCGCCTAAAATCTACGGTGAAGTATCAACTGTATCCGTAACAATGCCTCGAAGACCTAAATATGGAATATCTATATCAATTGGTGTTTTGGAGTGATAATCATTGATAACTAAATTGAAATGTGATTTCTAGGTTAATTTTAGGTATGGAAGTCAAACTTGGTCATTACCTTGTTTCTAGAATCAAACTAGTCATTTCTAGGTCATACCTTCCTAAACTAGGTTTTTTAGTTCTTACTAGTCATTACCTAGCCATACCAAGTTATCCTAGCTAACACTAAATAATACTAGCTAATATCACTATATATTTATCCTATAATGTATATGTAGACTCACATATCTCTATACCTTAGCTTCCTATTACCCTATCATTACCTTTTTCCCAAACATTAACTATACCATTACCTATGGCTTACCTATATACATTTCCATTACCTATACCAATGTCTCAAGGTAATACCCATTACCTTGGTAATACTGGGTTACCTCATTCCCAACTAATCTGTCTCACTGTACTAATTGGTTCATGAGACACACGGTACTACTTTACCTCTATGATACTCAAGTACCACTTGCCATTCTCTTTAACTATCCACTTCTACATATCATTTCTATCTTTCATTGATACCTACTAACCACACCCTCACCTCCCTCATTTACCTACACTTATAGTTACCCTTGTACAAGTCTATCTAGCCCCCTATCTTTTCTGTTGGTACACTAATTGAAACACTACTTTTTCCTATTCTATACACTGATTTTCCCCAAGCCTTTGCTACTAGTTGCCGCCACTAACCCTGTTGTTCTAACTGCTACTACATTAGCCCATATTGCTACTGACTGCTGCCACTGCTTCTTGCTCTCACTACTACTGTTGTCTATGCTTGGTATCCCTGTTGCTACTACCTATTGCTCCTATGGCTAATCTCCTTCAAGGTTATAAACGGCGGTAGGCGGGTGCGCGGCGGAGAGAGTTCGCCTATCGCCTAGGCCGCCTAGGCGGTTGATACATTTTGAACATTTTTTACTATTTTACCACTGTTTTTTGCATAATATGCATATTTTAAGGGTGTTCCATGCATAACTAAGTTATAAAACGAAGATTTATAAAATTTTAGTGTTGTTAGGCCCATAATGTTAAAAAAAAATCTTTTTGGCCAAAATATTTTGTAAAGTATTTATCCGCCTAGGCGCTCGCCTACGCTGCCTCACCTCCGCCTATGCCACCAACCTCCATTGGCCGCCTACTCCACCGCCTCTAGCAAAGCGGTGTGGAGAGGGACCGCCTACCGCCTAGGCCCGCCTAGGCGGGCGCCATTTAGAATACTGATCTTCTTGCTATTTTTGTTGTTGGCTTCCCCAAACAACTATTGTTGCTCTTATTTCCACTGCAGTTGCTACTGCTTGCTGTTGGCAAGCAGTTACCACTGCTTGCTGTTGGCAAGCAGTTGCCACTACTGCTACTGTTTCTCAACATGCTACTGTTGCTCTCCTGATTGTTAAGCAGGGCAGTTTCCTACTGCTGCTACACACAGTCCTTCCCACTGCCCATACTCCTACCATTGCTTCCTATTGCTACTGCTTATAGCTTCTAAACTATTACTCCTACAGCAGCTTCAACTAGCTACTACTATAGCTTCATTAGTCTCCTCCCTCTCTTTCTCTACTATATCATATACACACATACTCATCTAGCTATATGTATACACACACACATGCATAGTGGGCTGGCTTACGGCGGATCGGGCAAGGGGCCGGGCGGCGGCGGGGCGCACCACGGCGGGAGGGGGTCGGCTGGATTTATCGAGACCACCACGATTGGGGGTTCAGGAGCGAGTAGAGGTCCGGCACCGACTTTTGAATTCGGGTCGGGATCTACAATGGGGGCGGACGGGACTTGAGAGGCAGGCTGGCAGACGGTGGTGAGACGACGGGCTGGAGGGCGACGAGGGGTTCAGAACCAAGAGAATTCTGGGAGCCGACCCCCAAGAGGCACTGTTGATCCGCATCGCCGAGGGGGAAATATGGTTAGCACCGTGTCTGGGTGGCGGCCAAAGGCGACGGCGGCGGAGAAGGGGAAGGGTGTTGTAGTCGATGCTGGTAGGCAAGGCCCGGTAGCTGCGACTCCTCCAACCAGGACCCCCTCTGTGGAGCAGAGGCCTCGGTCATGGAAGGAGGTCTGCACCCCAGTGGAGTCGAAAAGCCCGATGCCAATTGAATATGTTACCCCGATGGCGGTTGGTGGAGGACACAGGGCTTACTTCCCCGTAGAGGAAATAGCAAAGGTCGCTGATTTCTGGAAGAACACCTTAGTGCTATATGTGTTAGGGAATAAGCCATTCTTTGGCCAAATCAGGGGTTATGCGGAGAGAGTCTGGAGGCCCAAGGGCAGCATGGAATTCTTTTCCCGGGAGAATAGATTTTACTATGTCAAGTTTGGGCTGGCGGAGGATGTGACCAGAATTGTGCAGGGAGGGCCATAGTCGTTTGATGGGAGACTCATTATTTTGAAAGAATGGACACCGGCGCTGAGGTGTGAGAAGGAAGTGTTGAATGCCATCCCCGTCTGGATCCGGTTCCCAGAATTCCCTGTTCAATATTGGAGCATCCCACTTCTCATGAGACTCGCCAGCCTCGTGGGGAAGCCGATCAAGGCAGATGAGGCCACTACTTTCCGATTCAGAATAATGTATGCTAGAGTCTTTGTGGAGATCAAGGCAGGCTCGGAGCTCCCGAGCATGCTTGAGTATCAGGTACCATCTGGAGAGGTTCTGATGCAGGCTGTGGAGTATGATTGGGTCCCACCCATGTGTTCGCATTGCGAGTGCTTTGGGCACATTACCAGTGCGTGCAACTATAAGGAGAAGGAGTCCGCCAGGCCACAGGCGGGCCAGACAGAGACATCTCGACCGGAGAGGGTTCAGACGGAGGCACACGAGAGGGAGGCGGCCCCCAGTCACTTGCCTGAGGAGACGGCGCCAGAGAGACACATGAAGGAAGACACAGTTATGGAGATTGATAGGAGACTGGAGACAGGATCGCCACTAAGACAGGAGAGCATGCTGGGTGCACTGGTTCCGTTCAGGCCTCGGAGGACTATGATGACCAGGGGTATGAGTACGGCGGATAGTAGTCAGAGGGGGGTGGAGGCCTCCATGGCACTTATGGTTTACAGCAGCAGGAAGAGACACGCCCCGGCCACACTGGAGGATATTCCTCAGATGAGGAAGATGGATGACCAGACCGACCCCAATCCTGACTGGACACTTACTCTTAGCAGGATTCAGGCACATCTTGCCCCTTCCTCCATGGTAGATGCAGTCCTTGAGCAGACGGATGAGACACTTCCCTCGAGTGTCGATCCAGAGGAGTTACAGGGGGGCCCAACATCTTTTATTTAGATGTCGGTCCTAGCATGGAACATTAGGGGGGTGTTCCATTGGCCGATGGAGGAAGATCAGAGGGGTGCTGAGGAGAGAGGCATGTGATATTGCTATTCTGCTGGAGACGAAGATTCGAGGGGCCGCTATGCTCTCACGTCGGACTCCGGCAGCCTGGGATCACATTCATAACTTAGATCTTTGCGGTATGGCAAGGATCTGGGTTAGGTGGAACATAGGTAGCTGGGCGGCGGTTCAGATTCATAAGTCGGAGCAACTCATCGGTGTTACTTTTGAGAATAAAGGTGGGTTCAGATTCATCCTGGGTGTTGTATATGGACACAACGACCGGAGACTACGGGAGGCTCTGTGGGAGGACATTGTGCTTCTGGGTAGTATGGCAGACAACATGTATCTCCCCCTACTCATCATGGGGGACTTCAATGCTATGTTGCTTCGTCAAGAGAAGGTTGGGGGCCGGCCTGTACCGGACTCGATTTTATACGATTTCTAGAGGTGTCTTCTTATGTCAGGTATGCGGGGACTGGAGCGAGCTGGACATATTTGGACCTGGCACAACAAGGCTACTCAGAATCGTATTGCTTGTCAGCTGGATCGGGCCTTGGGCAATAGCGAGTGGTTCAGGTATTTCCCGAACTCGGTGGCAGAAGGTCTGGCAGCGGGTACTAGCGATCATTCTCCTATCCGGGTGGGCCTATGTGAGAGACCCACTTTGCGGACGAGGCCGTTTCGGTATAACAACAGCTGGTACCTATCACCAGGTTATGAGGAGGTTGTTATGAGAGAGATGCAGCACTTCCGAGATGGCATGGCCCAATTCCGCATGGTTCACAAGCTCAAGCAGCTCAAGCGGGCTATCAGGGGGTGGGTGAAGACGAGATCGTAGACTTCCCTGGCAGAGAAGGAAGAAGAGCTTCGGGACATTCAGGTGGCCCTCCAATCTGACATTATGAATGGGGAACTGGCGGCTAAGGATAAGACCCTGATTGAGGAGGTTAGCATCATGAGACTGCAGGAGGAGATCAGTGCGGCACAGAGGGCTAAATGCACCTGGCTCAAAGATGGAGACCGCTGCACCAAATTCTTTTATGATGTGATCCGCACCCGTCAGCACCGGAACAGCATCTCCAGACTTCTGAATGCTAAGGGTCGTCTTGTAGGAGACCCGATAGAGATTCAGGAGGAGGCCGCCAGATTCTACACTGACTTATATCAGCAGACGGACTACTCCAGCATGTTTCCGACCCTGGTTACGAAGAGACTGGTGTCCCGATATGGGAACAGTCTACTTTTGGCACCGGTGAGGATGGAGGAGGTGGAAGATATTGTGATGAAGGCTAATCCCAACAAAGCTCCTGGGCCTGATGGCTTCTCTTCTGGGTTCTTTAAGCGACACTGGGGTGTGCTTACGGCACCTGTTTTGGCAGCGGTTCAGGAGTTCTTTGTGGAGGGCCGGCTCCTGAAGGAGATGAACCATACATTCTTGACTCTGGTTCCTAAGAAGGAAGGAGCGACCTCACTTGCAGACTTTAGACCCATTATTTGCTGTAATTTCCTTTACAAGATTATCACTCATCTTATGTACAGGCGTATGGAGGAGATTATGCAGGGTTTAGTGTCCCAGAACCAAGCAGCGTTCATCAAGGGCCGGTCGATAGCGGAGCACAGTCTGCTAGCTCACGAGATGGTGCGGGAGTTCAGCAAACCGGGGGGGATGAAGGCTTGTGTGAAGCTTGACCTTCGGAAAGCGTATGACACGGTCAATCGGGACTTCCTGTGCCACTTGATGCTTGCCATGGGATTTGACGAGAGGTGGGTTGCGAGGGTGAGGGAGTGCATCTTCTTCCCTACCTTCTCTGTCCTCATCCAGGGCACGCCACATGGCTACTTTAGTAGCAACAGGGGGTTGAGGCAGGGCGACCCCCTCTCCCCGTATCTCTTTACCTTGGTGATGGAGTACTTCACGTGTTTGATGGATATAGCAGTGCATAGCGGGAGGATTGTTCTCCTTTTCCGGTTGGTGAGTCCTGCTAAATCTCATTTGATTTATGCTGATGATTTATTGGTGCTACTCCAGCCTTCCATGAGGGGAATGAGAGCGCTCTCTGACATTATGGAGGAGTTCGGGCGGCTTTCTAGGCTCCAGTTAAACCGGGAGAAGAGCAGAGTCTACTTCAGCTCCCGGTGTACACTTCAGGAGGAGAGAGCCTTCGCTTTAGGTGTGGACAGAGACGAGCTTCCAGTGAAATACCTGGGGGTCCCGCTGACGATCAACTATGCCCGAGAGCAGGATTGTCACAGCTTGGTGGACTTTGCTCAGAGGAGAGTGGAGGGCTGGCAAGCGGCGGGGCTTTCCTTTGGGGGACGGATTGAGTTGGTGCGGTCGGTCATTGCTGGCATCACTATGTTCTGGCTCCAGTCTATCCAGATCCCTACAGCTACTATTCGAAAGGTGGAGGCTATTTGTGCTAACTTAATCTGGAGGGGAGGGATACATGCGATATCCTGGGATCAGTTATGTCGGCCTCGGGAGGAAGGAGGAGTTGGGTTGAGGCCTCTTCATGCGGTTAGGAAGGCAGCTTGTGTGAAGATGGCCTGGAAATTCATCAAGGGGGGTCGCTCTGGGCGGACTGGATGGCTAGCAGAGACTTACGGAGGACCAACTTCTGGGCCTACAGGATAGACAACAATTTTTCGGTCACGTTTAAGGCCATCCTGAGATGTAGACCGGTGCTCCAGACCGCTATCTGCAGGCGCATAAAGGATGGGACGACTACCGACCTTTGGCTAGACCCTTGGTTGGGTTCCAGATCCCTGTTCGAGATATTGGGAGGACAACTGGACAGGGAAGCGGGAAGGGGGCTCACATGCAGCCGGATCATTAGAGACAGAGTTTGGAGGCCAGAGGGATACTCATTTACTGCCCAGCTTGCAGCAGAGATACACCTTATTACCATTGACGCTAGCCACACGGAGGATACATGGAGCTGGGCCGGCCCAGGTACGGGGGGCGGGTCAGGTATATTATGCTTTCGTAGGTGCTATGATTTGGTTCGGACCCACCACGACCAGGCTGAGGAGGTGGACTTCATTTGGGGCAAGGGCGTTGCACGGAAAATGCAACTATGTGCTTACCGCCTTCTCCGGGGTAGATTGATGACGAGAGACAGACTCCTCCGGTTTGGGATACAGTTACCGGATGCCAAATGTGTGCTATGTAATGATGAAGATGAATCTATGGGGCATCTCTTCTTTGGTTGCCCGGTGACCTGGTACATTTGGACTGAGCAGTGTGCACAGCTGAGAGGAGAAGTGGGGATGGACCGGGACATTCAGAGCATTCTCAGCTGGATCCGAAATCACAGAGGACGGGATCCGGGGTGGGCTAGAAGAGCCAGAGTTTATCTTGCTGCGTCTGTTTGGCACATCTGGAAGGAGCAGAACAGACGTATCTTTGAGGGCTTGACTACCCTCCCTATTGGAATTCTACATAATATAGAATTCGATGTATCTGTAATGGCCCAATAATAGTTTTATTGGGGCATGGAAAGTTGTGATGTTGTACTTTAATACCTTTTTCGCTATATGCGAGGAATAAATTCATCCTTATTCCAAAAAAAAATATATATCTATACACACACATCTAGTTATCTATATATACACACATATCTATCCCTAAATAGAGATACACACACACCACTTATCATGACACACACACATACACATATAGGTAAACACACACACACACACACACAAACACACACACACACACACATGCTCACATACACATTATCTCCTAATCACACACATAGGCATAAGCCTATCCCTATACACATGACACTCAAACTATAGACCCATACACACATATATCAATCATATATATATATATATATATATATATATATATATATATATATATAGGCGGCCCTGGACTGGTCCCCATCTCCACCCCTCCAACAACGACGGATATATATATATAGGCGGCCCGGGACCGGTCCCCGCCTCCACCCCTCCAACAACGACAAATATATATAGGCGGCCCTGGACCGGTCCCCGCCTCCACCCCTCCAACAACGACGGCGTTTCCTCTAACGTCGGAGCCCCCCCCCCCCCCCCCCCCCCCCGCCCCTCGTGGGCAATGGTGGCCGCGCAGCGGTGCTCGATCTCCCCCTCTCCGGTCACCGTGCAGTGGTTTTCAGCCTCCCCCGTCCAGGCTTCCCCCCAGCGTCGGGCGGTGGATCCTCGCCTGCGGTGGCGTCGCCCACGTCGTCCGCTCCCCGCTTAGAGCTCCGGCGCTCCATGCACCGCATGCTGGCGGACCCCAGCCGGTGGTAGGCCAGCGGTCGCCCGGAGGTCGAGCCCCCTGCTCCCTCCTCCCGGCGGCCCAGCCACCCTCCCTCTTCCCGGAGGTCGAGCCCCTGATCTACCCCCTCCACCTCCTTGGGTCACCACGCCGGAGCCCTCGTCCCCCACTCGGCCTCCTCCGACGGAGCTTCCCTCCGTCATAGCCACTACAGGCCGGCCTCCTCCACCGGTGCCCCCAAGGACCGGGCTCCTCCGCCGGTGCCCCCAGGGACCGGGCTCCCGTCTCCGCACCTCTTCTGGCCGTTTCCCCCGCCGGAGCTCACCCGGCTCTGGGCAACGCGCCGGAGGGGGGGGCCAAGGCTCCTTCGAGCCGAGCGCCCACCCCTACCTCATCGGTCAGAGAAACCTCCCTCGGGCTTAGTGCCCATACACCCTCCCACTTCGGGACGCATGTCCTCGGGCAGTGCTCCCGCTCATTCGGGCAGTGAGCCTACTCACTTCGAGCTGAGAGCCCTAGCTCTTTCAAAAAAATTCAAAATTTGGGTTATTTCAAAATTTGACATTTCGAACTTTTAATTTGCCATTTTGCTAATCTGAGCCCTTTTGTGCTTTCGGCTCAGATATTGTCTGTAATGTTCTTTTGAGCTCCCTCTTTTAATTCAATAAAGTGTCTTCTTCTTAATATATATATATATATATATATATATATATATATATATATATATATATATATATAAAATATATATATATATATATTAAGAAGAGGGGATTTTATGAACCTCTTCCGCTTTAATCATAAAAGGCGCAAAATACCGAAGCCTTTACAAGTAAGAGCCAAAACAAAGGAGGAAGAGAGGAAAGAAAAAAGCACAAGGAGAAAGCGGCCGGTCACTCCCACACTTCTGGAGAGCACTGATGTCCAAAAATCCTGGTGACCGTGGTTGCAAAGCTTGCTCACTTTATAGGCTTGACGGAGAGTTTTCCTGATCAGCTGGTCGGCACAGTATTGGTACCCCTCGTATCTGGCTTTGTTCATATTCTTCTATATGACCCACGTGATGGCGGATGCAACGATCTGATGGCCGTGGGAGGTATTAGCCCAGTGGGCTAGAAGATCGATGAAGCCACCATCAATGATAGATTGACTGTATTTTTGGGATAGAGAGGCCCAAGTCTTGCTTGCTAAGTCTCTGTGGTAAAGAATGTGGTCTATTGTTTCCTGCTGCTTCTCCTTGTAGCAATGACATGCCGATGCCAGACTGAAGCCGATGATGTTGAGGTTGTCGTCGATGGGTAGTTTTCGGCAAAAGGCTCTCCAAATGAGGAAAGACTATTTCTTGGGGATGCAGGTGTGCCAGTGGAGACCCAAAGTTGGGGAGAGAGAGCCCGTGCCGCGGGCGAGGCTTCTGGCGGTGGCCGCCGTGAAAGTGCCGTTAGTTGTAGGCGACCAATACAGTCTGTCTGGCTCGTTCGAGATCTGCAAACTTCTAAGTAAATCAGCCTCCGCTCCAATCCAGTCTCGCATCTTATTCCAGTTCCAGTCTTCGTTGCTGCCCCAGATCTCCCTAATCTTGTTGTTGCCAGGAGAGACAGGAAGGCGAGGGAGAAGATTGTCTCCGACCCATCATTCGCAGAACAGATGAGATTCGCCAGATCCCAACTGCTGACGAATAACCGATTTGGCAAGGCGATGGCCGTGCAGGATCCGACGCCAAGCCACGGAGGATCGACAGTTCGAGATTGTGTTGGACGGGTGGATATGTTTAAAATATCTGGCTTTCATGAAGCGATTCCACAAGCTCCTACCGGTACAGAGCTTCTACCACAACTTCATCGAGAATGCGTCGACTATGTGTGACATCCGATCAAAGCACGGGCCTCCCTCGGCTGTGGGCTTGGCCATAGTGTCCCAGCTGGCCCAATGGTGCTTGTTATTACCTTGGCTGTGGCTCCAGAAGAAGTCGAAGAACAGGTGTTCGGTGGTAGTTAGCACCTTCTTGGGGGGGAGCGAGCTGCAAGGGTATATATGGAGATGGATGAGAGAACATGTTTATTCAAGATTATTGTGCCTCCTAGCGATAGCATATCATTGTGCCACCCTTCAAGCTTCCTTCTGATTTTACTCACCAGTCTCTCGAAGATGCCACTGTTCGATTTGTCGTACACCAGTGAGCAGCCGAGGTAGGTAAAAGGCGGATACGAGACTATAAATGATGTGATGTTGGTGAGGGTGGCAGTATGATCTTGATTGGACTTGTGGGGGATGCAGATCACGCTTTTGTTGGGATTAACGCGCTGGCTCGAGCATGCCGTGTATCTAAGTAGCGTGTTATGGATCTCTTCCACGGAATGAAGTGAAGATGAAGATGTCGTCAGCATACGCGAGGTGGGTGATGATCAGACAGCCACTGGCACAGTAAAAATGGCGGAAGTTCGGGTGGTCGCCATCTTATTCAGGTTTCTGCTTGGGGTTTCGCGGCGATAATGAAAATGGTGGACGATAAGGGGTTGCCTTGTTTGATACCACGACTGGCTTTAAAGAAACCTTCGGCTTGACCGTTGTTAACCGTGGTGAACCACGAATTGTTGATCGATCTCCAGACAATATTTGTCCAGGTTTCCGAGAAACCGAATGCTCTGAAGACCCAAATCATGAATTGCCAGTCGAGTCGGTCGTAAGCCTTTTTTATGTCCAATTTAATAGCAATGTTTCCTACTCTCGCTGGAAGCTTCATGCATGTGACCATTTCGTGGGCAAGCATGATGTTGTCCTGGATGTTCCTGTCTCAAACAAAGCCGCTTTGCTCTTCTAAAATAATTCTGCAGAGAAGATCCGTCATTCGTGTGACGATGATCTTGAAGATGATTTTATTGGTGAAAGTGCAAAGGCTGATCGGGCAGAAGTCTCTGAAAGTTTTCGTGTTCTCCTGTTTTGGAATGAGGATCAAGTTAGCACGTGAAATAGATCTAGGGTACCTGGCACCTTAGAAGAAGGCTATTGTGGCCTCATGGATGTCGGACTTGATGATGTCCCAGTAAGTGCGAAAGAACACGCCCGTGAACCCGTCTGGTCCCGAGGTGCTATGTTCGTTATGAGCCCAGACCGCATCTTTAACCTCTTGCTCGGAGGGAGGGGCTTCAAGCCTCGTGTTGTCTCTATCCTCGATGAGATGCGGGATCTCCGCGAGGAATTCTGAGTCTCTGATGATGGTTTCTTTGGTGAATAATCGGGAGTAGAAGCTGGTAGCCGCTAATTGGATGCTCGATTGGTCCTTCAGGACATCTCCAATATCATCGGTAATTTGGTGTAGGGTGAGTTTCTGCCTACGGCCTTTGACACAGGAGTGGAAGAAGCTGGTGTTTTTGTCACTCTCAGTGTCCCAGGTGAGTCTGGCTTTCTGCTTCCAGAATTCAGTTTTGATACGCAGGCAAAATTTAAGAAGGGCTCTGGTAAGGTTTAAAGATGTTCTGGCTTCCGGAGATCTGTTGTTCGTGAAAAAAGCTTCCGCTCTAGTCACATCATCTTCCACTTCTTTGATCGTCTGGAAAATGTCCCCGAACGCTTGTTTGCTCCAAACTGTCAGAGCTTTCCTAGTTGTCTTTAGTTTGTTGGCCACTCGGATGAGAGGATCGAGGGAATCCGCACTGCTCCAAGCCTCCCTGACAATGTTCCTGAATTGGGGGTATTGGCTCCAGAAGTTTAGAAATCGAAAGTTTTTCTTCTTTTGGTTGGATATTTTGCTGATTTCGATGAGGAGGGGCGAGTGGTCTGATTCGGTGGAATTCAGGTGTGAGAGGATGGAGTTGATATTCAGATCTTTCTACTGAATGTTGACCAGGACACGATCAAGATAGGAGTATTGCATTCAGGAGCCTTCTTGCATATTGCCCCAAGTGAAAGTGCTTCCGTTGAACTATAGGGAAGACAAGTTGGCGTTGAAGACGAAGGTGTTGAAGTCGTGCATAGCCGACGGCGCGGGGGGGGAGCCTAATTTTTCCTCGCTGCGAGTAATGGCGTTGAAGTCGCCGACACAAATCCATGGCAAGTTGGTGAGGTTAATCTGGAGCAGGTCATTCCAGAGGGTTCTATGTTCGGAGATGTCGCAGCTCTCGTGGTTAGTGGACAAAAGCGAGCGGGTCCTGAGCGTGGGGTGTTCCATACAGCAAGTGAGAGCCTGGTTGGAGTCGTGGGTCGCTTCCAGCTTCACATCATTGGAGAAGAGGATCCAGATATCGTGGCAGCTGGCAATGGCCTTTTGGAATCCGAGCTGAAGATGAATGGACTTCAGTTTATTAGCGTGGATTTTTGGTTCGATGATCACCAAGATGTCAATTTTGTGGGTTTTCTTGAGACCGAGCAGTCTTCTCAAGGTTGGTTTGTTAGCAAGACCTCGAACATTCTAAGACAGGATGTTAAGCATGGAGGTTACTATTTTAGGGGAGTTTATTGAGTTTCGTGACCGACCTGGTGGTCCGGGCAGCGATCTCCTTGAAGGCTTCTTTGTTTTGCATTTTGGGCTGGGATGAAGGCTTTCCGCCTCCTTCGGTGGCCGTGATTGTTTCCTTTGCAGGGTGAGGGTGGGTCTCGCCTGCTATGTCAATCGAAACTCCCAGGGTGTTGTCGGTGGCGAAAATCTCGACGTCGAGGGCCTATTGAGCTCTGTCAACCGACGCCTGGCCCAGGTTGGTTAAGGAGTCCGCTTGGATGTTGCCATCTGAAGTGGATAGGGGTAGCGGTGGCTAGCGCGTTGGCATCTGGTTGGTGGTATTCCGGTGGAGGTATGATCAAGGCTGCTGTTGTCTCTGCTGGGTTTCCAGCATACCCTCTGTCAGAGTCATCACTGTTGTCGTCGGGGGATGAGGGTTCTGCGGCTTGGAGCTCTTCTTCCTGAATCAATGCGAGGTTGTCGAATCTGTTAGTGAGGGTGATGGTTGGGAGATCCGAATGGGCCCCGGGTTGGCCTTGTGGGGACTGTTCCTGAGTTTTCGGTTGGTCGTGATAGTTTCCGAATCTGGTGTGGGTATCGGGAAGGGGGAGTAAGGGAGATTGGTGGGACTTGTTGGGAGCTTTGTTGGAGGTCTCCTTTCGGGAGTTTTTCTCTTTGAGCTCAGGATGTGCGTGGAAGCTGTACTCTTAGGAGTGCCCACGTAAACGACAGTATTTCCAATAGATGATATTGTTGTCATAAATGATTCGATGTGTGTGAATCTTGTTGTCGAGAGCAATTTGGATGTGGTCGGGCAGGTCCTTCGAGATGTCAAGTTCCATGCAAATTTTAGCATAGTTTCCCTTGGAAAGGTTATGAGTTTCTTCTACTATTGCCACGAACGTTCCAAAGGAGCTGGCTATCCTTTTCAATGCTGCGGGTGCGAAGCAGATTAGGGGAAGGTTCGGGAAGGTGACCCATGTTGAGATGATCGCCGAGTCTTCTTTAATGTTGAAGTCCGGGGACCATTTAACAATTTTTATGATATGGGCGTCTATCTTGCCGGTGCCTCTGGCCCAGATGGAAGTGTAGTCGCTATCCAAGGAAAGGTGGAGGAGAAGGTGCTTGGCGTCCGTGGGAGCGATTTGGTACGCGGAGGTGAGGCGCCAGCTGGCGATAACTTCCTGAACTCTGGACAGCTTAGGGCACCCGCTAGAAAATTTAAGAATCAAGGTAAATAGGAATGAGGTGGCTAGGCTCGAGATGTCTGACGAGAAGAAAGGCACCACGATAGGCGCATCCGAAAAACGTGTGAAATTGATCTCTGGTAGCTCTATTGCAGGAAAATAATGGAGGATCTTGAAGGAGCGGTCCGGGCAAAGGATCTCGGCAAAGGATGGTGCTGCGGTGGAGGAGGTGTGGGGGACAGGAAGAGGAGCAGCCGTAGCTGGTACAGAAGCGGTTGTCGCCGGGGTATGAAGCATCAGACGCTGATGAGTGCCGTCGGGGGGCTGAGCACCACCCGCCGAGGCGACGGGAGGGAGGGGTTGAAAGGGGGTAGCGGATGGAGCGGAGGGGGAGGAAAGGAAGTTGAGGGTGGGTGTGGAGGAGGGGTGGGGTGATGTGAGGTCGGGTGAGGCCCGGGGGACTACGGAAGGGGGCGGAAGCAGGTGAGCCAAAGCTAAGAGATCATCTGGCAAGGGTGGGGTCGGGGGGAGAGATGGCAAGAAGCACACTGGGGAGTGAGATTAGGCGAGTGCGAGAGCAAACGGCCCTGGGCAGGGGCCGCATAAGAATACGAGGGGGGTCTCGAGAACCGGGGCAGGGGGCAAGTGGCAAGGCGTCTGATGCAGAGGGAACCGTATTGGCCACGGCAATGGGCCATGTGGCCGGCACACCAGAAGGAAAGGGGCACGCAACAAGGTGAGCCCTGGGGGTCGCATAAGCCGCCGCGAGGGGACGGGCATACGGGTCCGCCACTAGGGTCGAGGAGGCGACACGCGGACCAACTGCGGCAGAGGGAGCCTCGAGGCTGGAGGGGTGGGTCGCATGGGCCTCAGAGGAGGGGGCCACAAAAGCCACAGAGGAGGGGGCCGCATAAGCTCCTAATGAGGGGGCACATGCAGAGGAGGGGGCCGCATAAGTCCCTGATGAGGGGAAGGGGATACATGCGGACGGGAGACCAGGCGCAGCAGAGGGAGCCTCGAGGCTGAAGGATGGGTCGCATGGGCCTCAGAGGAGGGGGCCACAAAAGCCTCAGAGGAGGGAGTCGCAAAAGCCCCTAATGAAGGGGGGCATGCGGAAGAGGGGGCCGCATAATCCCCAGATGAAGGGGGCATGCAGAGGAGGGGGCCGTATAGGCCCCTAATGAGGGGATACATGCAGCCACATACGCCCCAGAGGGGGATACATGCGGACAGAAGAGCCACGTAGGTGTGAGTAGGGTCCGCCACGTGGGACGGGAGAGCGTCATGCAGACTAACCGCAGCTAAGGGAGCCTCGAGAAGGGAGGGATGCGTCACGAAATGGGTGGCATGGGCCTCAGGGGAGGGGGCCACAAAAGCCGCAAGGGGGGGCGCATAAGCTCTTGAATAGGGGAGACATGCGGACGCAAGAGGACCACAATAGGGGGCCGCATAAGAGTTAGCGGCTCCAAAAGATGCGATGGAAGTGGGTAGAGGTGGGGGTCATACCACGTAGGACGGGCAGCCTGCACCTGCCTCGAGGGGACAGGTGCCTGCGCCTGCACCTGCACCTGCCACGAGGGGACAGATGCCTGCGCTCTCGAGGCCCGCGAAGCGGTGGGATGACCAATTCGAGGAGAAGACTGTGCCATTCAAAATTCGAACAAGGGTGGAAAGGAGGACGGGGCAGCCTGCCCTGGATCCCAGGCGGTCAAGTGGGGTACGGGCACGCCACCACGGGGTCCGACGGCCGGAAGGAAGGGGAACGGGAGGGGGGTGGGCGAACAAGGGAGCCGAGTGGGGGAACGCAGAGGATGGGGGAGGGAGAGGGGGAGGGGTGAAGGAGGCGGAGAGGTGGGAGAGGAGCGGGGCGGGGAGGCTGAGAACCCGGGGATGGGGGGGTGACGGCTGGGGGCGGAAGGTGTCGCGAGGGGGTAGTGGAGGACGGGGGGTTAGGGTGGAAGGGGGAGGGGGTTGGGGGAAGTGGGGAACTGGCCCACCAGAGCTAGGCAATCAGTCGGCAAGGGAGGCACCATCGGAACGCGGCGGAGAGAGGAGGGGCGCGGAGGGGAGAGGCCAGACACAGATGGGGAGGGAATCCCTAGGGTCCCCCCGGGGGGGAGGAGAGCGGCTCGGGAGGGGAAATATATATATATATATATATATATATATATATATATATATATATATATATATATATATATATATATATATATATATATATATATATATTCCATACTATAGGATACATATGACACTCACCTATATGCACAAATCCAAATACTTGGTGTGCATCATACTAGTATCGCACCGTTAGTAATCATGGGTAATCTCACATGCGTCTCCGACGAAGCTATCAGGTTACAAAAGGTAAAGTGTATAGTAGCCCATACGCTGAGGAAATGTCCTCCCCGTCCAATGCCTACTATGTTGTATCCACAACATAGAACCTCTATTAACCGCTAAGTCAAACTAATCATGCAAATTTCTATTAGCGGTTATTCCTATCGCACGACTTATACATACTGGTGGCCACGCATGTCCGAGTTCTACAAGCGACTCGCAACTCCATGGTAAAAATGTGTCGAGGCCTATGAATGCAGCACACAAAGGGTGGTCCCTTATATCTAAGTTCAATGTGTAAGAAAATAGTACATAGCAGAAAATAGAACTGAACAGTAAAATTCTATCTAATCATGCCATGTAACACAGTTTATTTTACAGAAAGTAAATGATAAGTAATGCATGAAATATGACCTTAAATAAATAAACAGCTAATGACAAGGTATCTTGCCTGGAGGTTGTGTGCAGAAAGGCGACGTCCGATGACTCAAATCGTCAGAATAGTGAAGCAACGAAAGCCAACTTTTAAGAATGACTTCAAATGCTGAAATAAACATCACGAACCGATTTGGCATAAAAGAAATACCTAGGAAACGCTTTTCCAAAAGTCCAATTCTGGAACAGGGGCAAATCGTAATTTTGGGTCAACATGAGGTCCGCCGTTGGACCCGTTTTGCACCGAAACGCAAGCCAGTATCTATAGTTTCTAAAGTCGTCATACTACATGTCTGCGGATCCATTTTGAGGAGACAAATTCAACCGTATATCCAAAGTTGGATTCCAGCGAGTCGTGAACAATTTCACCCGTTGGTCGGGTCGCGGGCCTGCCAAATAGGCGTTCTAATCGACCTTTTCAGAATCGGACTAATCTTGGCATACAGGACCAGAAAAATGATTCGGTCCTGATGGCACAAGTTTCGTGACGATCCGACGAACGTGTGTCACGCCCCAGAACCAAAATACTGGAGAGCGGGGGCAGACATAGCCAGCTACGTATATGAAATGGAATCCATCTCGCTATACGGTCACGGCTGTCTAGATACATGAGGGTTTATCTACAAGCCAACAGTCTCTTAAGGTCATGAACAAGCCTAGTGTCTCAATCACAAGCAAGCAAGTAAAAGTCACAAGATGTATGATCATTAAATATACAATAGTAAGGCGTCCCAAACATTACATATTCAGTTGATCATGAAGCTAGTCGTTACAAAATGTCAGGACTAGCAAGAGTTTAGTCATACATGATCAATCCTAGGATCTGTTAATCATGTTACAGCCCGTAGGCAGACATTAAGTAAGTGCAATCGAGCTAAACAGGTGCTCGTCGGCTAAACGCCTCAAAAGAATAATTTTTACAATAGAGTAGGAGAGCCAAAAATAACCCACTCGTTGCCAGGGTTCCGTCTAGTGGCCACCTTCTGGCTGGAAGGTCGGTAGATCCTCTGGAGCTGCTCCGAAATCTGGCCACACAAAACCAGCTGGGTCAGACCCCAGAAAGAGCAAGTGCCACAAAGGAGGCTTCACTTAAGAACTAAAACCAGCAATCAGCACAAGATATAAATAAAAGTAAGAACTGGAAATAAAGAAAATACATCAGGATGATATACGACGAGGTAACCATGGAACTATTCAGATAACCAGGTTACAACCCGTAAACCAAACAAGGACCGGGGTTGTAACCCTTCGTCTGAACAGAACTTGGAATTCTCACCATTTATCGGTAAAATAAATACAAGCATTCTGGTCATTCAATAATCTGGAACAGGATCAGGGCAAGACTAGACTGGTTAGACTCCATCCAATCACTTCACGGCCAAGCAAGAATTACGGCTTGATACTTTAACTAACTAGGGTTGTCACAAGCCTAATTACTAACAAGATGCAGTGAGATTATTCCACAGCCACAAGCCCTGCAGACCATCCAGGTTTTCCGGTTTAAAAGATTAGAGTTGAATTCAGGTGGGTACATCGTCCAGGAAACGAATGTACCCTTAGGTAGCTTGAAGGGTGCAACACATGACAGTGTGCTGGAAATGTGCCCTACTCGACGGCAGGCTACAGATCCCAAGGCGTGCCCAGGTAACAGGATTGCCTGTAGCTGGGAAATCTCTTCATGACTAATGTATTAATCTAGTTATTAGTCCTTAGTTTATTTCAATAGGTACTCCTGACCGTGGTACTCAGGAGTCCCATCCTAGACATGATGCAAGACAGGACTGGTTTATTTATACAAGCACAATCGCCCACGGTGTCCAGGTTATTATAAAGGTCATGTCATGTCAGGTAGCCGTCGCAACAGCTATTCGAGAAAATCATGTCAGGTTATCAGGTCAAGTGTACTTGTCAGGAGTGCGCCACGACGGGCCACTATCAGGTCATGTCAGGTTACTCATGTCAGGAGTGCACCACTACGGGTCACTATCGTGTCGTGCTCAGTTATCAATTCCAAACATATCAAGTAAATTCGTGATTATCAAGTTCATGATAAAAGGCGTAAGGATAAAAAATAGGCATAAAATATCTAATAAAATATCAATAGACAGGGCTATAGAAGAGCCAAGCTTAGGGAAAATATAACCAATTCTGACACGCTGACATGAGACCAAGTCAGCCAAAGGCCATACGCTCAGTGCAAGCTACGCTCAGGCCAGCGTACGCTCGAGTCATGCGTACGCTTGAGGCCAGCGTACGCCTTGCTCGCTCAAGCTAGCGTACCAAGGCACGCGTACGCTCAAGCTAGCATACGCATCAGGTCTGCGTACGCTCGAGCTAGCGTACCAAAGGGTCCATACACTTCCAATACGAAGCGTACGCAAGGGTCAGCGTACACCAGGGCACGCTCAAGCTACAGGTCAGCGTACGCTCAAGCTAGCGTACCAAAGGGTCCATACACTTCCAATAGGAAGCGTACGCAAGGGTCAGCGTACACCAAGGTACGCTCAAGCTACAGGTCAGCGTACGCTCAAGCTAGCGTACGCTCAAGACTGCGTACGCTTGAGCTAGCGTACGAAAGGGTCTAGGGCACGCTCACGCTAACGTACGCAAAAGACACGCTGCCAACAGGCAGCGTATCAAGGCTAGCGTACGCTCGCTAAAGAGCAGCGTACTCAAGTCAGCGTACGCTCGCTAAAGAGCGCGCACAGCTCAGTGGCGTAAGCTAAAAAGCTAGCTCACTGTTCACTGTCTTCTCCATTTGGCAAGAACAGCAAGAACTCTAAAGTTGGATCTAAGCTTCAATTGTCCATATCTTGGTCAAAACAAGTCCGAATCCAACTTTCCAAAGGTCAAAATTGGGTAGAATGAAATTCTCTACAACATGGAACCATCAAAACTTGAAAACAAGGAAGTTTGATAGATCAAAACCACCAAAATCCGAAAATAACTAATTTCTAGATCTACAAGAATTAAAGCCTCAAAATGGAAAATGACAAGTTATAATGTGGTTTAGAATCATGAGGAGAAGCTAATGAAACCATCAAAAGGAGTTCTCTTGTGGAAGCAAGTTGCACTTGCCTATGGTGTTCTTGGTTGGTGGAGAAGAGTAATGGTGGGGGAAAGAGAAGTAAATGAGAATTATGGAGGAGAGAGAAGGTTGGTGGGGATAATAAAGAGGGGGGTTGTGGTGGAAATGAAGGAGAAGCATAGGCTAAGGTGCTCCACCCTTGGCCCATGATGAACCAAGCATTGGGCCGGCCGAACCAAGCCAACCCAAACCGAGAGTTAAACCAAGCCGAGAGCTAAACAAGGAATCATGCAATACAGAATAAAATACGTATACGTATCCCAAAATACGTAATACGAACACAGGCATTACAACGTGCACGAAGTTATGGGATAGTTTGCAAAAGGTCGATACAGGGGTATCTCGACGGATACGCACTGATTTCGTCGTGCACACGCAACAAAATCGAGTTCCGTCAGTTCCAACACGTCGGAAACATCCATACTCGTCTTTCGATGTATTTAGTGTACGACGATGTCGCCAGTTTTTTTGGGGCGTATGCCGTATCAGGGTGATTTGATAATTTTGAAGTTTTAAAAACCAGTTTTTTTCTAATATTTGAAATTGTTTTAACCACAATCCAAGCAATGAGAAATAAAACTAAAAGAGAGGTTTTCATGACCTATATGTTATTATTAAATCTATTCAAACAATTTTTTGGAACTGTCGAGGAATCGACCAAAAATGGTCTTCCAAGTTGGGCTCAAACTTATGTAAAGATTCTGTTTTCGACCAAAATTTCCTGTAACTTTGCTTCGAATTTCCGAGCAACTTGCTAGATTTTGATACTTTTTATTTGAAGAGGTTTGCAGAGGGTCATATCGACTATGCATTGGATGTTGCGGCTCATCAAATAGTTAACTGAGGAAAGAGAAAAAGTTCGAGAACAGGGGTACCTAGGTGCCTTCGAAAACAGAGGGTTCTCTGTTTCGCTATCGGTTCAGAGGCGTGCGGCGGCTCTCCATCGACGTGCGGTAGCTGCGGGTGGCCAAGGTTGGGCGCGAGGATGTCATAGTTCATCAGGAGTCAGGAGTTGACTCCGGGATCGGGAGACTCCAGCACGGTAAGGTTGATTTGTGGAAATAGGGTTTTTTCGCTCCAAGCGTGCATAAGGTTGAGACGAAGAATGAATCGATTTTTCTTTAATCTATTACTAGAGATTTAGATTGGATTAATGGTATCAGGAGGAGGATTTGAGTTTGAAGTAGATTTGGATTAACTTGCTATCAAGATTTGATCTAATCAAATCTTCCCTTCAGCCCCTTGCATGCGCTTTGTTCGCAGGGAGGTAGTGTCGGGTTGTAATGAGTACTGTTCCTATGAAGGAACAGTACGAATGGTTACTTTCCCTTTTTTTTCCCTTTGTAATATATGATAAACAACCTTTTTAAAAATAATTCAAATAAATATATACAACAATTCCTAAAAATATAAAATGTCTTTCTACAATAATAAAAAACAAAAATCTAACAGTTCAAGAAAATTATAAAACAATAATACTAAAAGTAATAATAATAAAAAGTGGTAATGAAAATAATAATAAAAATAAAAATAATAATAATAGCGAAATTAATATGAGTAACATTAGTTGGGTTTATCAAAATTTGAGGAGGCACCCATAACTTTTATTATAATACAAAGTTTCAATAAAAAAAGATAATTAAATAACTATTAAAAATAAAAACAAGAGATCGCCGTAATGCGATTTTGTAAATTTAAATAACGAAAAAGTCTAATCAAAATATTTAAGCAATAAAATATAGAAGATAAAATACTCCAAATGTTTGGGGGATAACACACGAGAAGTGTGTACGTCCAGCCTACGCCGCAGTGTCGACGGTAGAACGTTGTTCTAGGTCATAATCACATCTAACACAAATATAATATACTCTCCAAACGGAGGACAATCTCAGCAGGATACAACTCAATCACATAAACTAGAGGTAGATAAAAGGCATGATAAGATAGATATGAATCACAAAGAGATACAAACAGAAGGAAAATAGATAGAAGGATCACAATATTTTAATACAACCGGATTTGAAGAAGTTTAAGTGTTATCACCACCACAACCACAAAGTATGAAATAAGTACAACTCATGAAACAGCTAAAGACAACAACTCAACCATAAGCTAGTAATCTACTCCAAGCTCTACTAGTGTCCTCTAGGATAGCTGTGATGCTCAATGTTACCTGTAAAATTTATCAACAGGTCCAATCAGGACAAGAACGAGCACATATCTCTCAAACAGTTCATATCATGACAGAAAATGCAAAACAAGTAATAGAATAATATACATGAAACGCTGTAAGATATGTACATGTATAGTAAGAGAGATATCTAAAAACAGGAAATTTGTATGGAAAGTAAGACTGTAAGTAAATATATAAGTGATTTACAGCACAAGATGGTTATGTAATCGTGTTATGTTTCCACAAGATTATTCTAAGGTAACTCCATTATACGTGAGGGTATAACAGGCATGCACATGATTACACTACTTGGAATTAACCACATAACCCTACTCACCCCTACCCCAATCAATACACAAGGATCCATTCAAGTTACGTTATTGCGCATGATTACACTACTTTATACAAGAAGCTCAAGTGAACATAAGTGTACATGAGAGCACATGAGTATACATGAAGGCACATGAGAACATGTGTATACATGAATAGATACGAGTACAAGAAGTACATGATGCACATGATAAAGTACATGAACATGATAAAGTACATAAAATACCCGATGCACCCGCTGGGGGATAACATCTCATGAAAAGATCCATATAATACTAATCCGTGATAACAACGTGACAGCATCAAGTAAAGTAGTCTTGAGCAAGAATATAAGTCCTAACAAGTATAAAACGATCAGAGAATGTACTCACCTGATAACCTGAACAACTGATAAGTATAGATGTCCAAACTGGAGCCACAGAGTCCTATTTAGAGCAACACAGGTTACAATGTATCCAAGAAATAATAAATGAAGTGTACAATACAATCTACATAATTCTAGGTCAATCTAGGTCAAAGTCAAATCTGGTCAACCCTCAAGTCAAACTAGGTCAAACTAGTCAACTTTGTCAACTAGTATAGGGTTTAGTCAACTCTAGTCACAATGGAATTAGGTCCAAATTGAGTCAATTAGGTATCACAACCATAGGCTAGGATACTAAGACACTAGATATAGATATCAAGTATATATATATGCAATACCACTAAATAAATACTATATCTATATACCCTCAATATATAATACATATATAGACTAGTAAGACCCATATTTATATATATATATATATATATATATATATATATATATATATATATATATATATATATATATATATATATAACATATATAGGAAACTCATATATATATATATATATATATATATATATATATATATATATATTCTTTTTTGAAAAAAATATATATATATATATTCTTTTTTGAACAATAATCTATTTTATTCAAAAAGGCCGAAAAAGCCGAACCTATACAAATATACCACTAGGCGCAAACTTTCGAGGCCTATACACGTATATTATCAAAATAAGGGGAAAACGGAAACCAAAACGGCTAAGCCGGGGATATGAGAGAGTTCAAGAAGACCGTCTGGCCGTGCTTACAGAGGGATCTCCGTTTGCGGCACTGTCGAATAGTCTCCCAAATCAGTTGGTCTGCGAAGTACTGGCGGCCTTCATATCTCGTCTTGTTGCGATTTTTTCAGATAACCCACGTGGCTGTGGCGGCTACGATCTGGTGGCCATGGGAAGTGGAGGCCCAGGTCGCCACGAGGTTTGTGGAAGTTGTCGCCCCCATGAGGCATTCTGTAGCGCTGGGAAAGTACTCTCCATACCTTGACAGGGAGGTCCCTGTAGAAGCATGGAAAATATTGCTTTTAGTCCCACATCGGAAAGGAGAAGAAGAAAGGGCTCACTCCATTCTATATATAGAGCCCCCTTGCCTCCTTTAAAAAGGGTACCAAAAATAGAAAAAGAAAATAAAAGAATCACTCGCTGTCATGGCGAGGATGAGTTGGGTTCTGAGTACTATGTGCCTTCACGGGCTAGTATGAAAAAATCCATGGCGGCACGGGCCATGCGCTTCAAACGTGTTATGCCAACAGTAAACCTGAGATGTGCGCTCAAAATCATGCGCGCTATCGATGGTAAACTGTACAGAATCGACTCGGGTGCGTTTGTACCAGATATGAGCTGACTCTTAAAGTCCTCCTTCCACTTGGGTGCAATTCTTGTGCTTGAACCAAGTCGGGGGGCAAATCTCTTGCGGGCCAGACCCTATGCGAACCATTGAGAATGTCGAAGCTTCCAACTTGGACTCTTCCTACTATGCACCTTCGGATGCTAAGTCGAAGAAGTCTAGGGCAGTGCGGGCTCAACAAGTCTAGTCAATTGTCCAATCTGCTGACCGTCAGCGGGTACCATTAACTGTTACACGGGCCCCTGATGGAAAGTTGTAAAGAACCTCCTGTGTCCAGCCCTCTGCGGAAAACGGACGGGGCAGGTCCCAAAAATCTCCCTACAATGATCGAGTGCAGTACTTTACTAGCCGGTGTTCAGGGAGCAAATATGATGGTCCCAAAAGTCTTCCTACAACGATCGAGAGCAAGTGCTTTTACTAGCCTCAAATCAGGGAGCAAATATGATACCTACACACCCGGGCACTTGGGATACCCGGGCCCACGAAACGGATGCAAAGGTAGATCAATCTGCTATTGACTTGCGAGAGGTGGTCATTCACAAACATAAGGAGAGAGAAGCAACATTGGCGTACGATGAGCCCTTTCTAAGACATCACTACACCCAAGTCGCCATCAACTGCTGCTGCCACAAGACAATGGCTCCACCACCAAGGCAGTCTATGTTCCAGCGACCTCTGTGCCTTTCCAATATCATCTCGGAAGCATGATGCCAATTGAAGACTTCGTAACGGCCTACTCTCAACTAGACGCATTACTCGGATGTCTCAGTTAGGTGCATTGTCTCAGCCCGACGCATCACAATCTTTTGAGGGAGTTCATCATCAAATCTTCTTCGAACAAGGAGATCCATAAATCTGCAGTAACAGCACTCGCCAAGGAGGAGGATCGGTCAAATTCATCTTCACTGAGAAGTCAAAAGAGAGACAAACAAAATTCTCTCAAAATTATTGCTGACCGCATAGGCGTTATGCGGCCAAGTTGATCCAGGCCACAAAAGGAAGAGCAGCATGAGCCTTATGCGGCTAAGTTGATCTAGGCCGCAGAAGCAAGGATCTCGAAGACCCCATGTGGCTAAGTAGATTCGAGCCGCAAAAGCAAGACTCTCGAAGATCCCATGCGGCCAAGTTGACTCGAGCCGCAGAAGCAAGGCTCTCGAAAATCCCATGCGGCTAAGTAGACTCGAGCTGCAGAAGCAAGGCTCTCGAAGATCCCATGCGGCCAGGTTGACTCGAGCCGCAGAAGCAAGGCTATTGGAGACCCCATGCAGCCAAGTGGACTTGGGCCGCAGAAGAAAGACTCTTCAAACTTCATGCGGCCAAGATGATCCGAACCGCAGAAGGAAGTACCTTGAAGACCTCATGCGGCCAAGCCAATTTGAGCCGCAGAAGGAAGACTCTTGAGACCTCATGCGGCCAAAATGATCTGAGCCGCAGAAGGAAGGCTCTTGAGATTTCATACGGCCAAGCCGATCCAGGCCGCAGAAGAAAGACTCTTGGTACCGCATGCGGCCAAGTTGATCCGGGCCGCAGAAGATTGATTTTACTCTGTTGTAGGGGGACACATGGCAATTTGACCAAGTCTCAACCATCCAGATTTGCTCCAACAAAGAAATCTCAACAAACCACCAGCTGGCAGCCAAAGAGCGAGTCTTCATGTGCTGTTGAAGCCACATGGCCCTTTATGTGACCCAAAAAGCTGCTGCTGCAGAAAACCCTATAAATAGCAGGGTATTACACCCAGGCAAATGGTTGGCAATCCAAGGCTGGCAGCCTACGAAGGGCAATTTCTTCAAGAGCTAAAGACTGCGTCCGATAGTCCAAGGAGTAAGGCAGAGTTGATACACTTTTCGGAGCCTCCACTGTCACCCCCAAAATCAAAAACTAAATAATTGTAGTTAGATTGTTTCCTAGGATTTCTTTCTAGGCTTTTCTTTGTACAAACGAGTTTGCAATCAATTTCAGTATTTCTGTAATACCTGTCTTTGATATTTTAATGGCAAACATGATGGCGATTCTGCTAGGGATGTCCTTCTCCTCTGATGAGAAGCCGGGGACACAATCCTACGCGTCCAAGCTCGGCTCTACGCAGTAAATACTTGTGGTTCATTTTGACCAACAAGCCTTCGAAAAAATGCTCTCTGAAGGGAGAGCCAACCCAAAGAGAACTCGCAGGACGTCGGAGCGTAAAACTGTTGCCTCCGACCAAGTTCTCGAAGAAGCTCCTTCTATGGCCAAGACGGTGATTGAAGCTCTCATGTGGCTTTGTTTCCGACCGCAGAGGACCCCACTGTCCCCAAATCTAGCAAAGGAAAACACTACGATGCTGAGTTTTTAGGGGCACAAAGGAAATTCATGTGGACGAAGAAGAGGCCGCATAAGAGAAATGGGCAGTCTGTCCATGCGGCAGCCAACTCTGGTCGCAGACAGACGACCCATACGACTGCCAACTCTGACCGCAGAAAGATGGCCCATGCGGCAGCCAACTCTGACCACAGTAAGATGGCCCATATGGCAGCCAACTCTGGCCACAGAAAGATGGCCCATGCGGCAGCCAACTCTGGCCGCAGTAAGATGGCCCATGCGGCAGCCAACTCTGGCCGCAGGAAGATGGCCCATGTGGCAGCCAATCCTGACCTCAGACAGGATGTCTCATGCGACCCTGTCAGAAGCTTTGTGTTCGACCGTCTCTCATATGGGCCCGAATCCATGCGGCCCATTAAGAATGTAGAATATTCCAATCAGGACTCTTCTTACTATGTGCCTTCAGGTGCTAAGTTGAAGAAGTCTAGGACAGTGCGGGCCCAACAAGCCCAGTCAACTGTCCAAGCTACTAACCGTCAGCGGGCACCGTTAACTGTTATACGGGCTCTTAATGGAAAGTTGTACAGAACCACCCGCGTCCAGTCCCTCAGGGCTAACGGACAAGGTGGGTCTTTAAAGTCTTCCTCCAACGATCAAGAGCAAATGCTTTTACTAGCCTCAGATCAGGGAGCAAACATGATACCTACGCACCTGTGTGCTCGGGATACCCGAGTCCACAAGTTTGATGCAAAGGTTGATCAGCCTGCTATCGACTTGCGTGAGGTGACTACTCACAAACACAAAGAGGTAACCTTGGCACGCGATGAGTTCCTCTCGAGACGCCGTTGCACCCAAGTCATCATCAACTGCTACTGCGACAAGTCGGCAGCACCTGAAGATCGATAGTCTATTTTCCAACGACTACAACAGCCAGCACCTGTCCGACAACAACTCGAGAAACAGGTACAAATTCTGGGAGACGAGGAGTTTCTTTTCGCCTCCTGTATACAACTCGGCAGGTTCCTCCCGGCAAAGAGTAAAAGAAGACACGCTCTTCCAGCCCGGCAATCTCAGCCTGTACTGCAAGGAAACTCTCATCTGGAGGGTTGTCGCCGACAGCCACATGGGGTCTATTTAGGCACTCGATCCAAAAAGAAGCTTCCAGTACCTAGGGATACACCTTCGGCCTCCCTGGGAGTAGATGAAGCTAGGGATAGCAGTCCCCTCAATAAAAATGACAACCCAGTGTACCAAGAGCATACACAGCGGATAGAGATCCCCCGGAATTACACAACAGACTTGGACTTCCCTGAGGGCGACCGCCCTCGCCAAGACGATGCGACTTCCTGCACAGGGGGTAGCACCCCTTCCGAGTCCGAGGAAGATGATATTTCGACATTCCTCGACGATTTTTCTGTAGAAGGGTACGACACAGAGAGCACCTCTTATACGGTCCCTTCCAGGTCTACCCACGTACGGACAGTCTTTATGGCCAGCGACGATCCTGAAGGACCAACTTATCGACAACGTTTAGAAGTACTTGAAGCTATGCTATTATCCTTAGTCAAGTATGTAGACGAAATCAAAGCCGCCTTGCCAACTCAACCAACAAGGACGTCGGGACAAACAAGCTTGGGATCCGCAGTCAACGCGGACTCCAACACGACATCCCCTCCTTTGGGTGATGATCCTTTAGGAGCATCCGTTCCTTCATCTGCGGATGAAGCCAAGGAGGCCAAGACGAAAGTCCAGGAGCTTCGAGCAATGTTCAATGCCCGAGACTCCTCCCGAGACCTCAGAATACGGAAGCCATATCCCATCGCGTGGAGAGATGTTCCTTTTCCCCCATGCTACAAATCGTTTCATATAGATACGTATGACGGGAAGGCCTCTGCTAGTCGGTACATGACTTATTTTGAGGTCACAATCGACCACTTGCCGCATAGTGATGCCATCCTCACACGATTATTCATCGGAGTATGGACGTGATAGGTGTGTGGACGTGATAATAGATTTTGTACACCAAGTACCTCTGAACTCACACTCTATTTTTCATATCGCATCTCCCTGAGTGGCGAGTCATGTATGCTGATACCTCTGAACTTCCACTCTAATGCTTTATCACCTAGGAGTCTGCCCTGCGTATCATTATCTCTAAGCACACTTCCTGGTCCTGACTTATTTTGAGGTCACAATCGACCACTTGCCGCATAGTGATGCCATCCTCACACCTATCACGTCCATACTACCTTTGTTGGGTTTTGTCTCAAAATCTATTACACGCACCACCAGTGCACAGAAGAGTAATAGGTCCATAAAAATTTTTTCATGGTCATTATGTACCACGTTCATATTACCTCTGATATCGATAGTCTCTTGACTTAACACCTGTACCAAACCGGAATAAAAGATATGGTGTTAAGACCACAAAACCTATCACGTCCATATTACCTCTGTTAGGTTTTGTTTTCAAATCTATTACTCGCACCACCAGTGCGCAAAAGGGTAATAGGTCCACAAAATTGTTTTAAATCTATTACATGTACTACCAATGCGCAAAAGGGTAATAGGTCCACAAATACTATTCAAATCTATTGTTCGCATTTCTAGATGCATAAAAGGGCAATAGCTCCACAAAAAGTCCTCCCGTGGGATGTCCTCTGCCAATCACATTAATGCGGTATTAGGTCATCTAGTACAAGCACCCCTTCTCTCATAATTATATGCTTCTGGAGCCCAGTTGTTCCGTTGCATTCACTCTCCAGTAGTAGAACAACCATGTCCAAATCACCTCTGAGTTGTTTTCCTACCCCTTACAAAGCAGATGATGCTAAAAACAAATGTTTACCACATCCACCTTACCTCTGAGTAAACACCCCGTGTAACAACCCCTGCGTTGTGGCACATCAATCATAGAACTTCTATGTCCATATCACCTCTGAGTTGTTCTGTGTATCCTCGCCGAGTTCACTCCTACCATGTCCATATCACCTATGAGTAGGAAAGCTCTACCATCAACCTCATATTTATCACGTCCATATCACCTCTGAGTAAATATGTTGGTTCCCTCTCTCAATTTATTATCTGTACCTAAAACTAAGGTACGCCAAGGATGATAAGTCTACATAAAATCCCCAGTGGAAAGTACCCAAACCTGTCACGTCTATGCTACCTCTGATAGGATTGCCACACCTAAACAACTCTACTATGCTTCTTATTCAAAGTATTCCAAATTTGCAATTTGAAAACTTTGAAGGGGGTCTTGTAGAAGCATGAAAAATATTGCTTTTAGTCCCACATCGGAAAGGAGAAGAAGAAATGGCTCATTCTATTCTATATATAGAGCCCCCTTGCCTCCTTTAAAAAGGGCACCAAAAATAGAAAAAGAAAAGAAAAGAATCACTCGCTGTCATGGCGAGGATGAGTTGGGTTCTGAGTACTATGTGCCTTCACGGACTAGTATGAAGAAATCCAAGGCCGCGCGGGCCATGCGCTTCAAACGTGCTATGCCAATAGTAAACCAGAGATGCGTGCTCAAATGCGCGCTACCGATGGTAAACTGTACAGAATCGACTCGGGTGCGTTTGCACCAGATATGAGCTGACTCTTAAAGTCCCCCTTCCACTTGGGTGTAATTCTTGCGCTTGAACCAAGTCAGGGGGGCAAATCTCTTGTAGGCCAGACCCCATGCGGCCTATTGAGAATGTCGAAGCTTCCAACTTGGACTCTTCCTACTATGCACCTTCGGATGCTTAGTCGAAGAAGTCTATGGCAGTACGGGCTCAACAAGTCTAGTCAACTGTCCAATCTACTGACCGACAGCGGGTACTGTTAAATGTTATACTGGACCCTGATGGAAAGTTGTATAGAACCTCCCGTGTCCAGCCCTCTGCGGCAAATGGACGGGGCAGGTCCCAAAAGTCTCCCTACAATGATCGAGTGCAGTGTTTACTAGTCGATGATCAAGAAACAAATATGATGGTCCCAAAAGTCTTTCTACAACGATCGAGAGCAAGTGCTTTTACTATCCTCAGATCAGGGAGCAAATATGATACCTACGCACTCGGGCTGTCGGGATACCCGAGCCCACGAAAGGAGAAGAAGAAAGGGCTCACTCCATTCTATATATAGAGCCCCCTTGCCTCCTTTAAAAAGGGTACCAAAAATAGAAAAAGAAAAGAAAAGAATCACTCGCTGTCATGGCGAGGATGAGTTGGGTTCTGAGTACTATGTGCCTTCACGGGCTAGTATGAAAAAATCCATGGCGGCATGGGCCATGTGCTTCAAACGTGCTATGCCAACAGTAAACCAGAGATGTGCGCTCAAAATTATGTACGCTATTGATGGTAAACTGTACAGAATCGACTCGGGTGCGTTTGCACCAGATATGAGCTGACTCTTAAAGTTCCCCTTTCACTTGGGTACAATTCTTGCGCTTGAACCAAGTCAGTGGGGCAAATCTCTTGCGGGCCAGACCCCATGCGGACCATTGAGAATATCGAAGCTTCCAACTTGGACACTTCCTACTATGTACCTTCGGATGCTAAGTCGAAGAAGTCTAGGGCGGTGCGGGCTCAACAAGTCTAGTCAATTGTCCAATCTGCTGACCGTCAGCGGGTACCATTAACTGTTACACAGGCCCCTGATGAAAAGTTGTAAATAACCTCCCGTGTCCAGCCCTCTGCGGCAAACGGACGGGGCAGGTCCCAAAAATCTCCCTACAACGATCGAGTGCAGTACTTTACTAGCCGGTGGTCAGGGAGCAAATATGATGGTCCCAAAAGTCTTCCTACAACGATCAAAAGCAAGTGCTTTTACTAGCCTCAAATCAGGGAGCAAATATGATACCTACACACCCGGGCACTTGGGATACCCGGGCCCACGAAACGGATGCAAAGGTAGATCAATCTGCTATTGACTTGCGAAAGATGGTCATTCACAAACACAAAGAGAGAGAAGCAACCTTGGCGTACGATGAGCCCTTTCTAAGACATCACTACACCCAAGTCGTCATCAACTGCTGCTGCCACAAGACAGTGGATCCACCACCAAGGTAGTCTATGTTCCAGCGACCGCTGTGCCTTTCCAACATCATCTCGGAAGCATGATGCCAATTGAAGACTTCGTAACGGCCTACTCTCAACTAGACGTATTACTCAGATGTCTCAGTTAGGTGCATTGTCTCAGCCCGACGCATCATAATCTTTTGAGGGAGTTCATCATCAAATCTTCCTCGAACAAGGAGATCCATAAATTTGTAGTAACAGCACTCGCCAAGGAGGAGGATCGGTCAAATTCATCTTCATTGAGATGTCAAAAGAGAGACAAACGAAATTCTCTCAAAATCGTTGCTGACCGCATAGGCCTTATGCGGCCAAGTTGATCCAGGCCACAGAAGGAAGAGCCGCATGAGCCTTATGCGGCTAAGTTGATCTAGGCCGCAAAAGCAAGGCTCTCGAAGACCCCATGCGGCTAAGTAGACTCGAGCCACAGAAGTAAGGCTCTCGAAGATCCCATGCGGCCAGGTTGACTCGAGCCGCAGAAGCAAGGCTCTCGAAAATCCCATACGGCTAAGTAGACTCGAGCCGCAGAAGCAAGGCTCTCGAAGATCCCATGCGGCCAGGTTAACTAGAGCCGCAGAAGCAAGGCTCTTGGAGACCCCATACGGCCAAGTGGACTTGGGCCACAGGAGGAAGACTCTTCAGACTTCATGCGGCCAAGATGATCTGAGCCGCAGAAGGAAGTATCTTGAAGACCTCATGCGGCCAAGCCAGTTTGAGCCGCAGAAGGAAGACTCTTGAGACCTCATGCGGCCAAGATGATCTGAGCCACAGAAGGAAGGCTCTTGAGATTTCTTGCGGCCAAGCCGATCCAGGCCGCAGAAGAAAGACCCTTGGTACCGCATGCGGCCAATTTGATCCGGGCCGCAGAAGATTGATTTTACTCTGTTGTGGAGGGACACATGGCAATTTGACCAAGTATTAACCACCCAGATTTACTCCAACAAAGAAATCTCAACAAACCACCAGCTGGCAGCCAAAGAGCGAGTCTTCATGTGCTGTTGCAGTCACGTGGCCACATGGCCCTTTATGCGGCCCAACAAGCTGCTACTGCATAAAACTCTATAAATAGCAGGGTATTGCACCCATGCAATTGGTTGGCAATCTAAGGCTGGCAACCTACGAAGGGCAATTTCTTTAAGAGCTAAAGACTGTGTTGGATAGTCCAAGGAGTAAGGCAGAGTTGATACACTTTTTCGAGCCTCCCCGTCACCCCCCAGAAGAAAAAACTAAAAAATTGTACTTAGATTGTTTCCTAGGATTTCTTTCTTGGCTTTTCTTTGTCTAAGCGAGTTTGCAATCAATTTTAGTATTTCTGTAATACCTGTCTTTGATATTTTAATGGCAAACAGTCCCCTTGACCGAGAATGTTCCGGCGACTGCGGGCGACCACTTGAGCTTATTTGCGTCCGACCCAATCGTCAATCCGCTGCGGCGGATGCAATCAACTGTCTCGGACCCGGCCCATACCCGGATCTTGTTCCAATTCTAGTTGTTATCAGAAGGGTCCCACAAGTCCTTGATAGTTTTGTTCGTAGGGACACCTGAAAGGTTGGAAAGCAAGATGTCTCCAACCCAGTGTTCCTGAAATGGCAATGAATCGCCCTTGCCCACCTGAAGCCGAATCGCGGGTTCGACAAGAGACCGTCCGATGAGAATGCGACGCCAAGCCGCTGAGGATCTGCTGTAGAGATGGCCATCGACGGGTGGATGTGCTTAAAGTATATGGCCTTCATGAACCTGGTCCATAAGTTCTGACTCGTGCGGAGCGTCCACCACAGTTTCATCGAAAATGCATTAATGATGTGGGAAAGTTTGGTGAATCCCAGGCCCCCTTCCCCGGTAGGACGAGCCATGGTATCCCAACTAGCCCAATGATGCTTGTCATGCTGCCGCTGTGCCCCCAGAGAAAGTTGCTGAAGGTACTCTCGATCGAAGAGAGTACTTTCTTGGAGGAAGAACACGCAGCCAGGGTGTAGATGGGAATGGATGTGAGGACGTGATTGATGAGGATCATCTCGCCTCCTGGGGATAAGGTAGCGTTATGCCAACCCTCGAGTTTTTTCCTGATACGATTGATCAGGTTTTCGAAAATACCGGCGTTGGATTTACCATACACGAGGGGGCATCCAAGGTAGTGGAATGGAGGATGCTTGATGGGGAAGGAGGTGGTATTGGAGAGGCTAGCTGCGTGCTCTCTTTTGATTTTGTGGTGGGTGTAGATAACACATTTGTCCGGGTTGACCTTCTGGCCCGAGCACCCGACGTATCTCTGAAGCGTATTGTGGACTACTTCCACCGGCCCTGCGTCCCATGAAGAGAAAATGAGTATATCATCTACGAAAGCCAGGTGGGTGATGATCGGGCAACTGCTGGCAGTATGATAGTGCTAGAAGTTGGGGGTGCTCGCCATCTTATTAAGGTTTCTGCTTAATGTGTCCGCCATAATGATGAAAATGGTGGAAGATAAAGGATCTCCTTGTCTAACCCCATGAATCGATTTGAAGAAGCCATCCGCCTGACTGTTGATAACCGTGGAGAACCACGAGTTGCTGATCGATCTCCATACGATGTTGGTCCAGGTTTCGGAAAATCCGAAGGCTCTGAAGACCCAGATCATGAATTGCCAATCCAGTCTGTCATAAGCTTTCTCCATGTCCAATTTGATGGCTATATTGCCCCCTCTTGCTGGGAGCTTCATACAGGTAATTAACTCTTGGGCCAATATGATTTTATCTTGGATATTTCTCCCCTGGACAAAGCCACTCTGCTCCTTCGAGATGATCTTGGGAAGTAGGCCAGACATGCGGGAGGCGATGATCTTGGATATGATCTTATTGGTGAAGGTACAAAGACTGATGGGGCAAAAGTTACGAAATGTCTCTGGGTTGTATTTCTTCGGGATGAGGATCAGATTGGTGCTCGAGATGGCTCTAGGGTAAGTAGCTCCCTGGAGGAAGGCAGAGACCGTATTGAGGATATCCACCTTGATGACGTCCTAGCATGTGCGGAAGAAAACCCCTGAAAACCTGTCTGGTCCGGGCATACTGTGTTCGTCAAGGGCCCAGACGGCATCTTTCACCTCTTGCTCTGAAGGAGGCTGTTCTAACCGGATATTGTTTGTGTCGCTAATAAGGTAGGGAACCTCATCCAGGAAAGAGTTGTCTTTGAGGACCGTTTCCTTGGAGAATAGTCGGGAATAGAACTTCGCGGCCGCCACTTGGATACCCTTTTGATCGCTGATGTTGGTCCCGTTATCATCGGCAATCTGATGGAGAGTGAGTTTCTGTCTGCAACCATTGACGCAGGCGTAGAAGTAGCTCGAGTTTTTGTCCCCCTCGCTATCCCATTTAAACCTCGCTTTCTGCTTCCAAAAATCGGTCTCAACTTTCAGCCTAAATTTGAGGATAGCTTTGGTGAGGTTAAGGGCGTTCATGCTAACCTGCGAACCGTCGGTCATGTGCCTGGCTTCGGTACGAGTAACGTTATCCTCCGCCTCACGAATGGCTTAAAAAATATCTCCATAAGCTTGCTTGCTCCAGACCGTTAGGGCTTTTCTCGTGGCCTTGAGCTTGTTGGCAACCCTGGAAAGAGGTTCGGGGGAGTCCGCGCTGTTCCAAGCTTCCGTGACGATGCCCAAGAATTGTGGTTGCTCGCTCCAGAAGTCCAGGAAGCGGAAACTTTTTTTGGACTGGCTGGATATGCTAGTAATTCCAACTAGCAGGGGAGCGTGGTCGGATTCGGTGGCATTAAGGTGAGATAGCTTAGAGGTAATCCCCATACCTTGCCAGTGGGCGTTCGTTAGGGCCCCGTCGAGGCGGGAGTATTGTCGTCGGTCGCCTTCCTGTATGTTGCACCAGGTGAAGGCGTTGCCAGTGAACGAAAGAGGGAAGAGGTGGGAGTTGAAGATGAAGTTGTTGAAGTCTTGCATGGCTGAATGAGGGGGAGGGCGGCCGCCTGTCTTCTTTTCTCTACAAGTGATAGCGTTGAAGTCCCCTATGCAAAGCCACGGGAGGTTATGGTGGTGATGGTGGATGTCCAGGAGGTCGTTCCAGAGATGTTTGCGATCCGCGATGTCATAGCTGCCATGAACCGCAGAAAGGATCGTGCACTTGGGGATCAAGGGGTATTCCATCCAGCAAGATAGGGCTTGCCTGGATTCTTGGATGACTCAAATTCTGACGTCCTTGGAGCAGAGGATCCAAATGTCGTATCTACCAGCAATGGCCGAATGAAAGCCTGACTACAGTTGAATGGATTTGAGTCTATTGTAGGGGATTTTGGGTTCAAGAATGATCAAGTTGTCGATCTTATGAGTCTTCTTAAGGCTGGTGATTCTCCTCATGGTAGGTTTGTTCACCAAACTGCGGATATTCCAGGAGAGAATGTTCAGCATTAATGGAGCTTGCGGGGGGGTTGGTCCGCTTTGCTGCAGTCCTGGTGTGCATGGTCGGGGACTTTACGGCCCCTTTCTTTTCTGCTTTCCTGGTTGTGGTGGAAGCTTCCCCTGCAATCTTGGTAGATGTGCCAAGGATGGGGTCCTCGGGGGCGGGGTTGTTGAGTGTGTCTTCAGTGGGGGCGACCGATTCTCTAGCGGAGTCGAGGTCGGGTTCCTCCGGAGGGATGAGAAGGGTATCGTCGGAGATTCCAATCTGGTCACCTGAAGACCTCTAAAGGCCTGCTCTGGCCGTAGAATAGCAAGGGCATCTTCGACTGTGACTCCGTTGGAGGCTTTGTGGTCTGTGGCGTTTGGAAGTTCTTGGAAGGTCTCCTCTGCGGCCTCCGGGGGGGGCGCTAAGGTCCTCAGAGTCCGTTCCAGGGACCATGACTGAGTCTGTAGGAAAGGCTATCTCCTGGGGGGGTCGTTTTCTTTTGAAACGAGGGCATTAAACTGGTTGGAGAGGGGTAGGTTTGGTAGGTGGTAGTTGTTTTCCATAAATAAATTCACTTTATTTATTTTGTATCTGAGAAAATTACAACTGTAGGAATCTAATCTAGAAGACGATTACTTTATCCCTTGGACGATGCGATGAAGAAAACTCAAACTTCGAAGAACTTGGACAGCAACTGGGCAATCTCTCTGTTCTCTCTGAAATTGACTGTAGTCTTGATGAAGATGAAGAAACTCTCTTTTATAGAGTTCTGGATAACTGTTCTGAAGCATACGCTCAGTCAGTTACTTGACGTGTGCATAACTGCAGGGACGTATGGCGAATTCTGGTGAAGACACGTTGGAGTGCGGTTGAGAGTAGTGGAATATATCTAGGAGAGATTGGTGGCATGGATGCCACGTTGCATAACTTCTGAATAACTGAGTAACTGAATACAGGACACGTGAGAACGTGTGTTGACTGTACATTGAAAGTCATCTTGGATGCCTTTGCTGTGATACGCTGTCTTTGAAGAAGAGTCATACGCTAGCTTTTGAAGGCACATGTCTTGCATACGCTGACTTGGATCATATAAATAAAGCTGATACGCTTACTTGATTGGGAAGGAGTCGTATGGGGTCCATACGCTCACTTGGCTGGGAAGGAGTCGTATGGAGTCCATACGCTCACTTGGATGGCGAGGAGTCGTATAGGGTCCATACGCTCACTAAGCAAGGAGTCGTATGGGGTCCATACGCTCACTAAGCAAGGAGTCGTATGAGGTCCATACGCTCACTTGGATGGCAAGGAGTCGTATGAGGTCCATACGCTCATTTGGATGGCAAGGAGTCGTATGAAGTCCATACGCTCACTTGGATGGGAAGAAGCCGTGTGGATTGAGGGAGTAGACACGTGGCTGTTCTCAATCTTCTCAAACACGTCATATCTTCAAATACTGACAAATATTTCTTGAGCGTCGTGCTGCAGATATGATGGCTGACAGACTGTCAGAAATGACAGTAATAATGGCTCTTTATTTATGATGGCTGCTGAGCTGTCCTCGTAAGAGACAAAATCTTTTCTCGAAAACCTATATGACGGCTAATCCTCATGGGAAAGCTGTCTTTGCACGAAAGACGAAGTGTCAGATTCATCCTTCATTAAATACATGCTGTGCTGTCATCTCAAGAAATATTAAAATATTCACTGAGCGTACGACCTTTAGATGAGCGTATGGCCTTGAGCGTATGGCTTTGACTGAGCGTATGGCCTTTAGCGTATGGCTTTTACTGAGCGTATGGCCTTTAGCGTATGGCTTTTACTGAGCGTATGGCCTTGAGCGTATGACTTGGGCTGAGTCTTATGTCAGCGTGTCATAATTTTCACACCCTACAAGACCCCCTTCAAAGTTTTCGAACTTTATGAATTTCAAAAGTTCGAAATTACTTTGAACTTAAAGTGGGAATAAGTCCTGACACGCTGGCATGAGTTTGTTATCTTCCTCAATATCAGTACAAATCTTTAGGGATTCTGTTTAAAGAATATATGCCGTTTGAACTTCTTCTTTTCTTCTATAAATAGGTCTTCCAAGACCTGATTTATTTCTTTACTTTTGCATCCATCTTCGAGAGAGAAAAAGAAACTCAAGACTCAACTTCTTCTTCTTCTTCAACTCAAGCTTTATCAATGGCGCCCAAGATTGATGCTGCTGCGAAGGGAAAGGGGAAGGCTCCGGCGGAGTCATCTCAGCCCGCCGCCGCCGCTGCTAAGAAGACTACCAATGAGCGCGTTCGACGAAGTGAACGCCCATTGAAGCCTCTCTATGGTGAGGATGATGATGATGAACTGTAACTATCCCCTATTTAGGGCTCTGGTTAGAACCAAATCTAAAACGTATCCCCTTTTTAGGGTCAAATACGTCAAAAAAAAATACGCTTCCCTCTTTAGGGTTTAGCCGTATCCCATATTTTTTGTTTATACGAAAAATATGTTTGGAGCGTATTCTGTATGATACGCGTATTTTTGATATAAATGTCAAAATACGCTGTCTTGAAAGAATATGCTATGGCGAGTTGTCTCACTGAGATACACTAACTCCTGTGTTAGCGTATGTTTTTGATGATCATCTTGTCAACCATACACTGATACGCTCAAACTGAACATAAACTGAACTTTTAAAATCATTCACTTAAGATAAACTGAGCGTAAAAAGTGATCTCTGAATCTGCCATACACTTAGGATAAACTGAGCGTATATGGATCTTCGAGTCTGTTATACGCTTAAGGAAAACTGAGCGTATGCTGAACCTTGAGTCTGCCATACGCTCAAGGAAAACTGAGCGTATGCTGAACTTTGAGTCCGTCATACGCTTAGTAAAAACTGAGCGTATGCTGAACTTTGAATCTGTCATACGCTTAAGGAAAACTGAGCGTATATTGAACTTTGAGTCTGCCATACGCTTAGTAAAAACTGAGCGTATGTTGAACTTTGAGTTTCTTGATGTTGAAGATTTCTAAGGTTTTATTCTTCTTTTGCAGTGGATATTCTGGCTCAGGAGGCAGAATTTGAAGGATGTGTAGAAAATAACTATAGAAGTGACCTATCACATGTTCGTTTTCCCCAATTCGATGGACCTTTTACAAGAATAGCTCTTTTGACCAATCAAGAAAATGACACTTTGCTGAACCTGATGAGTGGACTGCCTTTACAAAGTGTGGATGGTGTTACCCATTCGAAGCCAGCATTTCTTTTCGGAGATGCTATTGACATGAATTCTCAGCCTGCTCTGGACAAAGTATCATACTGTTACTATAGGGATGTGATGTAAATCAGCCAATGTATTTGACTGATTTATCAAAAAGCATCAACATAGCTCGTTTATTTCATGCGAGTTGTCAAAGACAGATGAAGTGGGATATCACTCCATCCCGACAAGCAAAGGCTGGGTGGATAGGATATCGTCAAGGAAGATTCCGCAGTGGTACTGAACCACATGTCACATTTCTGCGAGGACTGCTACCTGCCACCATCCCTCCTGAGGACTCGGCACTGCTGAAGCCAGTCAGAGTCCCAATTTTTGCAAACGAATTTGCTCAACTGGAAAATGCCATCTATCCAAAACAGTCTATGAGGCTGACTGGTCTGGTAAATCCAGAGAATACTAGATGGACTGCTCTTGTGAAATAGATCCTGAAGAATTTTGGTGAACAGTTACAGGTGATAGGCCTATATGATGCTATTAAGTGCACTGCCTATGGTTTCAGGCCGAACCCGAATTTGTTCTTGGCGTTAGCGGAGAGGTATAACTACCGTACTGGCACCTTCATGACCCCAAGAGGCGAGATGGGATTCACCTTTCATGAAATGGCATATATTTCTCAACTGCCAACAGCAGATCTGCCATATGAAGAGTATATCCCTTTCGTTGATGAAATGAATAAGATCTCCGAAGCCAACCCACTGGTTCTTCATGTCTTTGAAGAATTGATGTGCCATTACAGTATTTGTAAGGCTTTTTATAAAGGACAAGATGGAGAAGGAGATTCCAACTGTTATTCTTCCAAATGGATGGCCTATTTATTTCAAGGCCGTACTGATGAAGTTCAGAAGAAGAAGAAGTCTGAGCAGTATGTCGGTGAATTTAAACCTCTGAATCAAGCTGAGATTGACAGGCTCATCCGGGATACTACTCATGACGACATTGTCATTGAGGAAGACGAAGGCACTTATAAAGTCGGTGATAGGTTTGAGACTTATATTAAGCAGGGCAGCCGAGAATTATCCGCTGAAGGTCATCTGGCCGGATTTATCTCTCTCTGGCTGAGAAAATTTGTAGTTCCTGGCACCTGTTCAGCAGACAGGATGCACAGAGGAGTTGTCTTCGCAGCAGTCCGTCTGGTTTTTGGGTATAAGATGGATTTACTGACAGCAATGACATGCCGTCTGAATGCTGGATTAAGGGCATACACAGACAGAATGTTCGAATTGGCAAGGAAGAGCCTTACATCCTTTCCTCGGGTAGAAATGCCCTTTACATATTTATTTGGATGGCTGCTTCTGCACTTCGAATCTCTTATGAATGCTGGGATGGCTAGACCAGATGACACCTTTCTGGAAAGATACAGTCACACACCAAAGTGGAAATATGACACTTTGACAGATTGCAGAACTATATTAAACAGGGGAGAACTATGGAGCTTCACTTGTGTTCCTCCACCTGTTAGTTATGAAACCATGCCTGGGAGGTTGGTTGATGGCATTGGTGGCAATGAGTTGGATGATGTTGAACATGAATGGCTGAAGAGGATCAGGCCATCTCATTTAATCTGCCGCCGTGACAACATCACTTATGTAAAACCATATCTTCCGGGCAGGTTTGCTCGGCAATTTGGTTACGATCAGTTGCATGTAGGCAATGCAACGACGTGTTTTGGTTATCAAGACGGGTTGATTGATGGTGCCAGAGCGTGGATATATTACATTGCTAAAGGTACAGGGGCTACCTTTTCCATGCCAGATCCGGTCACCTATCAGAGAGGAGCTAGAATATTGGCGTCTTATGCCAAATTCTATGTATCAGCTAATACCTTTGATGAAAAATTCAGCATCTTAGGTAGAAGCTTTATTCATATTGAAAAGAAATCAACTAAATCAGCCCTGCCTAGAGATTGCCATGATCAAGAAGATCCTTTGGCTACTGATGAAGTTGATGATGAAGTTCTAGAAACTTTCTTCTCTGATGACCTTCATCAACCATTACATGTACCCATCGGGAGTGCTGAAGAAAGTATATCTGCTGATAATACCCCGAAGAGGAAGCGGGGCAAAGGTGCTGCTGGGCCTGCCCCAAAAAGAGTCACTCGAGCAGAGACTCGAAATCGTGGAGGAATTACCATTCCAGGGACTTCTCCTGTTTCCAATCGAGTCAGAGATGCTGATGAAGCAGGTAGTGATCCAAAAGACAATTATCCTACTGTTCCATTCACAAAAAGAATATGAAGGAAAGTGATAGTTTCAAAAACTAAATCCGTAATTTGTCTCGATGCAGAGAGTCCCACCGATCGTGCTGTGCGATTGGCTTCAGAAAAATAAGCTGCTTTTGATTTTTCTGTAAAGGCAGAACCTGTTGAAGAAGATATTCCTGAACCTGCTGGGTTATCCATGCCTTCTGATATAGGATCGATTCCGCCAATGGCCGATGATACGTAGGAGATTAGTCAACCTGCGGTAGAGGCCGAGCATCAGACTGAAATAGCTAATGACTTATTGATTTCGGGAGAATCAGTAAAGGAAGCCACTTCTCTCAAACCAATTGCTGAAGCTTCAGAGAGCGAACAAGTTGACTATGAATCGTCGTCTCATTCTTCTGGAGAAGAAGACATGGAAATAGACGATGAATCACCGTCTAAAACTCCAATTGATGTACTGAAGACCATTGGTCAACACTCAGGGTTGACACCAGAGCCGGAGAGGCATATAGAAGTTCAAGTTCCGAGTACTTCTAGGGCGGGAAGCAGTGAAATAAATCCCGTGTCAGAAAGTACTCTGAACAGACTACGAGCCGGGCTGAATGATCCGAAGGAAACTGAATATGAACCAGCTCCAGGTAATATTTTATTCATCAAAGTTTTGTCTTGTCTCTGCTTTATTGTCTTTTGGTTTTGATCATGCTTCTTTGATTCCAACAGCTGTAGGAACTGCACCGGCTATGAGTTCTACTCAAGCCCCACTTGTTCAAACTGATGTGGGTGAGGGGAGTTCACATTTGCCGAGTTCTCCAAAAGCACTAACTTCAGCTCCAAGAATAGAGGCTCCTCCTGCTCCTTCCCCTATTATTGCAGCGACTCCCGGTTTTGATACAGGGATAGCAAAGATCATGGGGATGTATTCAGATATTATTTATTCGTATCTGGATACATTCTCAAGACGACTTATGAAGGATGAGACTATGCCCTTTTCGAGTCTTCGAGAGGCGACTAGTTTTCCACTTTCAGCTTTGAGACCGGCTGGTTATGGGACCCAATGTGTCTTCTTTGAACATCTCCTGAATGATTTAGAAGCAAACATCCATAAATACTGGGAGATTAAAAAGGAGGACATTAAGTCTCTAACTGCAGCTGAGATTGCTCAATTGGAGAATGAAGCTCAAGCTCAGCACATTGCTCTGACAGAATTCCTCGCTCAGTCTTCTAAAGAGCTAATGGCGAAAGACGAAGAAATAATAAGTACTCGTCAGAATATGGAGCGCCTAGAGAAAGATGAAGCGTCAAAAGCTGAAGAGCTTAGGAAGTTGAGGGAAGAGCTAGCTCGTCTTCAGGAGCAAATTGCCTCCGTAGAAACAGAACAATCAGAGATTGTTACTGATCGTAAATCTGCAGCTGAACGCTGTCAAGTTTTACAGCAAGAGCGAGAATTGATGCAAACCAATCAGATTGAAGAGACCAATCGCCGTAGCTCTATTATTGTGGAATATGACCAACGGATGATTGGAGCTGAAACAGCAGAGCGAATCAAGAAAGCTCATGAAGAAAAGATAAATAATGTAATCGTTCGTATTCAGGAGATAATTACTCCTCCTAAATAGATCTTTTACATTTATCATGTATTGAAGTTTTGATACCCATTTGTAATCAATGTTCTGATTTTGATTGAAATGAATATCTTGGCTTGATTTCAATTCTATGGATGATATTTTTGTAGAAAACATGTTCAGAGGTAAATAATACATGACATATTTCAATAAAATAGAATATACAAATAAATTTTGTAACTCTATCATGATATTAAACCATAGATAATTTTAGTTTAATACTGATTAGAGAAAACAGAATTTAGATATAAAGATATCTTTGGATTCTATTTTCCATGATCTTTGGACTCGGAAATCAAAAGACGAAATATCATTTTCAGAGAATAGAAAATATGATACATACTGAGATAGAAAATTCAGAGGTAATATGGACATGATTTTCTATACAAGATCTTTATTAAATCCACTGGGGATCTAATAAGACAAAATATCAAATTCTCTAGGAAAATGATATATAGTAGAATATCGGTTTCCTCTGGGGATAACGATATCGAGATAACTTTTGTAGAGAAGAATTTTATATTTGCTGGGGAATGATGAAAATATTATACATAATATTTCTTTAAGAATTTGCCATTGATAGGCATCATCATGACTTTCCCATCCATAGAGGCAAGCTGGTATGCTCCGTTAGAGAAGACTTTGTTTACTACGAATGGGCCTTCCCATTTTGCATCAAATTTGCCTTTGCTTATATGTGTCATGGTCATAGGACGTCTGACAGTAAGGACCAGTTCTTCCTTCTGATATGCTCTGACTTTGACTTTCCGGTTAAAAGCTTTTGAGATTCGGGCCTGATACAGCTCGATATTTTGTTGAGCATACAAACGCTTTCATCTAGAGCTTCCAATTCTTGAAGTCGAAGACGATCATTGTTTTCTGTTGTAAGTTCATTAGAGATTGCAATTCTCAGAGAAGGAATCTGGATCTCAAGGGGAAGAACAGCTTCATACCGATATACTAAAGAGAAAGGCGTACATCCGGTCGCATTGCGAACTGTGGTACGGTAGGCCCATAAACATTCACCAAGCTTCTCGCTCCAGTTGCGTTTGTTGGAAGAAACGAACTTTTTCAAGAGTTTGATGATCGTTTTATTGAAAGCTTCTGCCAATCCATTAGCTGCTGGATTATATGCTGTAGAAGCTAAATTATTGATCCGATGATCGTCGCAGAATCGAGTAAATTTCTGACTGACGAACTGCGGTCCGTTGTCATGGATAATACGCCGAGGAACACCAAATCGATAGATGACATGATGTTTGACGAAGTTGATAACATTAGAAGTTTTGACTTCAGATAACGGGATTACTTCAGCCCATTTGGAAAAGTAATCGGTTATTGCTAGAATAAACCGATGTCCTCTTGATGATGGTGGGTTAATAGGACCAATGACATCCATGCCCCAAGCTTCAAAGGGCCATGATGCCGCTGTTGGGTGTAAGAATTCTGATGGTTGATGGATAAAGTCTGTATGAATTTGACAGGCTTTACATTTTCGAGCATATTGAATGGCGTCAGCCACCATCGTGGGCCAATAATAACCCATACGTCGGATACGATCTTGAAGTTTAGGACCTGGCTGATGAGCTCCACAAACCCCATCATGTGCTTCACGGATAATCTGCTGTGCTTCTTCACCAGCGATGCATCGGAGGAGAAGACCGTCGTAAGACCGACGATATAGTGTTTTCGTTGTATGATTATAATAGAATCTGAGAGATCGACATCGAATAGACGCTGCTTGACTCGGATTATCAGGAAGTATGTCATATAATACAAAGTCTAAAAATGGGCGTCTCCAGTCTTCAGTTATGGCTTCTGTTTCATTAGAAAAGACATATTCCATAGTAGAATCAGAAGAAGACGAGGACACTTTGTCAAACTTTAATCCAGCATCAAGATTGAGAGAATCTTTGTCTGGATTATGAGGAAAAACCAAAGCCAAATTATTCTCAATGCAGAATAGTTCTCGGTTATAAACCACTATCACTTGTTGACGTCTGATTGGTATGGCTAATACAGCAGCAAGATTAGCCAAAGCATCAGCTTCTGCATTATAAGCTCGTCGAACATGTTCAATAAAGAAACCTTCAAAGGATGAGGCCATAGAAAGTGCTGCTTGATGATAAGGTATCAAATCCTGATGACGAACTTCATACGTTCCTCTGATCTGATTGACAATAAGCTTAGAGTCTCCATAAACTTCCAAATATTGAATATCTAGATGTTTAACAAGTTGAAGACCAATGAGCAATGCATTGTATTCGGCTACATTGTTTGAACATGATTGATCCAGAGAATAAGCCCTCTGAATAGTTAGTCCTTCTGGGGATACAAGAACAATCCCAACTCCGGCGATAATATCGCCATTAGGACCTATTCTAGATGCTCCATCAAAGAATAGACGTCGGGTAGGAATTTCTTCAGAAACCAGATTTGAATCCAGAACTTCATCTGGAATCTCATCATATAATTTAGAATCTTCTGGAACTGCATGAGCTGCCAGAAAATCAGCAAGAGCCTGTCCTTTAACTGACTTCTGGGGAATATAATGCATGTCGTATTGAGCTAACAAGATTCCCCAATTAGCTAGTCTGGAGTTGAGAATACCGGGTTTCTTCATCATAATCCTGATGGGATTCACTCTGGAAATGACGTGAATCGTTTGACCAATAATATAATGTCGCGTCTTCTGAACAGCAAACATTAATGCTAGGCATTCTTTCTCAATTGGAGAATAACGCGGTTCAGCGCCTGTCATCGTGCGACTGAGATAATAAATAGCCTGTTCATGGCCATCTTTATTTTTCTGGGCGAGTAATGCACCAAGAGAATGATCTATGGCTCGAACATATAGAAGAAATGGTATTCCCGAGACAGGAGGTACCAAAACCGGAGGGTTCATGAGATATTGTTTGATATCGTCAAATGCTTTTTGACATTCTTCGTTCCAAACGAAAGATACACCTTTCTTCAGAAGTTTGTTGAATGGTCTGCAGCGTCCTGATAAGTTGGAAATGAATCTCCTGATATAAGCAATTCTTCCTTGAAATCCTTGTAGCTCTTTTAAGGTGCGTGGAGGACGCATCTCTTGAATGGCTTTGATCTTCTCGGGATCCACGTGTATACCTTTAGCGGTAATGACGAAGCCGAGAAATTTACCACTAGAGACGCCCAGGAAGGACTTAGTTGGGTTCATTTTAAGTTGATGCTGACGCATTAAATCAAACATAGTCTTCAAATCTTGGATATGATCCTCCTTTTGTCGACTTTTGACTGCAATATCATCAACATAGCATTCGACTATTTTCCGAAGATGTTCGCAGAATATAGTGCTCATTGCTCGCTGATATGTTGCTCCTGCATTCTTGAGACCAAACGGCATCACTGTATAACAGTATGTACCGATCGGCGTTCTGAAGGAAGTGTGTTTTTCATCATCTGGAAACATTTTGATTTGATTGTATCCCGAATACCCATCCATGAATGACATCCGTTCGAAACCACATGTGTTGTCGATCATAACATATGTAATTGGAAGAGGAAACTCGTCTTTAGGACAAGCTGCATTGAGATCGCGAAAGTCTATACAGACTCGGATCTTGCCATTCTTTTTAAGGACAGGAACGATGTTAGCCACCCATTCAGGATGTTGTTCCTCTCGAATAAATCCAGAAGCCATAAGCTTGTTGACTTCAGCTTCAATTGCATCCATAATGTCTGGACGAAATCGTCGCTGTTGTTGTTTGACTGGTTTAGCATTTGGCATGATATTAAGTTTGTGCATTGCAATCTTTGGATCTAATCCTGGCATATCCTCATAACTCCAAGTGAAGACATCGATATAATCATGAATAAGCTTGATCATGTCTTGCTTATCTGTTTCTGAAAGACTTTCACTGATGAATATTGGTTTAGGGGACCCTTCTTCACCAACATCAATTTGGATCAGTTTATCTTCAGTAGGAGGTTCCCTCTGCTCGAACCTGAATTCCCATTGATTATCTAATCTTTGAGCCCATTGTTCTGATTCGGAAGATATTTCAAAATCATCCTCATCTTCATCATTTTCTTGCGGGCCATCAACAGAGACCATATTGATGGATAGAATAGAGCGATGGAGATCGCCAATACTTGTGTCAGAATCCCAAGAAAAGGAATCGGAAGATTCAGATCGTTCATCTTCATCGGATTTTGAATCTTCATGGACTATGTTGATAAAGGAGGTAGGAGCAATGTAACCTAAACCACATTTTATCTTTCCGTATTTTAGTGGAGGAATTCGAACAGGCATTCTTCTTTCTTTTCCATTATTGAGACTGGGATCTGAAGTCATAACCCATATTCTTGATGATATTTTTGGACTGTTGACTGTAGCGACGCAGTTGTAACCTTCCAGTATCGTCGTTTGTGTCATCTTCTTCCATGTTAAGAGGATTCTGGGGTCCTTTATAAAAGAATATTGGATTTTCTCCCTTCTTTCTAATAGGGACCACGAAGTATGATTTTTGTAGAGACTCCAATGATACGTCTGTATGAAGAGTTTGAACAACTCCTATAGTTAGCGGCTCTAAGCTATCTAGTAATTGTAAATAACTTTGTACATGATTACAGACATCAATATACTGCAAAGGAGATGCTTCATTAATATCAGATACTGTATTTACAACAGAAGGCTGAGCCTTATCAGACTTAGTCAAATTAATGACAAAAGAAGGAGAGGAAGAGCGATCAGAAGTTTTGTTTCGATTAAGATCGATAACAAAAGGCTCAGAAGAGGTGAGCTCCCTTGAAGAAGATCGTGGATAAGTTGTACGTCCACTGACTGAAATGACTAGAGTATCTGGTCTAGCCTGAGAAGGTGGAGGGGGAGTAGTACGTCCACTGACAGGAATTATCAGTGAACTTTATGGAGCTTGGGAAGACGATATAGTAGTACGTCCGCTGACAGAAATTATCAGTGAGCCATGTGGAGCTTGGGCAGATGATGAAGTAGTACGTCCACTGACAGGAATTATCAGTGAGCCTTCTTCAGATGATTTAGCAGACTGCGGAGGAGTGATACGCCCTTTTACAGGAATAACAAAAGTATCGACTTTTGATATCTCATCATCATTATCCATAGCTTGCAAGACTTTTGAGTATTCATCTTTGTACATGCGAGCGTCATTGAAATAAGCTTCGACTCCTTTGAATGGATAGAGATCTGCAACCTCCTTTTGAACTTCTCCATTATCATCAACATATTTGAAGCACTGATGAAGAGTCGAAGGAACGACATTATGTTCATGCAAGAATGGTCTCCCCAATAGAGCATTGTATGAGCAACCATGATTGTCGATGATGTAAAAAGTAACTTTAGTGCGAAGATCGCCTATTTGAAATTTGAGGCAAATCTTGCCCAAAGGCTCACTTTTTCCCTGATTGAATCCCAAGATGGTAGTGATAGTGCTGGAAAGACTATGCACAGGTATCTTCAGTGCATCTAGCATAGCTTTTGGCATAATACTGAGAGCGGATCCTGGATCAATCAGTAGACGATCAACCTTCATAGAATCGATATATCCTGTATGATATAAAGGACGGTCATGTCGATTATCCTCTAGCAGCATATCGTCCTGCGTAAAGGTAATGTTTGGAATAAATTCCAAAACATTATGGCAATGAGAAACAGGTTCTGTTTCCAACTTCTTGAGGAGAGTTAGGCAGGTTTCTGCTTGCAGCAGTGCTTCACTCAGAGTTTCTCGAGTCTCTTTAGAGAGGCGTAAGAGCTCGAAGATTGATAATTTAGCTGGTGTATTGGCTAATTGAGCCAATATATCAAAATTATAAGGCTTTTCAAGTCCTGTAAGAGATGACTTCTTCAGTGGTTTGTCGAAGCGGACTTGTTGTTTACCTTTGTCAGCTGCTGTTGGTTTAGAAGGAACTGTCTCAACAGGAACATTTGAAGGCACTTCAGTAGAGACTGGTGTTGGAGCTGTAACCGGAGGGACATCAGAAGTTTCTTCAGGAACGTCAGCATAATCTTTCAGATATATTTTTCCTGACCGAGTTCCAGCATGAACTTCGACTTCAGATTCCGATTCAGGGTCTATGGAAACCATGTTGCAATTCTTTATCTTGCTCTTGGTTCTTTTATGCTTGATGAGAGCTTCATTCCAGAAACCAAGGCCAACACGAGATTGATTATGTCTCATAGTGATGGCTAAAGGTGCTCGGAGTCCTTTGCCTGAGTTCAAACCAGGAGCAGTGGCTAGATCATAACCCATCTTCGCCATTAATTCACGAGATTGTGAACTGTATAGATGAAATGCAGGCTTGTACCTATCTTCAGATTGAGGTACAGATTTTATCTCCGTAGGGAGTGAATTTTCTGCCAAGATGAAAGTAGAGGTTAGATAAAAATCGGGTGTAAAACTAGAAGTCACATTGCATGACTTAGTCTTCCCGAGCTTCTTTTTAGATGAGGGAGTCTTCCGAGGAGAAGAGGAAGACGTCTCAAACTCCGTCATTAAATCCGGGTGGATCCACATGATCTCTCCCTTCTTAGTTGTGACAGAAACAAGTCCTTCATTCTGTGCTGGTGGGATGTTTACAACTTTGAGAGTTGTTTTGGGGATAGGAACAATCCCACTTTCCACCATTAAAGGAGGGAAGTCACCGAACTGCATTGAAATTACATTTGCTGTGATTGTCTTGTCTTTGGGTGTCAGTGTCACAGCTCCTGATTTAATCATCTCTTGGATTTTTCCTTTTAATACATAGCAAGACCGGATTGTATGACCCAGCATTCTATGATATGGATAGTATTTTGGATGATCTGTCTTATTGGCTTCATCAGGCTTTTTGATTTCTGGCAATTGAATCTTGTTACCTTTGAGCAAGCATTCAAAGATACCCTGAACATCGTCATCGTCGAAAGAATATTCTTCCTTCGGCCGAGGAGGTCTCTGTTGTTGATTTGTTTGAGCTGGAGTAGCTTGGGTAGCCTTTACCTCTTGACTACTGCTTTGGAGATTGACTTCAAGAGCTTCTTTCCTTTTGAGATTGTTAGGTCGAGTACTATTGCTAGCACTCTGATTTGATTCCTTGGGAGCCATTTGTACCCCCAGACCCTTGAAGGTCTCAGCACTGACTTCAGCAGCCTTGGCACTGACGATGAAAGAAGGCCAATCTTGGAACTGAGTGGACCCTGTCCACATGCTGATAATTGGTAAGAGATTCGACTTGCAAGTGTCGATAGTAACAGCATCGGGAGTTCCGAGAGGCATTTTGAGGGCTTTTCTTCTGAATCTTTCAATAAAGTCTTCGGTGGTTTCATTATTTTTCTGTTTAATTCTTATGAGGGCTGACATGGTCATGTCATTGAGCCCTTCATAGAATCGTTCAAGAAACATTTGCTTGAAACCGGCAAATGAGGTAATGCACCCATTAGGAAGACTTCTATACCATTCATAAGCCGTTCCTTTGAGACACCCAACAAACACCCGAGTAAGGAGGGCGTCACTTGGTTGCAATTGATCAGTCATTACCTCAAAGTGATTAATGAACTGACTTGGGGAGGTAGTCCCATCAAAGAAAGAGATGGTCGGAGGTTTGTATTTTGGTGGATACGATACCTGCTTCCATTCTATCGGATAAGGTTGTTTGATGCCTAACCTTTGCAAACCATCCTTCTGTTTGAATGCCTCGAATTGAGTTCGGAGATTCCTTAACTCTTCAGTAACAATTCCAGAAGATTGGGGAGTTGTAACTTGTTGAGTGTAATTGGGAGGAGGGACTGCAGCATATGTACCACCCCCAACTTCAGACTGACTTGGAGTGGGTTGTACAGGAACATTAGATTGTACCCCCGGAATAGTAGAGGGTTCCGGGTTTGGAGCAACATGAGTATTTAATACAACTGGAGGGGCTGTCTGTTGGACTTGCTGAGTTTGATGCTGAGCTTGTATAAGAGTGTGTATAGCATTTAATGTATCTGCCATAGCTCGCAACTGTTGTTCTAAGGAAGAAATCCTTTGTTCATGAGCTTCGGTGCTAGTTGAAGGTTCATGATTGTCCTCTGCCATGTAAGTGGTAATCATTCGAGGAATAGATGATGAAACAGTCTGTTCTGAATCATCACTGTGTGAGTTAGTATCTTTCCCGGGGCTATTTACGGGAGTCAATACTGGAAAGTTGGACTCTCCAAGGAAATCCTCTGTGATCTCTGGATTACCACTTGGATGAGAAGAAGAAGAGACCCTGGCCAAGGCTCTGGTCCTGGATCGGGTGCCGAGATAAACACCATCTTCAGAATCTGATATAGCATCAGATCGTAGGCTACCCCCAATATTTCTGGAGGTCATGTTGACAGAAGCATAAAGCGGTTCATCATCATCCAATATTGGTTCATATTGAATCCGTTCGAAAACAGATCGTCTTTTTGGTGAACAACAACACTGAATCACAACCCGAGGTTGGAAGTTGCAACCATGCTTTTCATGGCAAATATGAGCAATGTCATGGCCAGATGAAGTGTCAATTCTCCGTTTATTTTGCAAATACTCCCGGAGATCTGTAGGAACAGATTGGGAAGTATTTGAAGATAGTTTCTGTGTAGAAACTTGTCTTTTGTTCTTCTGTCTTCTCGGTTCTTGAGTGTATAAAGACTGATTAATTTGAGCCACATAGTTCTTGGCATATTCTGCATCAGGGTCTAATATACTTGTCTCAGTGAGACGATTCTGATTAAGCTTGTTACGAAGATCCGTAGGAGATCTGACTTTGGTATCAGTCTTGGATACTTGTAATTTGCCTTTCTCAGATCAAGAAATTTTGAGAAAAGGAAGATGGGTATTATTCCGACTGGGAGTCGGTAATAATCCATCTTTAGAGGAATTAGCCAAAAGGTGTTTTCCTTTGTTTGATCTAGTAAGAGTACTAGTCAAATTAACTCCAGAGGTAAAGACCTTAGGAGTAGAGGAGTTGACTAAAGAGTCTTTCTCCTTGGTTGGCACAAGATGTGCAAGTTGAGGGGGAATCATTTGTATGTTTTGTGGAAGAGAACCCCCAGCTTGATTTTGAGAAACAGTCAAAGGACTGTATCTGTTAGCATACGCTGACTTCAGTTTGGATTTCTGGTCATACGCTACCTTTTTATTAGCATACGCTGGCTTTGGCTTAGCATACGCTGCCTTTGCCGTACGCTGCCCTTTGACTGCCATACGTACAGAGTCATCAATGGCTAAAGAGCCGACTGCTGTCGTAAGAGTAGAGGGGGAAGAGACTTTGACATGTCCAGAGATGGTTTTCCTTGGACACGCTGACTTGGTTAAAGAACCAACTTTGTCAGCGTGACTAGGAGAAGCCACTATTGCCGTGTTCAGAGAAGCCGAAGTGTGCTTCGTTGAAGTTGAAGACGTGTTCTTGTCAGCGTGAGAAGTGACAGAAGCGTCTCGGGCTGTTGAAGAAGACTTAGGGACATAGACAGAGCATCCCTTCTTCTTGACAGCAGGAAGAGCGGAGGAAGCAGTTCGGCCCTCCTTCGCCTTGAGCATTTCTTCGTAAGCAGATTGGTCGAATTGTACGACCATCGTCTTCTTCGTCGAGCCGATCGACGAAGTATCGCATTGAGTTGTTGCTATCTCGTCGGAGGAGACAGCTTTCCCCAGCAGAGTCGCCAATTTATTTTCCATAAATAAATTCACTTTATTTATTTTGTATCTGAGAAAATTACAACTGTAGGAATCTAATCTAGAAGACGATTACTTTATCCCTTGGACGATGCGATGAAGAAAACTTGAACTTCGAAGAACTTGGACAGCAACTGGGCAATCTCTCTGTTCTCTCTGAAATTGACTGTAGTCTTGATGAAGATGAAGAAACTCTCTTTTATAGAGTTCTGGATAACTGTTCTGAAGCATACGCTCAGTCAGTTACTTGACGTGTGCATAACTGCAGGGACGCGTGGCGAATTCTGGTGAAGACACGTTGGAGTGCGGTTGAGAGTAGTGGAATATATCTAGGAGAGATTGGTGGCATGGATGCCACGTTGCATAACTTTTGAATAACTGAGTAACTGAATACAGGACACGTGAGAACGTGTGTTGACTGTACATTGAAAGTCATCTTGGATGCCTTTGCTGTGATACGCTGTCTTTGAAGAAGAGTCATACGCTAGCTTTTGAAGGCACATGTCTTGCATACGCTGACTTGGATCATATAAATAAAGCTGATACGCTTACTTGATTGGGAAGGAGTCGTATGGGGTCCATACGCTCACTTGGCTGGGAAGAAGTCGTATGGAGTCCATACGCTCACTTGGATGGCGAGGAGTCGTATAGGGTCCATACGCTCACTAAGCAAGGAGTCGTATGGGGTCCATACGCTCACTAAGTAAGGAGTCGTATGGGGTCCATACGCTCACTTGGATGGCAAGGAGTCGTATGAGGTCCATACGCTCATTTGGATGGCAAGGAGTCGTATGAAGTCCATACGCTCACTTGGATGGGAAGAAGCCGTGTGGATTGAGGGAGTAGACACGTGGCTGTTCTCAATCTTCTCAAACACGTCATATCCTCAAATACTGACAAATATTTTATGAGCGTCGTGCTGCAGATATGATGGCTGACAGACTGTCAGAAATGACAGTAATAATGGCTCTTTATTTATGATGGCTGCTGAGCTGTCCTCGTAAGAGACAAAATCTTTTCTCGAAAACCTATATGACGGCTAATCCTCATGGGGAAGCTGTCTTTGCACGAAAGACGAAGTGTCAGATTCATCCTTTATTAAATACATGCTGTGCTGTCATCTCAAGAAATATTAAAATATTTACTGAGCGTACGGCCTTTAGATGAGCGTATGGCCTTGAGCGTATGGCTTTGACTGAGCGTATGGCCTTTAGCGTATGGCTTTTACTGAGCGTATGGCCTTTAGTGTATGGCTTTTACTGAGCGTATGGCCTTGAGCGTATGACTTGGGCTGTGTCTTATGTCAGCGTGTCATAATTTTCACACCCTACAGTAGGGGATCACCACTTTGTCCGAGGAGGCGCCTCTGCCGGATTTGCCTTCACTGGAGTTAAATCTGGTGTGGGAGTTCAGTAGAGGAAGTAGGGGGGTTGGGCAGGTTTTTGATGCTTGTCCCTGTTGGGGTGGGGTTATTTCCACTATGGTTTCTTCTTGAGCTCTGGATGGAGACGGAAGAAATGCTTTGAGAAGTGACCGCGCAAATGGCAGTGTGAGCAGAAGATAATGTGATTGTCGTAGATGATTTGCTGGGTGTGAGTCTGGTTGTCTAGTTCGATAAGGATATGGTTGGGGGATCGGAGGTGAGGTCGAGTTCCACACATATCTTGGCGTAGTGGGCTTTGGTCACGTTGCTAGTTTCTGCTACAGTGGCCACGTAAGTCCCGAAAGAGTTGGTTATATGCCTAAGAGCTGCCAGAACGAAACAAATGAGGGGAAGATTGGGAAGGGTCACCCAGGCGGCAACCGTCGTTGAGTCTTCCTTAGTGTTAAAGTTCGCTGACCACTTCATTATCTTCATCTGGTGCGAGTCAACCCTACCATGGTGCCTTTGGACCACACGGTCCTGTGGTCATGATCGGAGGAGAGATGGAGCAGAATATGCCTCGGGTCGAGGGGGACACCTTGTATTCGGCCGATAGCCCCAACTGGCAATAATCTTCTGGACCCGGGAGAGTTTAGGGCAGCCTGGGGAGAATTTGAGGACAAAGGAGAAGGAAAAGGAGGTGGCCAGGGAGTTGAGTTCCTGGTCGGAGAAGGGCACCGTAGGCATGAGGGATGCCAGCGGATACTCAACTTCGGGGAGAGGGACGTCCGGGAATATGAGTCCCTGCTTGGGTATCCTATCAGGGCGAAGCTTGTCAGCGAAGGAAGGCATCGGAGGAGCCGACGAATGGGACGTGCCCCGGCCCAAGCAGGGGGCTGGCCGTACGAGGGATGAGGTAAAGAGGGGGAGCTACTGCTGACCGGGGGACCAGGACCAAGCTGGGGATGACAGCGATGAGGTCGGCCGGGAGAGGGCGTACAGAGGGGGAGGGATCACTGTGGGGGCGTATAACGGTGCACCACCGCCGCTGGGGTCGATCGCAGCTGGTAGAAGGACAAGAGCGGTTCCGGGCTGGGCGTATGAGCCATCCGCATCCGACTGAAAGGGGGCACCACTAAAGAAGCCAAGGTCGAATGCGCCTTCGGGGGAGGAAATGCCGAAAGCGCCCGAAGAAGAAGAAAGGTCGTAAGTGCTCGAAGAGGAGGTGACACAGGCTGCACCAACAGACTGGATGCCATGCGCGCCTACAGGGGAAGGACCCACAGGGGAAAATGGGCGGTCGAATGCACCCCAGAGCTGAGCGCTATATGCGCCAGGGAGAGGGCCATATGCGCCCGTTGCAAGAGCAACAGGGCCGCTATATGTGCCCGCTACGGAGAACGGAGGGGCGGATGCGCCTTAGGGGAGAGGACCCGAAGGCGCCCGCGAAAGCAGGCGTTGGGCCCCCAAATGCGCCCACAGAGTGGGGGGGTATATGCGCCTACGACGGAGAGGCATCCATATGCGCCCAAGGCAGGGCCGCCATATGCACCCACGAGCCAAGGGGCGCATAGTAGGCCGACCCCAGGCAGCTCGAACGTACCGCGAGGAGGAGGGACAGGAATTTCAAAATTCGAAAACAAATTTTGGAATTCCCCTCGAACGCCGATCCCGAGGAAGGCCGGAGGAGAGAGCTGGGGGAAGGAAGGGGAGGCGGTGGCGATGGGGGACGCCCGCCCGGCGCCCCGGAGTAGGACGTCGGCGTTCTTGGGCCCGGCTAGGGCGGCGACCGGGGGGCGAGGCCACCAGGAGAGGCCGGGCCGCTACCGACGAGGGGGAGGCCGGGGGGGCGAAGAAGACGGGGGGAAGCCGCCGGCGGGAGGGAAGGAGACGGGGGGGGGAGGGGACGGATCTTGGCGAGGGGAAGGCGATCGAGGCGGAGGCGGGGGCTGCGGTCCGAGGATGGCGAAGAGGTCTGGGGGGCGGCTTCGCCTGGCCAGACCCAGGGGGCTTCCATGCGAGGAGAGGGAAGGGAGGAAGGAGGGGAGGGCGGGCAACCGCCGGCCTAGGCGGGGTCGGACGGAGAATCCGCAGCGGGAGGGGAGCATGGAGCGGGAGCTGGGGAGCTATCCATCTATATATATATATATATATATATATATATATATATATTTGGAAGCATCATGTTTTATTCAAAAAGGCCTAAACAGCCAACAATTGTACAAGTATACCACTAGGCGCAAAATGCCGAAGCCTATACATGTATACTAGCAAAAGAAAAACGGGAGGAGAAACGACTAAGTAGGGTAAGGAGAGTTCCAGAAGACCGACTGGCTGTGCGTGCAATAGGAGCTATGCTTACGGCACTGGCGGATTATCTTCCAAACGAGCTGATCGGCGGTGTACGGACAACCTTCGTATCTCGCCTTATTGCGGTTTTTCCAGATAAGCCAATTAGCGACTGCTGCCACAATCTGGTGGCCCTGGGACACGGAAGCCCAGGTAGCAGCTCGGTTGGAGAAGCTGTAGCCCCCAATAGCCATTTTGCAGTGCTGGGACAACACTCTCCACACCTTAGCTGGAAGGTCCACCTGACAGAAGATGTGGTTGATCGTTTCCGACTGACGATCAGAGCAGCATGTGCAAGCGGATGCGAGTCTAAAACCAATGGTATTGAGAGAGTCGTCGGTGGGGAGGATGTTGCGAAGGGCTTTCTATATCCGAAATGACCACTTCTTGGGGATGCAGGTCTGCCAGAAAGAAGCCACAGTGGGGAATGTCGTCAATTGGCCTTAGGTCACACTTCTCGTCGATTTAATCGAGAATAATCCGGTAGCTGTGGCCGACTATCTGATCTCATCAGCTTCCGTGTCGATCTTCACTCCGCTTAGATGGATCATGTCCACTGTCTCCTGTCTAGCCCAGATCTGAACCTTGTTCCTGTTCCAGTTGTTGTCAAAAGGGTCCCACAAGTCCTTGATGGAGCTGTTGCCAGGGGTGACCGCAAGATTGGGTAGTAAGGTGGTGCCAACCCAACGTTCGAAGAAAGGCGAGGAGCTCCCGTTGCCTAGGCTAAGGCGAATGACGGGTTATGTAAGTGATCGACCGATGAGAATGCGATGCCAAGCCGCGGATGATCTGCTGTTCACGATGGCCGTCGACGGGTGGATTTGCTTGTAGTACCTGGCCTTCATAAACCTGGTCCATAAGTTGTGATGCGTGTGCAACTTCCACCACAGCTTCATCGAGAATGCATTGACGATGTGGGACAGTTTGTTAAACCCCAGCCCTCCTGTCCTGTGGGGCAAGCCATTGTATCCTAGCTAGCCCAATGATGCTTGTCTTTGCCTCCTTGATGGCCCCAAAGGAAGTTGCTAAAGATGCTTTCGATCGTGGAGAGCACTTTCTTTGGAGGGGAACACGCCGCCAGGGTATAGATGGGAATGGAAGTGAGGACGTGATTGATGAGGATCATCTTACCTCCTGGAGACAGTGTCGCGTTATGACAACCCTCCAGTTTATTCCTGATGCGTCTGATCAAGTCCTCAAAAATACCTGCGTTATATTTGCCATATACTAGGGGCAACCCAAGTATTGTAAGGGGGTGTTTGATTAGGAATGGGGAGGTGTTGGAGAGATTCACCATATGATCTCTATCAATATTGTGATGGGTGTAGATGACACTCTTTTCCGTGTTAACTTTCTGCCCCGAGCACCTGGCGTATTTCTAAAGGGTGGTGTGGACCACATCTACCGACCCGATGTCCCCGGACGAGAAGATAAGGATGTCATCGGCAAAGGCTAGATGGGTGACGATAGGGTAGCCACTAGCGGTATGATAGTGATTGAAGTTGGGGGTGCTCTTCATCTTGTTAAGGTTTTTACTCAAGGCGTCCGCGGTGATGATAAAAATGGTGGAGGACAGGGGGTCGCTTTGCCTGACACCGTGGCTGGATTTGAAGTAGTCGTCGGCCTGCCCGTTGATGACCGTAGAGAACCAGGAGTTGCTGATCGATCGCCATACGATATTAGTCCAGTTCTCAGAAAATTCGAAGGCCCTTAACACCCAGATCTTGAATTGCCAGTCCAGTCTGTCGTAAGCTTTCTCCATGTCCAACTTGATGGCTATGTCGCCTCCTCTTGCTGAAAACTTCATGCAGGTGATTAACTCCTGGGCTAGCATGATATTATCTTGAATATTTCTCCCCCGGACGAAGCCACTCTGCTCCTTCGAAGTGATCTTGGGGAGAAGTACGGACATGCGGGACGCTATAATCTTGGAGATGATCTTGTTGGTGAATATACAGAGGCTGATTGGGCAAAAATTGCAGAAAGTCTCCGGGTTGTCTTTCTTCGGGATGAGGATGAGGTCGGTGCTCGAGATGGCTCTGGGGTAAGTCGTACCTTGGAGGAAAGCCGTAGCCGCCTTGTGAAGATCCTCCTTGAAAATATCCCAGCAAGAGCGAAAGAAAACCCCAGAAAAGCCGTATGGTCCGGGCGCACTGTGTGCGTCGAGGACCCATACGGCATCTTTAACCTCTTTCTCGGAGGTGGGCAGGTTTAACTGGATGTTGTCATTGTCACTAATGAGGTAGGGAATCTCTGCCAGAAATGTGTCATCTCTGAGCACCATTTCCTTGGAGAACAGATGGGAGTAGAACTGCACGACCGCCGCTTGGATACCCTTTTGGTCGGTGATGCTGGTTTTGGTGTCATCGGCAATCTGGTGAAGAGTGAGTTTCTGTCTACGCCCATTGACGTAGGCATGGAAGTAATTCGTATTTTTGTCTCCTTCTCTGTCCCATCGAAGTCTCGCTTTGTGCTTGTAACACCCAGTTTTCTAAATGAGAATAATTTTAAATTTTTTTGATTTTAATTATTAATTATGATATTTAAATAATAATATGATTTTTAGTGATTTTTAATCATTTTAAAACTATTTAAAAATTAGGACTTATGATTTTGATGTGCAGCTAGTGAAACCCTAGAGACTGTCTGCCCTAGAGCCTAACCATGTGTTTGGGATTTTTATTTATTATTTTTAGCCTAGGGATAATTTGGTCATTTTTGACTTATTAGAATTATTTGATTAATTATTGGATTGACGGTTGTTGATTTTGACTTTTACTAGTTGTGACTTAAGAGACTAACCTAGATGTTGACCCTAGTTATGGTGACTTGGTTGACAATGGTGAGACCCTAGTCTAACTTAAGTCAATCTAAGTTAGTCATATAGGAATCAAGACTTGAATAGAAGGCTTAGTGAATTGGTCAATAGGCTTGAGGCTTAGGAGATTGATTTCTAGACTAGTGCTACTTGGCCCATGGCCCATGACTTGAAACCCTAACCCTAATTTCGTTCATTATGACCAGCCACCTAGGGCTTTTCCCCTATAAATAATCTCCTCATTGATTGTTCTTGCCTCTTTTATGATATTTCAACAAATTAAAGAAAGAGGTAATATCATTTCTTCCCCAATCCCTAGATTCTTTATTTTTAATCCTTTTTCACTCTAGTCTTTTGCATATGATCCTAATCTAGCCCTATTTTGTGTTCATGGAGAGAAATCTCAGGTTTAAATTAATTTGGAGATTTTGGCTAGCAAGGAGATTCCTCCATTTTTGAAGCTTTTCATTAAAAGCTCAACCAATAGGTAAACCCTCACAATCACCATTAGATTTCGATTTCTTGCATGAGTGCATATCCCTAAGAGTTCCCTAGCTGCTAGCATAGGTTTGGTGTCGATTCGTGTCCATTTCGTGTCCGTATCGGACACGTATCAGTACTTGTTGCAAGTGTTTGATGAAATATCTCATAGAAATGAATGTTAATGTTTTCCAAAACAAATTACATATTTTGTAGCTTAATATGTGTAGATTAATATTCCAGGTGACTGAGTTAAATTTGTGCACTGTTCGTGTCCATTTTGGACACGAACTCACTGACTGGACACAGCACAGGGCACTGTAGCTCTCCCCTGCTGCCTATGTCCTGTTTCTCATCGGACACGACGCGTCGTGTCACCATTTTTGGTGGACATGTAGGGGCCACGACTGACAGGGTATTCCCTAAGTTTGGGTCGAATTGGTTTGGTATCCACGAAGTTATGTAGCTTGCACTGGTCCTGCACTTGCGTCCAGTTTGGGACTGATGGGTTCCTGTGGAGTTTGGACACTTGTGTCCAGTCTTGGACACGAAATGAATGGTGGGACACGAGCACATGTAGGGGGTTCATTACTAACCTTTTCTTTGGTAGATTGATAGGTTTTGATTGATGTTTTGGTCCTAAAATTGGGTTCGGGTTTTGACAGTTGAAGTTTCAATCCTTAATGATATTCTTCAGTTTTTTTTTTCAAATGATATTCAAATATTAATTCATGATTCTTGTGAAGTGGTTACCTGTGTATATATTGATTTCTAGGTTTAATATATATATGAGATTTTATTCTGGGAGTTTGAATATTGATTGGGTTTATATATGATCGATTGGGACTGACTGATGTTTTCCCCTTTTCTTTCAACTGAGAACTTTTGATGTTTATGTAAAACTGAGTTTTATTATGATGAACCTGAGATTTTCACTCGACTGAGCCTTGTTTTCATGAGTTGGTGTCTGTTAACTGATTTCCTTTCCTTCCTTATAAACTGGGTTCGATTGCATTACACAGGTTTTGACCCCATCACTGATTTCAAATTTCTAACTGTCATTTTACTTAAACTGAGACTATTCGCTGATTTCAGTCCCACATACACACCTACTCTCATAATTTCCTATCTATGGATCCCTGTACACTATATGCTACACTCACACAACCTGGCAAGCACACACACTTTGAACTGAAACCTTATTCACTCACAAACACACACACTGATTGTTACACAGGGAAACACAAACTAAGTTTGACACACACTGCTATGTTTACACACACACACATTGATGCACACAGGACACCCTATACTACATTCACACACACACTTTACTGAGATATCTAGAAATGAGAAGAACTGGAATGAGTTCACTGATTTGGTAATTGCTATGAACCTATGTCCTGGGAACAAGTTCATATACATATTAAATCCTGAGCACTAATTCCTAAGACACACACATTCCACACACACACTCAGACACTTACACAAAACTGGAATCATGAACTGAGATTTGCGTGACACTTTCACTTCACTGCACTTGAAATTGTACTGTCAATTACTTGAATCCTGAGACACTTCACTCTGTTAACACATACACTGTTCTTGATGATTAATTTCAATAATTATTTTAATTTCTTATGTCTGAATCTTGGTTACATGTTAGGTCCATGTGGGTTATTGGTTGTTTCTTAGTTCCTAATGATTGGTTCTAGATATTTTCTTGGGTTTTGTTATTCGAAATCGATCCCTGTTATAGGACTGTGCTCCCAGATTTAAATTGTTCCTTCTCATTTTCTTTTTATGAATGTTTGGGTTGAAATGAAATCGAATTGACTAGTGGTTGGTGTGGGTGATGTTGATGATATGGGGGACACACATTCCTGTCCCCCTATTGATCTGTACACGTATCTGAGAACATGTAGGTTACACTCGAGACACACACACAAATCTGACAGGTACACACACACCCATCTGCACTTACACATTAACCTGCACTTACACATTAACCTGAGCATGATACATTGTTTTGTACACAGTATTTAACAGTTCCTAAATACTGAACACACACCCCTCTGTAACATACACACACACATACCCCATTCCCCATTGCCAGTGCAGCAGAACCAGTTAACCCCTGTCCATGTTAATTAATACTGGACATTACCCTCTCCTTTCCTACTAAGCACTGTTTTCATGAAATCTGAGAATGAGTTCACATACCCACACATTTCAAATTGCAAATAACTGAGAATGGACACCACTTTACTGTCACACACTCACACATGAGTTCACTCACATGAAATCTGAGATTAACACAAATGTAAGCACACTCACACACACACACATGAAAACTGGAAACCCCTATTCTTGAACACACAATTGAGACACTGTTTTCTCATATAGCTCACACACACACACCCTTACACTGTAAACTAAGGGTAGCTGAAAACCAATATTGATAGCCTATCTTCTCACACACACATTGACACATTATTCCCTAAATTCCTGAAACCTATCTACAGGTTCCATAAACACACACACACATCATATTGACCCCCTTTACTATTATACTATCATGTAAAAACACACACACACACACACACATATCTAGCCTACATTCATGTTCACTCATAACCTAGCTAATGCCACATGACACACACACATATGCAATGTTTCCCTCTATCCCCCTTTACTGGTAACACCATCGTGCACTGGGGGTGAGGGTCGGGTTCGAGCCCTTCCTCCCACGGAGGTGGTTGGGTGGCGGTGGCCACGGCCTCCGGGCCAAGGTCGGGTGGAGTCGTCCACCGGCATATATATATATATATATATATATATATATATATATATATATATATATATATATATATATATATATATATATATAATATAAAATATATATATATATAATATAAACCTAGTGTGATAATGCAATGTAATATAGTGTACCTATATATATGTATGCCATGTTTTATATAGGCCCAAGTGTTGTATGCTAATTTATGCATATATATATATATATATATATATATATATATATATATATATATATATATATATATATATATATATATACATGACTTTCATGATTGATAGCTTAAATAGTTAAATGTGAATGTTGTCTAAATGTGGATAGCTTGTGTTGGCTTGTATTGCCTTGGGATATAGACCCTTAACCTATGCATGACTTGTGTGTACATTGTATGTATATAAATATATATGTATGGTGTGTTGATAGCTTGTGTTAGCCTTGAGATTATGTGTGAGTGCTAGCCTAGGCTTGGTTAGGCCTAGTGAGACTTATTAGACTTGTTTGGGTTAGGCTTGACCTAGTTGACCTAGTTTGACTAGTGTGGTTGACTAGAGTTGACCAAGTGTTGACTTTAGTCTAGTTTGACCTAGACAGCATGCAGATGCATTGTACATTTCAATTATCATCTCCTGAATACATCTTGACTTGTGTTGCTCTAACTAGGGGTCAGGTACCTCATCTCGGACAGTACATTTACTTCAGATATTCAGATACCAGGCGAGTACATTCTCTGGTCATTTCATAACTTGCTTAGGATTATATTCCTGCTCTAGTTTACCTTATTTGATGCTGTCACGATATTATCACGGATTGGTACTATATGGATTTCTACATTGAGATGTTATCCCCCTCGGGAGCATCGGATACATCATGTCGTGTGTTTCATGTACATAATGTATTCCTCGCTCTCATGTTATTCATGTTTCTCATGTGCTTCATGCTCGCTCATGTACTCTCACGTGCTCTCATGTTCGATCATGTTTCTCGTGTATTTCATGTATAACCTATACTTCATGTGTACCCTTCATGGGCCTTCATGTGGAATTCATGTGCACTCGGTTCTGAGCCCTCATGTATACTTCATGTACACCCATCTATGGGCTATCATGTGAAAATCATGTACGTAACATAACTTGTCTGGATCCTTGTGTATTGATTGGGATATGGGGGATTATAAATAGTCATGTGAACAATTCCAAAGTAATATAACCATGTGCGTCTCTTTAGTATATTCATATGCAAATCCAGCCGTTCACATGTCGACTTTGTACTCTAAATCACTAGTCACTGGTAGCTCTCTACTTAAAGTAGATATTTTCATTACAGTTCTCTCTCTATTTACATCATGTACTTTCTTTCAGTTTTATGTATCGTACTCTCTTGCATGTTTATATTTTCTAACCTATTATGATCTGCGTGAGATGTATTGTGATCTCTCCCGTCCTGACTGGACCTGTTAAAATTTTTATAGAGGATGATGAGGAACCCTGCATCCCTTACTATGAAGCTTGCCTAGATGACACTCGCGACCTGGACCCCTGAGGAGGTTCAGGCAGCTGTTGAGGATGATACCCGTGCTTAGTATAGATAGCTTAGACGGTTCTTTCTTTTCATGATTAGTTGTTGTCCTTGATTTCAGAGTTGTATATTTTGGAGATGTTGAGACTGGTAGTTGTTAACTTTGATTTATTTCACTTCTGTTGTACCTCGGTTTGAGGATTTTCTTATCTATTCCATCGTGCTATATTCTATCTCTAGATTGTAATTGAGTTGTACCTTCTGTGTCTTGGCCTCCAGTTGGAGAGTATTTCATATTGTATTAGTTATAGTTCATGATCTAGAACAGCGTTCTACCGCCGACACTGCGGCATAGGCTGGACGTTGTTACGTACTCGTACCCTCACAGCGGGTGCGGGTCGTGACACGTTTTTAGTGGTAGCCTATGCTTGTTGAGTTTATATAGTGGTATTCGAACTAGAGTATCACTACAGCCTGCAGTAGGATTAGGATATATTTTTGAAGGTACTCAATCACATTAGCAAAACTCTTAATCAGATTCCTTTTATCTGAATTTGTTGCTTATTGTCTTCCCTTGAATATAAACTGTCCTCCTTGATTTTTTGCTTCATTCTAAGTAATTGCTTCTTGTTTTGATCTGTCTTTATGATGGTTATGGAGACACGATCTCATCGCTCCGGTTTGGGGGATACTATCGAGAGGCCGGTCACCTCTCGTCCTGTTCAGCAGGGCCTCGAAACCGTAGCTCCTGTTGTGCCAACTCAGGTTGGCATTTCTGCTACATTGGAGGTGCACCTCCGCCTGTATAGAGACTTTCCCCATCATTTCTGATTTCTCTCAGCAGCAAAGGTACATGCAGCATCAGCAGCAGGCCAGGGGAGGCCAGCAGGGGCGAGCTTTCGCCAGGACAGTCGAAGATGTACAGGCTATTGGAGATCTTGTTGCAGGTTCCGTTCTTTTTATTCCATTTCCGCAATTGCCTCTTATAACTATCTTGAAAATTCGATTCCCTCTGTTCCTTGTTGATTGATCAATTTTGTTCTGTTGTTCTTGTGTTATGTTTGATTTCTTTTGAGATAAATCATATGGGCTAGGTCATCTCAGTTACGGGATCTAGAATCTTCGATAGTCGTGTTAGCTGGCATAGTGAGGACATATAGTCGGATTTAGGACATATTTCTCGGGTGTAGGAATTTAAGGTTTTCGCTGTCAAGCATACGGCAATACGAAAATTTTAAATACCATGATTTTAGAGGTATGTACCTTAGTCAAGGACTCTGTGATTATAGTAGCCTTGCTCACTAGCATGACAAAGATTCTGAGTATCAAGATTTTGGACAGGCGCATATGATTATCGAACTGGATGATTTTGAGACTATGATTGTGGGGGTGTTTGACCTAGAAGGAGTACTACCATCTTAAATTTCGAGGACGAAATTTTTCTAAGGTGGGTAGACTTGTAACACCCAGTTTTCTAAATGTGGGTAATTTTGAAATTTTGTGATTTTAATTATTAATTATGATATTTAAATAATAATATGATTTTTAGTAATTTTTAATCATTTTATAACTATTTAAAAATCATGACTTGTGATTTTGATGTGCAGCTAGTGAAACGCTAGAGACTGTCTGTCCTAGAGCCTAACCATGTGTTTAGGATTTTTATTTATTATTTTTAGCCTAGGGGTAATTTGGTCATTTTTGACTTATTAGAATTATTTGATTAATTATTGGATTGACGGTTGTTGATTTTGACTTTTACTAGTTGTGACTTAAGAGACTAACCTAGATGTTGACCCTAGTTATGGTGACTTGGTTGACAATGGTGAGACCCTAGTCTAACTTAAGTCAATCTAAGTTAGTCATATAGGAATCAAGACTTGAATAGAAGGCTTAGTGAATTGGTCAATAGGCTTGAGGCTTAGGAGATTGATTTCTAGACTAGTGCTACTTGGCCCATGGCCCATGACTTGAAACCCTAACCCTAATTTCGTTCATTATGACCAGCCACCTAGGGCTTTTCCCCCTATAAATAATCTCCTCATTGATTGTTCTTGCCTCTTTTATGATATTTCAACAAATTAAAGAAAGAGGTAATGTCATTTCTTCCCCAATCCCAAGATTCTTCATTTTTAATCCTTTTTTACTCTAGTCTTTTGCATATGATCCTAATCTAGCCCTATTTTGTGTTCATGGAGAGAAATTACAGGTTTAAATCAATTTGGAGATTTTGGCTAGCAAGGAGATTCCCCCATTTTTGAAGCTTTTCATTAAAAGCTCAACCAATAGGTAAACCCTCACAATCACCATTAGATTTCGATTTCTTGCATGAGTGCATATCCCTAAGAGTTCCCTAGCTGCTAGCATAGGTTTGGTGTCGATTCGTGTCCATTTCGTGTCCGCATCGGACACGTATCAGTACTTGTTGCAAGTGTTTGATGAAATATCTCATAGAAATGAATGTTAATGTTTTCTAAAACAAATTACATATTTTGTAGCTTAATATGTGTAGATTAATATTCCAGGTGACTGAGTTAAATTTGTGCACTGTTCGTGTCCATTTTGGACACGAACTCACTGACTGGACACAGCACAGGGCACTGTAGCTCTCCCCTGCTGCCTGTGTCCTGTTTCTCATCGGACACGACGCGTCGTGTCACCATTTTTGGTGGACATGTAGGGGCCAGACTGACAGGGTATTCCCCAAGTTTGGGTCGAATTGGTTTGGTATCCACGAAGTTATTTAGCTTGTACTGGTCCTGCACTTGCGTCCAGTTTTGGACTGATGGGTTGGTATGGAGTTTGGACACTTGTGTCCAATCTTGGACACGAAATGAATGGTGGGACACGAGCACATGTAGGGGGTTCATTAGTAACCTTTTCTTTGGTAGATTGATAGGTTTTGATTGATGTTTTGGTCCTAAAACTGGGTTCGGGTTTTGACAGTTGAAGTTTCAATCCTTAATGATATTCTTCAGTTTTTTTTCAAATAATATTCAAATATTAATTCATGATTCTTGTGAAGTGGTTACTTGTGTACATATTTATTTCTAGGTTTAATATATATATGAGATTTTATTCTGGGAGTTTGAATATTGATTGGGTTTATATATGATCGATTGGGACTGACTGATGTTTTTCCCTTTTCTTTCAACTGAGAACTTTTGATGTTTATGTAAAACTGAGTTTTATTATGATGAACCTGAGATTTTCACTCGACTGAGCCTTGTTTTCATGAGTTGGTGTCTGTTAACTGGTTTCCTTTCCTTCCTTATAAACTGGGTTCGATTGCATTACACAGGTTTTGACCCCATCACTGATTTCAAATTTCTAACTGTCATTTTACTTAAACTGAGACTATTCACTGATTTCAGTCCCATATACACACCTACTCTCACAATTTCCTATCTATGGATCCCTGTACACTATATGCTACACTCACACAACCTAGCAAGCACACACACTTTGAACTGAAACCTTATTCACTCACAAACACACACGCTGATTATTACACAGGGAAATACAAACTAAGTTTGACACACATTGCTATGTTTACACACACACACACATTGATGCACACAGTACACCCTACACTACATTCACACACACACTTTACTGAGATATCTGGAAATGAGAAGAACTGGAATGAGTTCACTTAGGGGTGAGCATATAACGGTTAAAAACCGAAAACCGAACTGAACCGAACCGAAATATGACAAATGGTTCGGTTTTTCTGTTATCGGTTCGGTTTATGGTTTGAAAATTTAAAATTTGAAATAACGGTTCGGTTTTCGGTTCTTCATCCGAAAAACCGAACCGAACCGAAAACCGATTTAGATTTAGTAATTTATCAAACTACCCACAATATACATATACTAATGTTTATTAACCCCTAACTGAGCGCACTCTCTTCTCCTATTCTATGTCGGTGCTTCTTTGAGCACTCTTTCTATCTACCCTCAATCTATATATACTAATATCTTTCACTCTATGTAATATAACAATTCGTAAATACAATAATGTCAAATATTTTTTTAAATTTTGTTATTTAAATAGGTCCATTTTGCTAAAAACTTGAAGGCCATGCACATTGGCCCATGAAACCGAACCGGCCGAAAACCGAACCGAATTAATTTGGTTCGGTTTTGTTCGGTTTTTATAAAAACGGTTCGGTTTTCGGTTTTAAAAAATACAGTTTACGGTTATTTCGGTTTTCACATATTCGGTTCGGTTTGAACCGAACCGACGCTCACCCCTAAGTTCACTGATTTGGTAATTGCTATGAACCTATGTCCTAGGAACAAGTTCACATACACATTAACTCCTGAGCACTAATTCCTAAGACACACACACATTCAAGGCATGTACGCACACTCAGACACTTACACAAAACTGGAATCATGAACTGAGATTTGCATGACACTTTCACTTCACTGCACTTGAAATTGTACTGTCAATTACTTGAATCCTGAGACACTTCACTCTGTTAAACTATTCTTGATGATTAATTTCAAAAATTATTTTAATTCCTTATGTCTGAATCTTGGTTACATGTTAGGTCCATGTGGGTTATTGGTTGTTTCTTAGTTCCTAATGATTGGTTATAGATATTTTCTTGGGTTTTGTTATTCGAAATAGATCCCTGTTATAGGACTGTGCTCCCAGATTTAAATTGTTCCTTCTCAGTTTTTTTATGAATGTTTGGGTTGAAACGAAATCGAATTGAGTAGTGGTTGGTGTGAGTGATGTTGATGATATGGGACACACATTCCTGCCCCCCCCCCCTGATCTGTACACGTGTCTGAGAACATGTTGGTTACACTCGAGACACACACACAAATCTGATAGGTACACACACACACACCCATCTGCACTTACACATTAACCTGAGCATGATACACTGTTTTGTACACAGTATTTTACAGTTCCTAAATACTGAACACACACCCCTCTGTAACATACACACACACATACAGACCCCATTCCCCATTGTCTGTGCAGCAGAACCAGTTAACCCCTGTCCATGTTAATTAACACTGGACATTACCCTCTCCTTTCCCTCTAAGCACGATTTTCATGAAATCTGAGAATGAGTTCACATACCCACACATTTCACATTACAAATAACTGAGAATAGACACCACTTTACTGTTACACACTCACGCATGAGTTCACTCACATGAAATCTGAGATTAACACAAATGTATGCACACTCACACACACACATGAAAACTGGAAACCCCTGTTCCTGAACACACAATTGAGACACTGTTTTCTCATATAGCTCTCACACACACACCCTTACACTGTAAACTGAGGGTAGCTGAAAACCAATATTGATAGCCTATCTTCCCACACACACATTGACACCTTATTCCCTAAATTCCTGAAACCTATCTACAGGTTCCATATACACACACACGCATCACATTGACCCCCTTTACTATTACACTATCATGTAAACACAAACACACATATCTAGCCTACATTCATGTTCACTCACAACCTAGCTAATGCCACATGACCTAGTATGATATATATATATATATATATATATATATATATATATATATATATATATATATATATATATATATATATATACATGACTTTCATGATTGATAGCTTAAATAGTTAAATGTGAATGTTGTCTAAATGTGGATGGCTTGTGTTGGCTTGTATTGCCTTGGGATATAGACCCTTAACCTATGCATGACTTGTGTGTACATTGTATGTATATAAATATATGTATGGTGTGTTGATAGCTTGTGTTAGCCTTGAGATTGTGTGCGAGTGCTAGCCTAGGCTTGGTTAGGCCTAGTGAGACTTATTAGACTTGTTTGGGTTAGGCTTGACCTAGTTGACCTAGTTTAACTAGTGTGGTTGACTAGAGTTGACCAAGTGTTGACTTTAGTCTAGTTTGACCTAGACAGTATGCAGATGCATTATACATTTCAATTATCATCCCCTGTATACATCTTGACTTGTGTTGCTCTAACTAGGGGTCAGGTACCTCATCTCGGACAGTACATTTACTTCAAATATTCAGATACCAGGCGAGTACATTCTCTGATTATTTCATAACTTGCTTGGGATTATATTCCTGCTCTAGTTTACCTTATTTGATGTTGTCACGATATTATCATGGATTGGTACTATATGGATCCCTACATTGAGATGTTATCCCCCTCGGGAGCATCGGATATATCATGTCGTGTGTTTCATGTACATCATGTATTCCTTGCTCTCATGTTATTCATGTTTCTGATGTGCTTCATGCCCGTTCATGCTAGCTCGTGTACTCTCATGTGCTCTCATATTCAGTCATGTTTCTCGTGTATTTTATGTATAACCTATACTTCATGTATACCCTTCATGGGCCTTCATGTGGATTTCATGTGCACTCAGTTCTGAGCCCTCATGTATACTTCATGTACACCCATCTATTGGCTTTCATGTAAAAATTATGTACGTAACATAACTTGTCTGGATCCTTGTGTATTGATTGGGGTATAGGGGAGTATAAATAGTCATGTGAACAATTTTAAAGTAGTATAACCATGTGCACCTCTTTAGTATATTCATGTACAAATCCAGCCGTTCACATGTCGACTTTGTACTCTAAATCACTAGTCACTGGTAGCTCTCTACTTATAGTAGATATTTCCATTGCAGTTCTCTCTCTATTTATATTATGTACTTTCTTTCAGTTTCATGTATCGTACTCTTGCATGTTTATATTTTCTAACATGTTATGATCTGCGTGAGATGTATTATGCTCTCTCCCGTCCTAACTAGACCTGTTAAAATCTTTACAGAGGATGATGAGGAACCCTGCACCCCTTACTATGAAGCTTGTCTAAATGACACTCGCGACCTGGATCCCTGGGGCGGTTCAGGCAGCTGCTGAGGATGATACCCGTGCTTAATATAGATAGCTTAGACTGTTCTTTTTTTTCATGATTAGTTGTTGTCCTTGATTTCAGAGTTGTATATTTTGGAGATGTTGAGACTGGTAGTTGTTAACTTTGATTTATTTCACTTCTGTTGTACCTTAGTTTGAGGATTTTCTTATCTATTCCATCGTGCTATATTTTATCTCTAGATTGTGATTGAGTTGTACCTTCTGTGTCTTGGCCTCCAGTTGGAGAGTATTTCATATTGTATTAGTTATAGTTCATGACCTAGAACAGCGTTCTAGCGCCGACACTGCGGCGTAGGCTGGGCGCTGTTACGTACTCGTACCCTCACAGCGGGTGCGGGTCGTGACACTGCTTCTAGAAATTGGTCTCGACTTTCACTCTGCATTTGAGGATTGCCTTGGTTAGGTTAAGGGTGTTTCTGGTAGCCGGAAAAGGATCGGTCATGAACCTAGCTTCGGCACGGGTGACGTCGTCCTTGTCTTCCCGAATAGCTTGAAAAATGTCCCCATATGCTTGTTTGCTCCAGCCAGCAAGGGCTTTCCTCGTAGCCTTGAGCTTGATGGCAATCCGAGTAAGAGGGTCGGTGGATTCTGCACGATTCCAAGCTTCTTTAACGATGCCCAAGAATTGGGGATGGTCGCACTATAAGTCTAGGAATCGAAAGCTCTCCTTGGACTGGTTGGAATTGCTGGTAATGGTAAGAAGCAGGGGGCGTGGTCGGATTCGGTGGCGTTGAGGTGGGACAGCTTAGATGTGGTCCCCATCCCTTGCCAATGGGCATTCGTAAGGGCTGGATCGATACTGGAATATTGCCGACGATTGCCTTCCTGTATGTTGAACCAGGTGATGGCATTGTCGTTGAAGGGGGGAGGAGAGGTGGTATGTAAAGATAAAATTATTGAAATCTAGCATGGCTGAAGGGTGGGGGGTGGCTACATATCTTCTCCTCTCTACATGTGATGGCGTTGAAGTCCCCAATACAAAGCTACGGGGTGTTGGGATAGAGGTGGTAGATATCGAGGAGGTTGTTTCATAGATGTCTGCGGTCGACAATATCGCAGCTTCCGTGAACAGCAGAGAGGATGGCGCGCTTGGGGATCAATGGGTGTTCGATCCAGCAGGTGAGGGCTTGATTGTAGTCTTGAATCACTCCGATCTTGACGTTCTCCGAGCAGAGGATCCAAATGTCGTGTCTGCCAGCAATGGCCGAGTGAAAGCCTAACTGCAGTTGAATGGATTTGATTTTCTTGTAAGGGATTTTTGGTTCGAGGATAATCAAGATGTCGATCTTGTGGATCTTCTTTAGGCTGGTTATTCTCCTTTTGGTGGGTTTGTTCGCCAGACCGCAGACATTCCAGGATAGGATGTTCAGCATTAATAACGTTTGGGGATGGTTGTTTGGTCCGTTCGGCTGCGGACCTGGTGAGCATAGCCGGGGACCCAGCGGCTCCTTTCTTTTCTGGTTGCCTGGTAGAGGTGGTGGCCTCTCCTGCTTTTTTGGTCAATGTGCCGATGGTGGGATGTTCCTTTTGGTTGGGGGAAGGGACATCAAAAGAATCCAGTAATTCTTCTGCGGAGTCCAGCTCGGGATCCTCGGGAGGGATGGGGATGTAGTCAGCCCCGATCTGGTCTCCGTCCGACTGGAGTTGAAAACCTGCGGCAAGGACTTGGAGTCCTCGTTGAGCCTGCTCTAGACCTAGAATTGCTAGGGCGTCTACGATGGCGACCATGGTCACCTTGTGCCATAGAAGGAGGTTCTCTGCGGTACCCAGAGGTTCGGAGGGTCTCTGCGGTCCTCAGAGACCGGCCTGACGGCCAAGGCTGATTCCGTAGGAGGGGTTATACTCTTGGGGGGGTCGGTAGGTTTCTTAACAAGTGCGTGCGTTGAATTGGTTGGCGAGGACAAGGTTTGGTGGGTGGAAGGGAATGATTGATTAGTCTGAGAGGGTGCCTTCGCCGGATTTGCCTTCGCTGTAGTTGAATCTGGTGTGGGAGTTTGGTAGGGGAGCAGGGGTGGTTGGGCCTTCTTGCCTCCTTTGGTGTGGGTTTCTTTCCTTGCTTGTTTCTTCTTGAGCTCTGGATGAAAACGGAAGCAATGTTTGGGGAGGTGGCCGCGTAGGTGGCAGTGAGTACAGTAGAGAATATGATTATCGTAGATTATTTGCTGGGTGTGAGTGCGGTCCCCAAGTTCGATAATGATCTGATTTAGGGGTTCCTTGGTGAGGTCGAGTTCTACACATATCTTCGCGTAGTGCGCTCTTGTTAGGTTACTAGTTTCAGTTGTATAGCCACGAATGTGTCGAAAGAATTGGCTATACGCTTGAGCGCCGCTGGGACGAAGCAAATGAGGGGGAGATTGGGGAGGGTGATTCATACGGCAACCGTAGATGAGTCTTCCTTGGTGTTAAATCTAGCGGACCACTTGATTATCTTCATTTGGTGGGTGTCCACCCTACAGGTGCCTTTGGACCAGACGGTCTGGTGATCGAGCTCGTAAGAGAGATTGAGCAGGATATGTCTAGGGTCGAGTGGGGCGACCCTGTATTCTGCCGATAACTGCCAACTGGCAATGACATCTTGAACCCGGGAAAGTTTGGGGCAGCCTAAGGAGAATTTTAGCACGAAGGAGTATGGAAAGGATTTAGCCAGGCAGGTCAGTTCCTGGTCAGAGAAGGGCATCGTAGGCATGGAAGATGCTTGGGGATACGCCACCTCTGGAAGGGGGACGTTCGGGAACATGATGCTCTGCTTGGACGCTCTGTCGGGTCGAAGCTTGTCGTCGAAGGAGGTGATCGGGGCAGCCGAGGAAGATGGCGAGTCCCAAACCAGGCTGGGGCCAGGCCTGGCAAAGGAGGACGGGGAGAAGGGGCTACCACAAACTGGGGGACCTCGACCATGCGGGGTATGATAGCAATGAGGTCATCCGGGATCGGGCGACCAGACCCACTCGCGGCAGACAGTGCCGAGGGAGAAGGGAAAATGAAGGAGGGTGGGAGGGAAGAGAGGGGGGAGGCGACTGCTAGAAGAGACACTCGCCGATGAAGGGCCAATAAGGTCGGGAATGCCTGAGGATGAGGGCGAATCTGAAGAGGGTGGGTGGATGGCGCACGAGCTGCCAGATGCTTGGGGAGCAAAAGCAACCTGGAGAGTCGGGCCATAAGAGCCCGCTGGGACCACTGAGGGATAAGAGACGCTGCCGGCCACCAGAGAGCGGGCGTCAGCAGAGGGAGCATCAAAAGCATGGACATAAGGCGGCGGAGGGCCGCAAGCGCCTCGGGGAGGAGGGAGCTGAGCATGCGCCTGCGGGGCAATGGAGGGAGTGCATGCCCTCGCGGGGACCGGCGCATATGCGCCCACAGGATAGCTGGAGTATGTGTCCAAGTCCGGACGAGAGGGGGCGGGACCAGAAGAGCTGGGGAAAGCAGTAAGCGGTGGCGGACCGTAAGCGCCCACGGGGGGATGTAGTCAACCCCGATCTGGTCTCCTTCCGACTGGAGTTGGAAACCTGCGGCAAGGACCTGGAGTCCTCGTTGAGCCTGCTCTGGCCCTATAATTGCTAGGGCCTCTACGATTGTGAATCCATGGTCGCCTTGTGCCATAGGAAGGAGGTTCTCCTCTGCGGTACCTAGAGGTTCGGGGGGGTCTCTGCTGTATATATATATATATATATATATATATATATATATATATATATATATATATATATATATATACACCATACCTAGACCCATAGATACATAGCCTATATCACAACAACTATATAGTACCCCATATATATATATATATATATATATATATATATATATATATATATATATATATATATAGAAAAAAAAATATATATATATATATAGGGTACTATATATAAAATAAAAAAATAATATATATATATACCACGCCCCTATTCTGGTGGAGACCAATAACAACAACCACCTTCCCAAAAAGAACTTCCAATTCCTAGACTTTTGGACTGAACATCCGCAGTTCTCGAGCGTCGTTGCTGAAGCGTGGAACATCCAGGACTCCCCCAACCCTCTCACTCGGATTAGTAACAAGCTCAAAGCCACCAGGAAAGCCCTTTCCAATTGGAGCAAACAAGCCTTTGGGGACATTTTCCAAGCGATCCGCGTCGCCGAAGATGACGTCGCCCGAGCAGAAGCTAAATTTCTAACCGACCGATCCCCTGCGGCCAGAAGTGCCCTGAACCTCACCAAGGCCATGCTCAAATTCAGACTCAAAGTAGAGACCGATTTTTGGAAACAGAAAGCTAGGCTGAAATGGGACAGCGACGGGGACAGAAACTCTAAATACTTCCACGCCTGCGTCAATGGCAAAAGAAACAAACTATCAATTCATCACATATTCGACGAGCACGGCACCATCAGAACCGGCCATAAGGGTATCCAAGAGGCGGCCGCCGATTACTATACTAAGTTATTCTCCAAGGAAACGGTCCATAAAGACTTATCATTCCTCGACCAAATCCCCACCATCATCAACGACTCCGACAATGCTTTGCTGGATCGCCCCCTGTCCGAACAGGAAGTGAAAGACGCGGTGTGGGCTTTGAACGAGCACAGCGCCCCCGGCCCAGACGGATTCAACGGAGTTTTCTTTCGTTCCTGCTGGGAGATTATCAAGCGGGATATCACCGATGCGACTATTGCTTTCCTTGAAGGAGCTCACTACCCCAAAGCCATCTCCAGCGCCAACCACATCCTTATCCCGAAAAAAGACAACCCCAACTCATTCCGCGACTTCCGACCAATCAATCTTTGTACCTTCACTAACAAAATTATATCCAAGATCATTTCCACTAGAATGACTGACATTCTCCCCAAAATCATCTCGGAGGAGCAAAGCGGTTTCGTTCGAGGTAGGAACATCCAAGACAACATCATGCTGGCCCAAGAACTTATCACCTGCATGAAGTTTCCTGCTCGAGGGGGCAACATCGCCATCAAAATTGACATGGAGAAAGCCTACGACAGACTCGATTGGCAGTTCATGATCTGGGTCTTCAGAGCGTTCGAATTTTCAGAGAATTGGACCAACACTGTGTGCAGATCCGTCAGCAACTCCTGGTTCTCCACTGTCATTAACGGCCAATCAGAGGGCTTTTTCAAATCTAGCCGCAATGTCAGACAAGACGATCCTCTATAATCCACGATCTTCATCATCGCAGCTGACGCCCTGAGCAGAAACCTAAACAACATGGCCAACACCCCGAATTTCCAACAATATCACACCGCCAGTGGATGCCCCACCATCACCCACCTGGCGTTCGCCAACGATTTACTTATCTTCTCTTCTGGGGATGTCGGATCCATGGAGGTGGTTCACAACACCCTGACGCGGTACTCCACATGCTCTGGCCAGAAAATCAACCATACTAAGAGCATCATCTACGCCCACCACAGTATCAAAATCGAGAATGCTACCAGTCTAACTAACCTCACTTCCTTCTCGGTGGCCCACCCCCCTTCAACTACCTCGGCTGCCCGCTGGTGTACGGGAGATCCAATGCCAGCATTTTCGAGAACCTCATCACTAAAATCAGGAACAAAATCGAAGGTTGGCATAACGCCACCCTATCCCCAGGCGGCAAAATAATCCTCATCAATCATGTCCTCAACTCCATCCCAATCCACACCTTAGCGGCTTGCTCCCCGACCAAGAAGGTCCTTGAGTCGATCGAGCAGATATTCTGCACGTTCTTCTGGGTCATAACGATGGTAAAGACAAACACCACTGGGCCAGCTGGGATGTCATGTCCCCCCCCCCCCGATTGCGATCGGCGGGCTGGGTTTCACCAAACTCAATGACATCGTCAAAGCCTTCTCCATGAAACTGTGGTAGAAATTACGCACGAGCGATAACTTATGGACCAGGTTCATGAAGGCCAGATACTTTAACTACATCCACCCAGCGATGGCCAGAGCCAATAGCAGATCCTCGGCAGCTTGGCACCGCATTTTGTGGGGTCGCGAATTGGCTGAGCCGGCGATTAGACTCCATCTAGGCGCGGCAAGGCTAACTTCTTCCTGGAAAGATGGATCGGTGATAGCCTTATCCCGAACACCTCTGGGGCTCCCAGCAACAGCAGAATCAAAGACCTGTGGAACCCCACTAATAACGAATGGTTTTGGGGCCGGATTCGCGATTGGGCCAGCAACGAAATGGTCGACAGCATTCGTCAGCAAGGTCTTATCATAGGTCCCAACGCGGACGAGCTGAGATGGTCGCTGGAAGCTTCCGGAGTTTTCTCTGTGCGATCGACGAGGGCTGCGATCCACGAGAACGGCCAAGAACACTTCATTGCGCGATTCTGGCACTCGTGCATCCCCAAGAAATGGTCATTCCTCCTGTGGAGAGTCACGAGGAAGAAATTGCCAACCGATGAGATCCTTAACTCCATCGGCTTTAGTCTGGCATCAGCTTGTAATTGTTGCGACGATCGGCAGACGGAGACTATCGACCATATCTTCCGGGAGGGAAGCCTCCCCAACCAAACCTGGAGCATCCTCAACCGCATCTACAACATCACTACAGGAGCCGGGCGCTTTAACGATCTCCTGGCCCTCTGGGGAGTCATGTCCCACGGCCATCAGATCGTAGCAGCGGCTGCCACCTGGGTAATTTGGAAGAATCGCAACAAAGCGAGATACGAGGGTCACCAATATTCTGCCGAGCAGCTCATTCGGGAAATTAAACGGCAATGCCGCAAAAGGAGTTCACTGTGCTCCCACAGTCCACCAGCATTCTGGCAACCCCTCTTCAGTTAGTTTTGGCGGGCGCGGTCGCGGTCGCCCCCCCTGTCTTTTTGCTAGTTTCAGGCTTTTCGCAATGTACTTTCTTCAGGCTTCGGCTTTTTTGAGCCTTGATTAATAAAAGAAGGGGTTTATGAAAAAAAAATTATATATATATATATATATATATATATATATATATATATATATATATATATATATATATATATATATATATATATATATATACACACACCCCATACCTAAACCCATAGATACATAGCCTATATCACAACAACAACTATATAGTACCCTATATATACATATCATGTACCCTATATAAATGTGAAGGTAACCCCAATACCCAATGTACAAATCAGCGCACACATATGTATAAAGCACCCACTTACCTAGCTAATTGTCTAAAAGAAAGTAACCCTCACAAATGTAACCCATATATATCAAGGTATCCTAAATCACATATACCTTAATAACATTACCCTAACTAAGATAACACACACACACACACTCTAACCTGGCCTAAGGTCCTCAACATTCATCTAACCTGGGCATGTGTTTCCACACACACACACACACACACACACACACACACAAATATATATATATATATATATATATATATATATATATATATATATATATATATATATATATATATATATATATATATATATATATACATGAACATTGTATACTTGACACACTAACTCTCTCTTTTAAACTCAACCAAGGGGGTCATATTGCTGCTACTGTGGCTCTAATTTGCTGCTTCTGTCAAATGCAGCATGGCCACTCTCTCACTCACACTTCATGGCCAATTGTGGCCAAGCCAAGGCTAACCAAGCCAAGGAAATCAAATCTTCCTGGCTGTCACCAAAACAGCACTACTGCTACTGCAGTTTGCTTGTTGCTGCCTAGTAACATCTCCCCTCACATCACTATATGCAAACCCCATCTGAACATCCTCTGGCTAACCCTTATCACCAACGTATGTATCATACACTATCACCCACAAATACATATATACAATCCCCACATGCATACAAAATCTCAGGAATCTGAGATTACATCCCCAAAACTGGAACTCATATAACACATAAAATTTCCCCAAAACATACTCGACTGAACCAAGTATCAGTCAATTACATCGAACCCACAGATCTATATTACTTATAACAATAGGAAAACCAAGTGTCCAAGTGAAAAGTGTATCCAAACCATGTCCAGAGATGTGTCTAGGGTGAGTGTCAATGTTCAAACAAGTGTCCAAGTGAACAGTGTGTCCAAGTGAACAGTGTGTCCAAGTGAAGCCCAAGTGATGTGTGAGTGTGAGGGTATGAGAAATGAGTGTCCAGTGGACAGATACAAGTGTCAATATGGTGTCGAGTGTCCTACAGGTCGTGTCCAAACTGACAACAGCAAGCATTTAAACATGGTATCAGAACCTAAAGAAGAACAGTATGGTGCGGGGTGTGTCGAGTGGTGTAGGGCACGACACATGCAGTGTCGTGTCTCGTGGTCAAGTCTATAGGTAGGCTAGGTCTAGGGCTTTGTGTCAGTGTCTATGCATCGAGTCAAAACCGTGTTGTGTCCTATTTCGAAGGCCGTGTCAGGAGGTGTCTCAACGTGTGCTCGTGTGTGTACAAAACCAGTACGAGTTTGATTTCTCTCAAACCACTTGATAAAACTTCCTCAAATTTTGTGTGTGGACTTTCAGTGAAAGCCCCCTCATGTCCACAAAGTCTTATCCCAAACTGCATCATGTCCAGTGAGAACTGGACACGCAGCAGCAGGGGAGACCACCATAGTCTGTGTCGTGTCCCCGTGTCAAATTTGGACACGAAAATGTGCCCAAATCCTGCTCTGAGTTTATGAAATGCAATCCACATGTAATTAGCTACATAATCATGTATTTAGTTTTAAAAATTATTAACATTCATTTCTTGTAGCATTTCACCAAACACTTTACACTACACTATGATACGCCTCCGATACGCATATCAAATGGATTCGATTCCTCACCAAACTTGGTCTACAGCTAGGGGGACTCTAAATGAATGCATCTATGGAAGGAAATCAGAACATTAATGGGTTTAGAGGCCATTACCTATTGAGAGTTAGAATATTAATGAAATTGCACTTGAGAGCCAAATCCCTCCACTTCCAATGGCCAACTTGCTCCAAATCCTTGCTAGCTAACCACTAGAGACCTCTTCTACAGTAGTGGAGTGTGTTGCAATTGAGTAGGCTCAATTTGGAGTTGATTTGGAGAAAGGGGGTGGATTTGGGGAAGAACACAAATTAGGGTTTAAGGAGGCAATGAAAAGAGGCAAGATGCATTAATGTGTGGCTTATATAAGGGGAGGCATGCTTGGCCGACCACATTAGCTTGGGTTAGGGTTTAGTTCATTAGGTTGGCTACGGGCTTCTCTTTCAAGTGAATAATAAGCCTTCTAGCTAAAGGCCGAAGTAAAAATAGGGTTTCAAGCTAAGTATCTTCCTTAACCAAATATCTAGATATTACTAACATTGTCATCTAGTTAGAATCTAATGGGATATCTAGGCTAATGACTAACATCTAGGTTATGGCAATTATAGGTTAAGGTTTAACATATAATTAGCACAATATAAATTAATCAAAATTCAAATTAAGCACAGTCACAAATGACCAAAATATCCTTAGCCTAAAAAGTGGCAATTAGCTAATCTAATCACATGCTTAGGTCCCCATGGTCATGGTTAGTCTCTAAGCTAAGTAGTTCTTGGGTTACACTAGTAAAATACCAAAATCACAATTCACCAATTTAAATAGTATTAAATTAATTAAAATTCACCATAAATCATTAACATGATTTAAATCCTTATTCAATGGTTTATTTTACAAAAGTTCAAAATTTTCCTCATTTTAGAAAAGTTGTGGTTACAAGTCTGCCCCCCTTAGAAGAATTTTATCCTCGAAATTTAGGTCGGTCGTACTCCTTCTAGGTCAACCCCCAACAATCAAGGTATTAAGAAAACTTATCTAAATCATGCAATTAGAAAAATAACATACAGGGTCCATGGCAGGTATTATCAGTCTGGGGTCTCATGTAGCTGTACTAGTCATACTACAGCACTAGGTAGTCATAAGGTATCAATCATACAAGCAATAGTAGGGTGGATCAATTCATCAAAGACATGCTATGGTCTAGGTCAAAACTCATCTCCAACTAGGTCTGGTGACTGGAACTTCCTCTTGGAAGTAGGGCTAAATTCCCAAGGCATTTCTCATGAATCATGCTCTTGGTAAAACTATTCTTCCTTCTATTTGATCTTATTCTCCCCTATCAACTTAGTCATCTCGAAATTTAAATTCCTACACATTGTCCTAACTTGGGTCCAAAATCTCTAAATCTAAGTTTATGAAGTCCTCAAACTTGTTCAAATCACTGTCCTCAAAATCTTACGAAGCTAATACTACTATGTCATGCAGGACTTACTTTCCATTATAAAATCAACCTTCGTGTTTCCTTCACATACACCTTTAATATCATTCTTCTTAAATCTTAAAATCTCTACCAAATCTTTAGATTTTTCCCATATACTGTTCTAACCATCTATATATACATCTTACTATCCTTCTTATCAATCGGAGGGGTCGCTACCTCCTGAGCAGACTAACATCCTATGTGAAAACTGGTAATCATAAACAACAGATATTTAACTACAAGGGTTACTGTTCTAATGTCAAAACTAGACTATCATTTCTAAGATAAACTCTAATACAAGCTATCAAATCATTATACTACGAAAGAATAATAACTAAATGAAGATCTACAAATAATTAGACTAATTAACTAAACCATCCCTACTGCTAAGTTAATTAAGGATGGAAAAACAATTTTTTTTTTGAAAAAGACTGAAACAAAAGGTAGAGATGATATGTTTAAGACCTTCTCAAGATACAATATGATAATGATATGCATCTGTCCAAATCATGATACTCAGAATCCTCGCCATACTAGTAAGCAAGGCTACGATAAACCGTAGAGTCGACAACTAAGGTACATACCCCTAGAATAATGGTATTTAAAAATTTTGTATAGCCGCTAGCTTGGCTGCAAAAATCTTAAATTCCCACACCCAAGAAATACATCCAAAATTAGACTATATGTCCTCACCATGCAAGCTAATTTGACAGTAGAAGACTCTAGATTCCATAAATGAGGCGACCTAGCCCATATGATTCATCTTGGTAGAAAATTAAATCAATAATGAACACCAAGAATCAAATTCATCAACGAATATGAAAGATAAACAAGAACGGTTGGAATCGAATTTCGAGATAGATTATAATAAGATTCTCAAAGGTCATCCCAGGAATCTCTCAAGGAATTCTAACTATGATTGAGTATCCTCTCATTCTAAAACATATTCCTTATCTCTTATCGCAGGTACGAGCAGTACAACTAATCGTCGCACTACCACGACTTTGCACTAATGCGAATCTCGACCTGCATGGGCCAGCACTAAAAACGTGTCACGACCCGCACCCAATGTAGGGACACGAGAAGTGGGTTCGTCCAGCCTACGTCGCAGTGTCGGCGGTAGAATATTGTTCTATGTCACAATCATATCTAACACAAATATAATATACTCTCCAAACGAAGGACAATCTCAACAGGATACAACTCAATCACATAAACTAGAGGTAAATAAAAGGCATGATAAGATAGATATGAATCACAAAGAGATACAAACAGAAGGAAAATAGATAGAAGGATCACAATATTTTAATACAACCAGATTTGAAGAAGTTTAAGTGTTATCACCACCACAACCACAAAGTATGAATAAGTACAACTCATAAAACAACTAAAGACAACAACTCAACCATAAGCTAGTAATCTACTCAAAGCTCTACTAGTATCCTCTAGGATAGCTATGATACTCCATGTTACCTTTAAAACTTATTAACAGGTCCAATCGGGACAGGAACGGGCACATTTCTCTCAAACAGTTCATATCATGGCAGAAAATGTAAAACAAGCAATAGAATAATATACATGAAAAGTTGTAAGATATGTACATGTATAGTAAGAGAGATATCTGAAAACAGGAAATTTGTATGGAAAGTAAGACTGTAAGTAAATATATAAGTGATTTAGATCACAAGATGGTTATTTAATCGGGTTAGGTTTGCACATGATTATTCTAAGGTAACTCCATTATACGTGAGGGTATAACAGGCATGCACATGATTACACTACTAGGAATTAACCACATAACCACTTCTACTCACCCCTACCCCAATCAATACACAAGGATCCATTCAAGTTATGTTATCGCACATGATTACACTACATTATACAAGAAGCTCATATGAACATGAGTGTACATGAGAGCACATGAGTATACATGAAGGCACATGGAAACATGTGTATACATAAATAGATACGAGTCTAAGGAATACATGATGCATATGATAAAGTACATGAACATGAAATACTCGATGCACCCGCTGGGGGATAACATCTCATGAAAAGATTCATATAGTACTAATCCGTGATAACAACGTGACAGCATCAAGTAAAGTAATCTAGAGCAAGAATATAAGTCCTAGCAAGTATTAAACGATCAAAGAATGTACTCGCCTGATAACCTGAACAACTGATAAGTATAGATGTCCAAACTGGAGCCACAGAGTCCTATTTAGAGAAACACAGGTTACAATGTATCCAAGATGTAATAAATGAAGTGTATAATGCAATCTACATAATTCTAGGTCAATCTAGATCAAAGTCAACTCTGGTCAACCCTCAAGTCAAACTAGGTCAACTCTAGTCAAGTTTGTCAACTAGTCTAGGGTTTAGTCAACTCTAGTCACAATGTAATTAGGTCCAAATTGGGTCAATTCTATAGGTATCACAACCACAGGTTAGGATACTAAGACACTAGATATAGATATCAAGTATATATATGCAATACCACTATATAAATATTATATCTATATACCCTCAATATATAATACATATATAGACACTTGTTAGCAATCACCCGAATAAAAATCGTATCATACGCGAATTTTTCCGTATCTTTCATAAACGTATAATACTTGCGTACTTTTGACAGATCCAAATCAGTACGTAAATTTTTAGCATACAAAGTTTTAAACGTGTTCTGTATAAATTATTGAAAAATTTAGCACAAAAAATGTGTTGGAAACCTGTTTAATTAACCAAATTTGACAACATATTAAGAATGTGAAGTTTTTAACCTCAATATTTCAATTTTTAGAATACTTGACCGAATTTTTGAACGTATTTTATTTGCACTGAGCCAATTTATACTCGTACGTTTGTCGTCCCGAATTTTTTTCGTTCGCCGAATTGCTAACAAGGATTAGACTAGTAAGACCCATATATATATATATATATATATATATATATATATATATATATATATATATATATATATATATATATATATATATATATATATATATGGGAAGGGATATTGCACCAAACTTATTGCATCAATTGTTGTACCAAATAATCTCAACCACACATTTATTTCTATCATGTGGTTATAAAGTATTCCATAAAGTTGTTGCCACGTCAGCATGCTTTATAACCACATGATTGAAATAAATGTGTGGTTGAGATTGTTTGGTGCAATAATTGATGCAATAAGTTTGGTGCAATATCCCTCCCCTATATATATATATATATATATATATATATATATATATATATATATATATATGAGCGCCGCTCCTGAGCGATTTGGAACCCTAGCTCCTCTCGATCTCCACTGACTACGGCGTGGCCCTAGGCCTGGCCGGCGTCCCTCCGTTGGGTGGCCGTACCACTTAGCTGACACCCACCCCCTGCATTGTTTTCTTTGTTGGTGTTCCATGTCCAAATCGTTCGCGGAGGTTGTGGGAGGCCATCCTTCGTCCAACCATGCCTTTCTCCCAAGAATCATATCCACCTTTAAGGAAGCTCATGCGTTTCCTTTTCGGAGGATGAAGAACAGTCAATGATTGATCCATTAAAGTATGCTCTAGTTGGCAAGTTCTCATACTCCCGGCCGCCTATCGATTTAATTCGTAAGGCACTCTCCGGGTTTGAATTCACTGTATCCATCAAAGCATGTCTCATTGATAGGAAGCATATTCTCATTCGATCCTCTAATGTAAAGGATTACTTACGGCTCCGTTCCAAAGATACATGGTATGTTGCTAGGGCTCCTATGTGCTTGTTCAAATGGGACCCTGACTTCTCTCCCTCATGTGAATCCTCCATAATGCCTACTTGGGTTTCATTACCGAACCTGCCCTATCACCTCTTTGATAAAGATGCATTGTTTACCATCACATCAGCCATCGGCACTCCTTTAAAGATTGATAAGGCAACTTTGGATTTATCTCGTCCTAGCATGGCACGAGTTTTTGTTGAAGTCGACGCGTCCAAACCCCTACAACAGAGGATCATGATAAACTTGCCTTGCGGCATGAGCTTTGGCAATCCATTGATTATGAATCATCTCCTTTGTATTGTTCACACTGCTGACCAGGGTCATGCGGCAGATTCTTACAAAGTTGTGAAGCAGCAGAAAAATCAGGTACGTGGAAAGGAAACACACGTGATAGTTGAGCCGCAAGTGAACCAAGAGACCACCACTCAACATGTAGGAGAAACCTCCAATCCAGTCCCCGAGGTTCTGGGACAGACAGCACATCCAATGGTCATTGAAGTCCCTATCATTCCTACTAAAGAAGCTCTTATACCCATGTCCCCTCATAATGATCAGGGGGATCAAAGGAGGATTTGGCGGCCACTCAGCAGTTGCCAGTTATTGAAGTTTCGAAAGCTCACCTACCTGTGCAGGCTGCAGACACAAGAGTGGTGCCCGAAGCTCTTGAGGCGACTGCTGAGAAGACGGACGATGGAGACCCGCCTCGATTTGTATGCCATGGTTCCAAATTGGAACAGTGACTTTCTATGGCCAAAATTCCTTATTAGAATTATATTTTAAATTATTATTAGGTTAAGATAAATTTTGAGTAATTTATTTTAAAATTTAAATAATATTAGATAGGTTAACCATTAGCCATTTATTTCATGATTTTAGAATTAGAATCTTAGAATTGATTTGTGGTTTTCATGCACGTTTTGTGGTATGATGGTGTGATATGGGTTGATTACTTCTTGGTTGGAGTTTCTCTCATCCTCCGCTTGTTAAAACGATTTATTAAGGAGTTCAGGCAAGTACAGTATTGCTTTATGTGCTTATTGTATTATAATGTTGTCTTTCATTGTGTTTCATTAGGTATTCTATTGAGGCACGATTGTGACACGATATGCTTGATTGTAACATTGCTCGTTTATTGACCGTTTAGTTAGTCGGAAGAAAAAATGCTCAGTAGGTATGTAAACACAGGCCAATAATTGTTATTGTGGATAGCTAAGTCATACACCTCACGTATGGGTTAGTCGTACCTTTTTATTGTGGATAGTCATCTATGATGTTTCGTATTAATCCATGTCGTTCACATATCAAAAAGTATTTCAAATATACTATCTGTTTACTTGTACATGTTTATTGCTGGCTATCTCGTTCATACATGTTCTTACTAGTGGTTTCTTGTACATATTTATTGTTTCCAGTTTATATACATGTTTCCCTTATTGTTATCGTTTACTGCATCTCTATTCGTCTAGTTTTATTTTATATTAAGTTACATTATTGCAATAGGGTTGTACTTTGCTTTGTTTCTGACTGGATCGTTGCAGGTGACTTGGCATGCTTCCTACTTTTGCGCTATGGACTATACGGGGGAGATAGAGATCTTGGAGGCTAACCTTAGATTCTAGATAGATTAGTTAGTTTCTTTTATTTAAATGTTTAGTAAATTTGTTCCCAAAAAATATTTTTGTTGAATTATTGGATTTGTAATTTGAATAATATTATGAATGAGCAATTAGATATAATTTTTTTTGTATTTGAGATTGACATTGAGACCTAGATAGCGTACTACCTCTGATGTTGCAACGCAGGTTAGACTTGGCTACGTACTCGTATTCTGAAAAATGGATGCAGGTCGTGACAAGTTTTTTTGGTGGCCCATGCAGGTCTGTTTTCGCAAAAGATTACAAACTCGTGATAGTACTTAAGTTAGTCGTACTACTGCGATCCTGCGACTATAAGTGCTCATTCACAATTAGGATTGATTTAATTTTTAGGAGTAATGACTAGGACTAGGAGTCCCTTATTTAATTTGATTGTTGGCTAGTTAAGGTTGCTATATATACAATGTGATTTAGGTAGGGATTCGTTAAATTCTAAACCCTATTAGATAAATTGAGGAATTTTCCTAGAAGTATATACTATTGTATTTTAATATGATGGTATGACCAAGTTAGGTAGATTATTCGCCTCCTAAATTAGAACTTCCTATGATTCAATTTCTAATCTTGATCATTTGTGAAATTTTATCTTCTGTCTTCTCTAAACATCGTCATATCATACGGTCCATATTGCTTATTTATTTCCATTGACCATAAGTAATTGTTTTCCCTAAAGAGTCTATATTTTATTTCTATCCATTGACTTTTGATCCTAATATGATCCAATTATCCATATGTTCATTCTGACTCAGTTTGTTGAAATTCTAGACATATATATTTTTCCTCGATCCTTGAATATTAGAGAAATAGAAATTAAAATTTTTACTTCTCTTATGTTCAGTCATTTGTCCTAATCGATCGTTTGATTTTCAAAATTGATACCTAATCGATCGTTTAATTTTCAAAATTGATACTTTCACTTCAAGGACATACTTATTCATGATCGACTTATTTAAATTTCTAGAAAATCCTTCGAAAATTCTTATGGATATAGTTGACAGAATACTTGGTGACTTACAATGGCAAAGCAGATGCGTATTGTAGCCATTTATCTGAATTATCGAGACTACGGATTCACTGTAGCTAGCAGCGCACTTGCAAGTCATGACCCCTAAGTCGAGATAATTTTAGATATATGTAGGTTATTAAATATTATTAAAACGGCGTCCTAGTTGTCTTATTTTGATCCTTGAGTTGTTAATTCAATATTTGATAGAGTTTATAGAGTATTTGATACTGTATCCTTATTTGAGTCATGAAACCAAGAGTTTACTACAGCCAGGTGTACACTAATGAGGCACGAATTCTCGGTTAAATGACTTCGAATATATTTACGATTTTCGGATACTATAGAGGCTATATCGTTTATTGGCATATGACTATTAATTTTCCAAATTGATTTGATGTCTTATTTCTTATTACCATCTTCTTAATAAACTGGTAGTTATTCCTTTCTTTCTTATCTTTCCTATTAAAGAATCGTCAATTAGTTTCTTCCTAGTAATCATTTAGAATTGGTTACTATATTTGATTTTATTCCACTAGATTTATAATAGCATATCAATTTTGATTCTATAATCGTGCCTAGATGATTTTGGCTAATAGTTAATCGTATCGAAACGATTTTGATTTGATCATCCTTAAACGATTTTTGATTGCGGTTAGACTAGTTAAATTATATTTTGATCGAGCCAATTCGCATCTTTTCCTAGATTTGATTCTATAATCATGCTCGAAAGATTTTGGTTAACAGTTAATCGTGTCTAATGACTTTTCCCTATTACGATTCTATCATTAACCAAGCCTAAATTTGACTAACCTTTTTGACTATATTTTGATCGTGTCAAATCGCATCTTTTCTTGAACTTTCGATCCAATTCGCATTATGCCTAACCTATTTGATCGTTAATCGTATCATTTCTTGATTATATTCTTAGTCATGCCTAGTCGTATCCCTTAAAATTTTGAGGACGAAATTTTTCTAAGGTAGGTAGATTTGTAAGCACACTTCCCGAATTTTAAATTTTTTTATTTTATTATGAATAATTTTATGATCTTGGGAGTCATACCGAAGCTTGTAAGTGAGATATGATTATATTAAGGTTATATGACCTCTAGATAGCTTCTATATGTATTATTTAGCTGTTTTATATTTCTATCATTTTTGTATATTTTTAGGTATTTAATATTTACGGTTTTAAGGACTTTCAGGATTTACTGTAAGGTCATTCGGGGGTATTTTTGGACCAAATATTTTTATTTGGGCTCTAGATGACTAAAAATATTTTCTAGAATATTATAGAATTTATTTTGATTTTTTTAGAATTTTTGTAAATTTTTAGATAATTAAAACCTATAGATTTTATTTTTCTATAGACTTTTGGAATTTACTGTGGGGTTACACGATGATATTTTTAGACCAAACTTTTTGTTAGACTCTAGACACCTAGAAATATTTTCTAGAAATTTTTGGAATTTTTTTGAATTTTTCTGGTTTTTCCTAGGATTTATTTGGAGTTAAAATGATTTTTAAATTATTTTTGAATTTAAATTAGTATTTACACAGTCAGCAGCCTAGTCAGCCACACTCGAGCCCACATGTCGGGACCAAACCGCCTCTCTCTCATATATATATATATGTATTAAAACCGAAACCCTAGTTTATTATTCCAGCCCCCTTTGTGGTTTGATCTTGGAGATCTTTCAACTTCACAAGACGATTGCAATCAACCACGACGTCCGATTCAAGCGTTGTTTTCTTTGTTATAAGTGTGTCGAGGTTAGTTTTCCAAAATATATTTATTTTTTGTAATTATTTACGTGAATTTTTGGAGATTTATTTGTGTGTCGGTTGTCCGAAAATTAACGCGTCGCACTATTTTCGAGATTTGGGAGATCCCGAACTCCGTTTTGCGATCCGTTTGAGTGTTTGGAAAGAAGTTACGAAGATCTACAAAAAATTTCTAGAAATTCAACAATTTGTTTATATTTTATTTATTTCGTTGAACTCAGATTTGATCAATAATTTATCGATTTGATCATGGTTAGCCATAACGGCGATAACTTTTGATCAAATTGTGATTTTGTGGCATGGTCAATTCCTGTACACTTGGGTACTGAAATCTACTAAGATGTACCCTCAAATTATTGAGTTCATAATGTTTGACTAGTTAGTCAATAATATGCCTCGATTGTATGCCAAGGTTCCAAATTTTGAACAATGACTTTCTATGGCCTTTCTTATTTGAATTATATGTCAGATTATTATTAGGTTAAGATAAATTTTTGAGTAATTTATTTCAGAATTTAAATAATATTAGATAGGTTAACTCATTAGCCATTTATTTCATGATTTTAGAATTAGAATCTTAGAATTGACTTATGGTTTTCGTGCATGGTTTGTGGTACGATGGTCTGATATGGGTTGATAGCTTATAGGTCGGAGTTTCTCTCATCCTCGACTTGTGAAAATGGTTTATTAAGGAGTTCAGGTAAGCATACTATTGCTTTATGTACTTATTACATTATAATACTGTCTTTCATTGTGTTCATTGGGTATCCGTTGAGGCACGATTGTGACACGATAAGCTTGATTGTATCATGCTCGTTTGTTGACCGTTTAGTGAGTCGGGAGAGAAAATGCTCAGTAGGTATGTGAACACAACCTAATGATTGTTATTGTGGATAGCTAAGTTATACACCTCCATATGGATTACTCGTACCTTTTTATTATGGATAATAGTTGTACCCCTATTGTTGTACGCATTTTGGTAACTGTTCCCGTGTTTTAAAAACAAAGAACACCCCTCTGGGTGCTTAATTTTCCACTCACTTTCTTCTATGCAGTAGGGGTACAACTAATTAACTCTATAAACCAGGGGGTGTTTTTATTTTTAAAACAACGGGGACAGTTGCCAAAATGCGTACAAACCATAGGGGGGTACAACTAATTAACTCCATCTATGATGTGTCGTATTAACCCAAGCTGTTCACATGTCGAAATGTATTTCAAACACACTATTTGTTTACTTGTACATGTTATTGCTAGTTGTCTCATTCATACATGTTCTTGCTAGTGATTTCTTGTACATGTTTATTGTTTCTAGTTCATATACATGTTTCCCTTATGTTATCGTTACTGCATCTCTATCCGTCTAGTTTTGTTTTATATTAAGTTATATTATTGCAATTAATGAACTGGGGATTCCCGGGACCCTTAGTTTGGTGTGCGTATTGATCAATGGAAGTTTAGAAGATCTAAGACGTGTTCTAACCCCTCATAGCGAACTAGGGTTCACGAATTATACCTGCAACGGAAAAAAGAAGACAGTTTCCAACGACGTCGAGCAGTCACGACCCCAAGATCTTCTGCACGTATTCCTTCCTCGGGTTGGACGTTGGGCGACGATCTTCCCAACCTTTTCTTCTCCTTGGCAGCCCTCATTTTCTTTCCTTACGTGAATTACGAATTTCGAAAGATTTTATTTCTAATGATTATGACGGCCAGAGAATAGAGGATATATATATAAGGCTACGGCAGAGACCATGAGGAGAAATTAGGGTTAGGTCTCCCAACGGATCTGGGTATCCCGTGTTCAGCCTGAACACACAACCCAGGCCCATTAACAATAGCTCGGTCCACTAAAGAGCTACTGTTGTACTACCTTCCTAATCCCAAATTATGATTGTGGGCTCCTTTTATTATATGCTCATTTGGCTTCCCATGTTAAGATATCGAATGTCCGTCGATCAAATTAAGTTACTAACACTATATTGATCGACATCTTTTATCCTTAAGTAGTACCACTCAATATTATTTGTCATGTCAGATATAATCCACCTGCAGGATTTACATGTCAATCCTTATGAGCTCCTTAAGGGGACATCATCAACCCGCTATATCGGGACATGGATTCCTTTTATAATCAATAGCCCATCATACGTATAATGTTATTACCCAATTCATAGAGTTTGTTGACCCATAATGAATCTTACTCTTTTATAAGTCAAAGTAATGCACACTGCATATACATGTCTATTATTATATCCGGATTAAGAGCACAAGCATCCATAATAACAGAGGTATTTTCTCTTATGTAGTCAGTATAAAAAACAACCTCAAGTGGTCTGTTCATACACACAAAGTGTACTAGTGTAAACCTATAGTCAAGATAGACTAATACCAGATTACACTACAACCTTTCCAATGGATTGTCCAAGTCCATCTAGGTTGTGAACTATTTGATATATTCTATAGGAAACTAATAATTGATCTTCTGTGTGACACCAACATCATATTATCTACAATATATAATATCAGACACTTTTATTAACACTTGCAACAAATACAATATGCAAACATTTGCCCATATGATTATCATTCAAAATTTAAGGAAATAAAGTTAATACAAAAGTGATACTTTTAGTATAAACCCTAACAATCTCCCACTTATATCAAAGCATTGCTTTCAGTATACTGTACAAATCTCCCACTTATACTTAAAGCCATCTGCTACACATGTGACTCCCATTTCCTCAACATGACTACCAAAAGCCTTAGCTGGTAAGCTCTTTGTAAAGGGATCGGCTAGGTTGTCGGCTGATTATCTTGATCACAACAACTTTTCCTTTCTTTATGAAATCTCGTATCAGGTGGTACTTGCGCTCAATTATTTACCTGTCTTATGGGATCGTGTTCCTTCGAGTTTGCAACAAGCACCACTATTATCACAATAAAGTGTAATAGCCTGAGGCAAACTAGGTACCACATCCAAGTCCAACGAAAGTTTCTGAGCCAAATCGCTTCTTTGGCTGCCTCAGAGGCTGCCACATACTCGACTTCCATGGTGGAATCAATAATACATTTTGGCTTGATACTCCTCCACACAATGGCTCCACCTCCCAAAGTAAATACATAACCTGAGGTAGATTTCTGGAATCCCTATCTGACTGAAAATTTGAGTCTGTATACCCCAAAGGAACTAAACTATCTGCCTGGTAAACTAGCATAATCATTAGTCCTTTCAGGTACTTTAAATATGCTTTACGGCAGCCAGTGCTCGTCCTGGGTTAGACTAATATCTGCTGACCATGCCAACGGCAAAGCAGATGTCTGGACTCGTACATAGCATTGCATACATTAAGCTTCCTACTGCTGAAGCATAAGGGACTGCTTTCATGTTCTATCTCTTTGGTGTCCTCGGTACACTGCTCCTTTGATAAAACATTTCATGCCTAAAAGGTAAGAAATATTTCTTAGAATTTTGCATGCTAAAACGAGTTAGTACAGTATCATATAGGAAGCTTGGGATAAGCCCAACATCCTTTTCTTGTGATCTCGTAGAACTTTGATCCCAAGGATTGACTACTTCTCCCAAGTCCTTCATATCAAACTGTTTGGATGATCATACCCTTACATCAGATAAACCTTCACATTGTTTCCAATAAGCAAGATGTCATCTACGTAAAGTACTAGGAATACCACCACATTTTTTCACATTTTTGTGTACACATGATTCATCCTGACATTGATCAAATCCATAGGATTTTATCACCTGATCAAAATATAGGTTCCAAGATCTGGAAGCTTGCTTAAGTCCATAAATAGACTTCTTGAGCTTACAAACAAGATGATCTGGCCCTTTTCAATGAACCCATCTGGTTGCTTCATATAGATGTCTTCTCAAGACTTCATTAAGGAAAGTTGTCTTGACATCCATTGCCAAATCTATAATCGAGATGAGCTGCAATAGATAAAAGAATCCGGATAGACTTAGCATGGCTACTGGCGAAAAGGTTTCCTCATAATCGATACCTCTTTTTGGTAAAACCTTTTGCAACAACCCGAGCTTTAAAGATTTCCAACCTTACCGTCTGATCCTCTTTTTTCTTATAGACCCATTGCATCCAATGTCTTTTACACCAACGGGTGGTTCTACAAGCTCCCAGACCTGATTGGAATCCATAGATTCTATTTCAGATATCATTATTTTTTGCTAAGACTCTGTATCTTTATCTTGGAGTGCTTCGTTGTAGATACAGGATCACAATCTTGTTCCTCAGGATGAAGTTAAAGACTCACCCAAGAACATATCTACCAGGTTGTATCAGAACCCTCCCACTACGACGAGGCACTATCGGTTGTGGTGTAACATCTGTACATGTTGTACAGTTTTGTGGTTCATCCTTTTGTACTGTTGGTACTGAAGTACTTGGTGTCTCACCTCTTATTTCTTCTAGAACAACTCTACTTATGTGGGTTTTATGATTCATCACATAGTCTTCCTCTAAGAATCGGGCATAAGTGCTAACAATGACCTTTTGATCCTTAGGACACTAAAATAAACCTATTCTTTCTCTTGGATAGCCTAAAAACAACGTACTTCTGATACCAATTGATGGAACTGGAGATTCCCAGGACCCTTAGTTTGGTGTGCGTAATAATCGATGAAAGTTTAGAAGATCTAAGACGTGTTCTAACCCCTCATAGCGCGAACTAGGGTTCGAATTATACCT